>JAWWES010000081.1:135951632-135964079 GCA_035583135.1 Lophotriccus pileatus | reverse complement strand
AAGACAATCAGGATTGCAATTCCAAGGTTGTTAAAACTTCAGCATTTTTTCCCAATATGTAGATTTACACATCTATGGGGTTTATATCTATCTATCTATCTATCTATCTATCTATCTATCTATCTATCTATCTATCTATCTATCTATCATCTAACTATCTCTCTCTCTCTCTCTATATATATATATATATATATATCTATATCTCTATATCTCTATATCTCTATATATTATTGTATAAATTATCTATAATATTATGCAAGTATAAATAGAATTAAAGTTTTTAAATCCTAACATGTTGCTTTAGCATTTTTGGTAGCTGTAGTTTGACTTTGAATTAGGAATCATTAATTTTAATCTAAGACAGAAGCGGGAATTTCAACAATTCCAAAATTATATTTACAATTAAAAAAATTAAACTGAAATGCTTTTAAATACAAAACCAATACTGATTTGAGCGTATTTTAAAGGATTCATTGAAAAAAAGTCCTTAACAGCCTTAACTGTAAATATATATGTATTTTTAGCAGAAGCTTTAAAATTGCCTTTTCCTGATCTCAGTCTAATTTATCTTGAAGAAGTTCTTCATTAAGAAATCTCACCCTTATGTGAAGGGTTAAGAACATGAGTAAATCAAAGAAATCTAAATAAAATAATTTAGATAAGTGCCAGACTCTATTCCATTATTTTATCTTGGTTACATTTAGATTTTTTTTTAAAGAAATATAATATTCATTCATACCTTTTAGAACAGCTATGACAAAACTTTATGATATTTCTATAAAATCCTGATAGTCCTTGTTAAATCTTACAGTATCTTTTTGTGACTGGTCAAAGTAATAGGTAGATAAGAAATTCTTAAGGGGATTCATTTGAATAGGGAAGTGAGGTGATAACTTGTAGAAGCCAGAGAAGAAGTGATTGCAGTTGTCAAGTAGAAACACGATCATTAGGTAGGTCCTAGTATTGGGTTTTAGGGATGGAGAACAAAGCAAAAGCTCTTAATTTCATTCCTTACTTTAGTGCATGGCTTAGGAAATGTCTTTATAGAGAAGTTTTATTCAGAAATTGCCTCCCAAAGATGTCACTAAACTCAAATGCACAAAGGTAAGATGTAGGAGAACAGGTATTGCAATATGACATAATTTTTAAAAATGAGATCTGGAAATAAATTTGAAAACATTTAATGATTAATTAATGCAACATATTACAATCTATATTCTTTAATGAAGAAACCAATTTTTGAACTATGAATACCTGTAAATGTCATTAAAAATAATTTAAAATATTCCCATTTTAAAGAAATCTGGAAATATTTTGAAACCTCTAATTAATCTGTCCTCTTATTTTGATGTGTAATCAACAATGTAGCCTAGAGTCAATGTCCATGCCAATCATTTTCTCAATGGTTAGAATACCACAGGTTAAATTCTCCAGATCTTTTCTCTTGAAAGTATCCTGCTCAGGGATCTATCCAGTTTTTTTCTCCAACCATGCAGCAACTTTCAATGCATCAGAATTCACTGATACTAAAAGAACGAGTTAAAAAGAAGAAAAAAGTGTTCTTTATTTTTCTCTTCATCTTTTACTTAAGTACTATGAATATTAAGGCCAATGAAGAGAGAAACTGCTATACACAAAGCACTGGTAAATAGTTCATATTTTCTACCAGATTTCTTTTTGTGTCTCTTAGATACTTTGGGTGTTGATAGCACAGCATCATGGGTTTTTTGCTACTCCTAACAATAATGTTCACAGCAGTTTGGGAATAATTCTGTTCAAAATAAAAGCTCTAAGTGCCTGTAGAGCACTTCAGAGATTGTGCACATTGCAGATATAGCAGATTAGCCTATCACTACATTTTTGAATTTTGTGCTAATGTAATTTTAAAGGGATATTTCTAAACTGGAATGAAAAATTCATGCTAGGCATCTATATACCTATATATATATAGGTATATATAATATATATATATATATATACATTTTATTCAGTGATATTTGCTAGATTAAAAAGAAGAAAGGTTTTAATTTTATCTCTTTTTTTTCATTTTATAGACTCAGAACAACTCTAAGAGGATTTATTGTTATATGAGATATAACAACTCTTTAGGAGTTCCTGTCTCAGTAGTTCACAGCTGAATTTAACAAAGAGGGATGGCTTCACTTTCAAGACAAGACTAATCTAGTAATTTAAGGCCAATATTGCTTATACAGAAAGTCTGAGATATATTTTGAAGTGAGTCTGGATGTTGACTAACAGAATATATTGCTTGTTTCTGTGAGAACAAATGCAGCACTTGATATATGAGTAATGATGGCATGAAGTGTGTTAAACAATTGTTCTGAGAATAACAGAATAAATAGATGAAATACAGTTTAATTATCAAGAGATTTAATTTTTTGTTTAAATTGTGTTTTTCGTGTTCCAGTTTTCTAATAATAATAATAACTACCACTTGATATATCACCCAATATCCCAGTTATAAAGAGATCCTACATTCCCTTTGTCTGCAATTTGTCTAAATACCCCCATGTAAGGGTATTTTCAGTGCCATGATAGACCTGCAATTGGTCTTTTGCCTGTAATTGTCATTTTATGCCACTGTGTTCCCCCACAACTTTGAAAAGATTTCTGTGTCTTAAAAATCCATTCCAACAGGAAAGGAAACCCTTCCAGGACTGAAGATAAATGAAAAGATGTATCTATGCTGTTCAAATTCCTGCGGTGATCTTCTTCCATCACATGTTTCTCCTTCACACAGCATTGGCTCAAAGTTAAAAACTTCTCCTATATTCCTATCCTAGCTAGAGCACTCATTCAGAAAACTGTAGAGCTGAACTCTACAATTTTGTCAGCCAAAAGAAATGTATGTAGACTAACTGTTGCATAACTCATGGATCCTGGGCACCAGGTAGAGGAAGGACACATAGAACCTCAAATACAACAAATAATTTTCAATGGAATTTGACTGAACATTGTTTGCTTCAGCTAACATTTCATGAAGACAAAGTTAAATGGAAAATCCCAATTTAGGTATGTATTTTCTCAGACATATCAGATATATCTTATTATACAGTAGATCACAGTGGCCATACCCATCTAAAGGTAACATAAGTTATGGTGTGTTATGTCTTTACTACAAGGAGCATGGTAAACTCACTAGTTTCTGTGAACAGAGGAGTCAGAGTAATTTTTCACTGGCAGAGGATAACAGCTGAGAAGAAAGGAATTAAAATAAAATGGATGATGGAAAAAAATCTTAAGAGAGGGAAAAGATCAAATTCAATTGGAACAACATGGGAAGAAGAAAAGTGTATAGGGATAAAAGATTAATTAAATCATATAAGTGATGACAGAAAATGCTAGTCATCCCTAATTTACTTAAAAAAATACTTTTCTCTGATTTTCCATCTGATATGGTAAGACATACACTTTGCGTGACTTAAGGCAACCGAGATTTAAGTATCTAGTCTAAGATGGTCTTTCAAGATCCTTCTGACACACTGAAAAGAAATAAGCACTTTTACCTGTTTGGGTTTTCTGTTTGTTTTGTTTAACTTTGCTGTGGTTTAAACCCAGCCCACAGCTAAGCACCATTCAGTTTTTCACTCACTTCCCCCTCGTGGGATGGGGAGAGAATTAGGAGGGTAAAAGTGAGAAAGCTCATGTGTTGAGACAAAGACAGTTTAATAGCAAAAGCCACATGTACAAGCAAAGCAAATCAAAGAAATGATTCACCAGTTCCCATGGGAATGCAAGTGTTCAGCCATCTCCATCATGTGGAACAGTGACTTGGGAAGACAAACATCATGACTTAAAACGTAACCCCCTTCCTCCTTCTTCTCACGGCTTTATGTGTTGAGTATGACACCATATGGTGTGGAATACCCTTGGGTCAGCTGGGGTCAGCTATCTGGGCTGTGTCCCCTCCCAGTTGCTTCTGCACCCTCAGCCTCTTCACTGGTGGGGTGAAATGAGAAGCAGAAAAGGCCTTGGTGCTGTGTAAATACTGCTCAACAATAACAAAAACATCTCTGAATTATGAACACTGTTTCCAGCACCAATCCAAAACATAGGCCCATACCTGTTATTGTGAAGAAAATTAACTCTACCTCAGCCAAACCCAATACAAACGTTCAGACTGGGAGTTAGGGAAACAGGATGAATCATCTTCTGCAGCGGCCATCGATTATGAGAAGGAAAAAAATAAAAGTAGAAGACCTTTACCTTCAAACAATTTCAGTTAGGTGAGATGACTGCTACTCATGATAATCACTTCAGTCATATAATTGAATATTCATAACTTACAGAAAAGAAACTAGAATAACTTGATTCTTTCTAATATCCATTTCAAAGTGAGCCTTTTAATTTGATTTCTCAACACACTTGTTAAGTAGCATCTGGAATATATGTATATATGCTTATTTTCTTCCAAAATGGAGCAACTTGGTAATATTTTTGAGCGTCTATTAAACTGAAAGGTTACCTATGAATGTTTTTACCAAGTGACACAATTCAGTTTCATCAAAAGGACAACAAATAAAACACTACTTTACCAAACTGTAAAGACTGAAGTTGGTATTTCTGAATAACATCAAAAACCCTCTGCTTCTTATTTGAGTACTTGTTTTTATGCATTAAGAGTGTGTCTCAGCCTCACAGGTAGCTATTGGCCCTGTATGCATCCTTGATTAGCAACTCCTTTGGCTGAAAGGTTGTGCTATGCTCCCACAGTTGTTACTGGAGAGGAAAGAAATGAAAGAAAAGAAGCAGAGACACAAAAACTTGATATATTTTTTTCTTAAGCTTCTTGAACTATGGCAGATTTTCCTTCCTCTAGTTACATTTCATGTTTCCCTGCCAGTGCTTCTTATTGTAGAACCACTGATTTAAATAAAAGATACTAAAGCTTTTTAATAGTTTATAAAAATATACCTGAATCCTGGGCTTTTTCTAAGGGTGAACAGTCAGATATTCTGGTGGCAGTCTGGAAGGCAGCAAGAAAATAAAAAAGAGCATTAAAACCATCATTCAGATTTCACTGAATTATTGTTTAAATTACCAAATGAGAAAAAAATCAAAAATCCTAATTCTATAGATGTGTTTCTATGAAACAAACATGCTAACATGGTAGAGTGGCAAGAAAGTACTCCCTTTTAGTCTAGAAAATAGCTTAATGCCTGGGTCTGTGTTCATCTTTGTCCTACTTATCCTCAAGTCCTAAAATACATGCCAGAGTAAATATTACTTACAGATATTCAATATAATATTAACATCCATAACATTAGAATTAAGAAAGAGGTAAAATTGTAACGTCAGAGGAGACATTTTTTTAAATTATTTTGATAGCAGTAAAGAAAGCAGTTTCCAGGAAAAAAAATTCCCGGAGAATGAATAAATGATCATATTGTCATTGTTTGCTAATGATTTCTGTACTGAAAAAATAAGTAAATGGATTTTTTCACTCAGAAGATTCAACCACCTTAACTCTATCTTGAATAATCTCACTTTCTCTCTAAATCATCTATTACAATTGCTTTGGGGAACAAAGGAATATCAGGAGAACACTTAGAATTAGTTTTCTTCAAAGGTATCTTGATGTTAACACTCCTTTTGCAACAATATTTTACAAAAGCATGAATAACAACAGTTCACTCTTATTGATAGCACATAGTGAATAGGTAGAGATAGTCTGGTTTTTCTTCCGTCAAATAGGAAAGAGGCCAGTTTCCAAATCCCCTTAAGCTTCGCATCAGAAAAATTAAACACAGAATCAAACTTACTGTATTAAAAACATGCAAAGGCACGTTTACCTAAATCATACTGAGTTGAGCATAAAGACAGTAGGGAAAAAAAACAGTATGAATTAGGGCCCACTACATTTGTAGCTCTTTTATATTGATTGAGTGGGTTTTTCAGTGACATCATGACACTTTCACTCACCTGACTTCTATGTTCCCACTCAAACCACTTTTACACATGAAGTTTTTAAAGAACTAACTTTTCTCTGCCTATTGATACTATTCACAGAATCACTAAAATTGGAAAAGATCTTTAAGATCATCAAGTACAACTGTCAACCCAGCACCATCACCAACTTCACCATTAACCCACGTTCTCAAGTGTCATATCCACACATTTTTTGAACACTCTTGGGGATGGTGACTCCACCACTTCCTTGGGCAGTCTATTCCAATGCTTTGCACCCATTTCTCCGATATTATTTCTTCCTAATATCTGATCCAAACCTACCCTGGTGAAACTTGAGGCAATTTCCTCTCACCCTGTCACTTGTTGTCTGGGAGAAGTGAGTGACACCCACCTCACTACAACCTCCTTTCAGGTACTTGAGAAGAGTGATAAGGTCCTCCCTAAGCTTCCTATTCTCCAGGCTAAACAACCCCAGCTCCCTGAGTCACTCCTCATGTGGCTTTTGCTCCATTCCTTCGTGTTTGTCCTAGCTATCAGATATGGGTTCTATCTGCATTTTGTTGCCTTGATTGACTCCTATTTCTCCAAGTCCTGTGTCAGGCTTAGTCCTTGACTAGTTTTTGCTCAAGTCTTGTGTGTGCGTTCTGCGCTCTACATTATGATATGGCTGAAGCGGAATTGAAATTAGTAGAAATTAATGATAGAAACTCTTTAGCTCATTTAGGTAAATCAGCCACACACAATGGACATTTGGCAACAGTATAACAGAATTTATTGAGACTTCCAAGAATTTTGTTACTCAGCAATATTCTAAAATAAATTGAATTCTTTATACATCTATTTTTTTCATGGACTATACTAATTTCGCTATATCTTTGTCCATCTCATACACTTGACTACTATTTTAATAATTGTAATACTAATGTTCTCCTTTTTACTCCTGATAAATTGTGTCTGTGTAGTCTTCTATAATCCTTTCAACTTTGTAGTTTTGAATTTTCCTCCTATTTTTTCAATATTTCACACTGGACATATTTCAGATCTAAAGCACTATGGCTAAACTTGATACCTTGGGGAGAAAAAGCTCAACAAACTATTTTAAGCTTCTAATATTTTTAACAGAGATATGAAACATTTCACCAGATATAAAATTAGGAGCAGTCTTGGGGAAGTGATTCATGTAATACACTATAAAGGCCTTTGTCTTCTGTGTACTGTTTTATGCATCTTCTAATGGCTACAACTTCCTTAGACACTAAGTTCATATACCACTTCTGAAAAATAATTTTTTCCAGTTTAAAAAACTGAACTTCAAATTTATTCATATATCTTGGTATTTATAGTTACTGAAATTTCTTACTTCCAGGTGGATTTTCCTGTATGTCAGTTTAAACTTCATGAGACAGCTCATGTACCAAGGCTAGATATCAGAACATGGGTGAGATGTAGACAACCAATGCCACTGTTACCCAAGACTCTATGTTGTATAAGTACTTATTCCATAGGATGATACTATATTGGGGTACTGCTATGTTCAAGTCTTTTAGTCTCCTTCTTGTTGCATTTCAGAAAGATACAAAAATCTTAGCTTGTCAGTATTTTTTAAACTATTATGTCCTCACAGGATGCCTTTTTAACTGTTTAAAGTGTTAACTTAATTGTTAAGCATGAAACACTTCCGCCCAACACGATGCTGTAATCCTGCAGCCCACAGTAATGTAGTATTGACATTTTTAGTAGCGAGCCAAAGGCCTTGTAGTCAGTTTGCAAGGCTTCAAGACTGAGGCTTTAGAGGCTTGTCTATCTGAACTTCTCCCAGTTGCATGGAGCATTCTTTAATAATTTGATTTTATCAGTTGTATTTATTTTTCTTCTAAAAAGGGGGTTATATCTATTTGGTTTTACTTTATTTGTCTTTGCATCATACAACCTATCTTTTATGCAGACAGTAGTAGGAGATGTTACTACTTCAAGTAGTGTCAACTTTGCCTTTGTAGAACAAGATATTTATCATGCAGTGTAGATAAATACAGTTCTGGTGCAATAAGAGAAGCCCTGAGATGTGGAGATGCAGCATGGATGTTTGCAGACATGTACAAGTCCTCCTTGGGACAGAGAGGGTGGGGGAGGAGAGAGAGAAGATCCAAAAAGCCTTGGAGAAGGCAGGGCATTGCCTTTTTCCCCTGGGGGCCCAGTGCAGAGAATCATTAAGAAGTGGTCCTTGCATCTGAAACAAACCGTTTTTTAATCCTTCCACTGCCTTGGCATTCCTGGGAAAAACACCTGTGCATGTTTTACCTTGCAGCCTAGGACAAGTGATTGAGGCAAGAGCTCTGTCTTGCAGGGACACAGACAATATTGCCTTTATAGAGGGGAAATGTTAACACCCTCCAGAACCTAGAGGCAAAATCACAGAAACATAAAATAGTTCAGGTTTTTTTTTTTTTTCTTCTCTTTTTTAATATCTCATCTGTTAGCTTGTGAAGCTAGGTAGTTGCTGAATTTTTCTGCACATTCTTTCCCATGCTTTAAATATGTTTATGTTTTGAATGAGTGGACAAACATGATAGTGAAAGGAAAAACTACTAACATTCAGGGGAAATTTCTCATAAATTCAAACATTTGTTGCAGCAGGTGAAGCTGAAACCATCCACATAATGCTGATTAGGTAAAAGTCAAAAACCTCAGGTAGAAAAAGCTCTTGTTAAAAATAACATATATGTAACTGAATGCAACTGAATGAAAAGGCTGAGATATAGACTGTGATCCTACATTCACATATGGCTAGAAACAACTTGGGACAGGTAGACACTGGAAAATGTCCAGGAAAAGCTACACAATAAAACTGAATTTCTTCAATCTGTCTCCAAACTAAAATTAATATAGACAGTTCAGAACTATGAAAAAAGCCATCTGCTAACTAGTGAACATACTGTCCACAGAGTCAGTACTTTACAAAGGCACAGTCAATTAACTTTTATTTAAAACTCTTTGGTTCCCAAAGATATGAAAGTTTCTCTACTGGAATGAGTCTCAAAATGTTGAACAAACCTCACAATATAGAAATAAATCCTTATATAATAGAAGACTTGTGTCTTTTTTTATTTACTGTCCCCCTGCAGGACTTCCCATCTTCCAAAAAGTCCACATAAAAGTGAATCCATATTCTCATCACCTTTTGTATTTCCTATTATTAATTTCTGAGTTTTCCTTGAAGATATCTAGTTTTTCTGGCAAAGCCTTTCTTCTTTTTTACCATTTTTAAAAATGGTAATGAAAAATGAATTTGTGAGGAACATAGACCCATAAATCTCACTTGTAACAAGAACAAATCTCAACGTCTTTCTTCCTACGCCACATTCTACCTTCTACTTGAAAAAAGCCCAAAGGAATGGGTTTTCTTCCAATATAAAACTTCATTTACATGAACACACTTCCCTTATTTCAATTATTTTATTTTCATTCAACTGTTCTTTAATAAGAGATAAAGAATTACATTATTACCAATTTTACATAAAATAGCTAAGTAAAAGTTAGGGACATTTTGGGGATTTTGAATTAGTTTCTATTGAGCCAGCAAATGTTAATGAGCAAAGTGTTTATATACAAGGAATGTACCATGTTATTTTTCTCCCATCAGCAAAAAAAATAAAACTGAAGCAGAAAACAGACTCACTTATATGCCTCAAGTTGGTTAGTGAGGTTCATTATGAATCCCATGTATATGAACAGATTCTGTACATGGGCAATGGTTTTCCTTATACTCACATCCAAAGACTACTCTTTATTCTCCATAAATTCCTGATTACATTTGTAAATATTCCTGTTTTGAGTAAAGTAAGTGCCATTTTTAGGGTGTTAGCCCTGCTTTTTCTCATACAACTCAATCCAGACAAGGTACACTAGTCTCACTGAGATTGTTATTCAAATCAGTAACAGCTGTTCAGCAGCTGTTCAGAGCTTCAGCAACCCAGGGGTGTTTGTAAGTGACATGCAGGGTGTGAGAAACCTTTTGGACTGGAGTGTTCCCAGACAAAGCATTAGGCAATGATGCTATCAAGGGTCTTGCTTACCCTGTTGTTGCTTACTTCACTTCACCCTCTTAACGAAGGCATTATAAGGTGTTAGCCTGTCTTAACAGTAGTGTCTCTATAGGTTCTACCTTCAGTGTCAAATACTATCTATAAAATTTCAGAAGGAATTTGCTGGAGAATCTGCAAAATCTGATGTGTTTGTTAAACTACCTGATAGAAGAATATGGAAAGATAGGGGACAAAGGCCCTGAAACAGCCATTGAAATTTTGGGACTCTAAGCTCAGTCTATGAATCTGAATGGAAAGTGAGAGTGAGAAGTCTCAAAAGTTTTGGAAATCTGACTGAATACTTACCTATTCCTCTAAATGTGTGTGTGTGCAGAGATTCTTATAAAGCTGAATGGATATAGTATTTGCAATAGTATGTAATAATCGGATAGTTAAAAGAGGTAATACCTATAAGAGTCTTTGCAGCACATAAAGGGGCTTACAACCTTCTTCTAGGTAGTAAAACTGCATCTCATCCCTAATTACAAACTAGCAAGAGCTTTAGGCTGTGCTTAAATATTATCTAAAGTCAGATTTATTAAAACTACTTTGAAGTAATGACAAGAGTTTTCTTTCTATGATCAGGTGAAATGTGAAACATTTCTAGCAGATCACTGCTGTTGTGGTTTAACCCCAGGCAGCAACCAAGTGCTGCACAGCCCCTCACTGTCCCCTGGTGCGATGGCCGAGAGAATGGGAAGGGTAAAAGTGAGAAAACTTGTGGGTTCAGGCAAAGACAGTTTAGTAGGGAAAGCAAAAGCCACAAGCACAAGCAAGCAAAATAAGGAATTCATTCACAGCTTCCCATGGGCAGGGAGGTGTTTGGCCATCTCCAGGAAAGCAGGGATCCATCATGCGTAACAGTGACCTGGGAAGAAAATGCAATCCATCACTCTGAACGTCCTCCTTTTTCCCCCAGCTGTATACACTGAGCATGATGCTGTATGTTATGGAATAATCCTTGGGTCAGTTGGGATCAGCTGCTGTGGCTGTGTCCCCTCCCAACTGCTTGTGCAACCTCAGCCTCTTCAGTGGTGAGGTGGGGTGAGGAGCAGAAAAGGCCTTAACTCTGCAAGCACTGCTCTGCAATCACGAATACATCCTGGAATTATCAACACTGGTTCCAGCACAAATGTGACACTTAGCCCCATATGCTTCACTACTGTGAAAAAAGTTAACTTTACCCTGGTCAAAACCAGCACAACTTCAATTCATGTTATTGAGTCGATGTCAAAATTAATTAAAAGAATTTTTTTTTTTAATTTTGCTACTACCAGAGTTTCTGTGGAGCCTTTAAAATCACAAAAAACAACGAGTTAAGATTTGACTCTGAACTCCTGATGATCTGTGCATTCACTACAAATGGTTCTGAAGAAAACATGATCCTTTCATTTTGTTTTCTGTGTTTGTGCTGGGGTATTTTTGTTTGGTTTTTTTTTTTTTTTTTGTGTAGTTTTTTTTCTTTGTTTTGGGGTTTGGGGGTTTGGGTTTGTTTGGTTGGTTGGTTGGTTTGGGTTTTTTTAATAATTGCATTAGGTTTGACTTTATAAATTTTTCCTTGTTTTATTCTCCACTCATTTTTGGCCTTCATCTACTTCATAACAGTTAATGCCATATTAGAGACATGTCTTTCAGTTTCCAAAGACTTAACTCTTAAGCTTAACTCTCCTTCTTCACATCATTTGATAGTCACCCACTTCAAAAGCAAAAAAAAATAAAAAAAATTCTTACTTCCTGTCTGTCTACACAGATGTTACTAAAACTCACCAATCAAATCTGGAGACAAACAGGTAAGAAATAATCACAAATGTTTATTTTCTCATTAGTTTAGCTTACCGTGGGTTTGGGTTTGTTTCTTTTCTTTTCTTGTTGCTGCTTGTTTTTTGTTGTTTCCTAGTTTTTTTGTAATATGAACAGTGTTTGTTTTGATTTATTTTCAGTCCTAGGGAACAGCTTTCTCAGGCATCACACACAACAAAAAAAAGATCATCAAATTCTATAGACAGCAGATGCTTGATCCCTTACAGTACAAATACAAGGTATGAGGCAAACAGGAGTTTGGTGGGTTGGAAAACACTATCAGACTTAATTTAGTGTTCCATAGGAGTTAAATCTTTTTCTTCCAGTTTTCCTTGTTTCACACTGTGCCTGCTAAATTGCAGAATGTTTTGCTGAATGTCACAGAGCAATGAAATAAATCAAAAATGGAAAGGGAAAGGGAAAGGAAAAAGAAAGGGAAAAGGAAGGTTTGGGAAGGCAATGTTTGGGAAGATTTGGGAAGGGAAGGTTTGGGAAGGGAAGGGAAGGTTTGGGAAGGGAAGGTTTGGGAAAGGAAGGGAAGGTTTGGGAAGGGAAGATTTGGGAAGGGAAGGTTTGGGAAGGGAAGGTTTGGGAAGGGAAGGTTTGGGAAGGTTTGGGAAGGTTTGGGAAGGGA
>JAWWES010000081.1:135924521-135951532 GCA_035583135.1 Lophotriccus pileatus | reverse complement strand
GGGAAGGGAAGGGAAGGGAAGGGAAGGGAAGGGAAGGGAAGGGAAGGGAAGGGAAGGGAAGGTTTGGGAAGGGAAGGTTTGGGAAGGGAAGGTTTGGGAAGGGAAGGGAAGGGAAGGGAAGGGGAAATAGCAAAGATGGGAAGGTTTGATGGCATAACACAAATGGAAAACAAGGAGGTATTCCATCATCCTGAAAGGCTTTATTCAGCAGCTGTTCATAGAACACATCAAATTAGTTTTTGAAAAAAAAGAGAAAGACCTACACAGGAGTTGAAACACTTAATCCAGTTTGCTCCAAACTTGCTTCACAGCCTTAATTTAGAAATATTTTAGCAATCATATACCTTTCTGCTGATTTTAAAAATGTCACACATTGCTAATTGGAGATTTTTTTTTTATGTGAAAGAAAATAATTTCTGAAAAAAACTTCTTAGAACTTGTGAAAACATTGAAAACCCAGTGTTAAACACTGTTTTTATTTGAAACTAATTCCACAGTTCCTTCAGCATGATTACATTAATTTATTGGGAAAAAAAACGCAACACCTAAAAAAGGGAATGAATTTTCTTGGAGCCTTTTCTCTTTAAAAAAAAAATAATTTTTGTTGTTGATTTTAAACACAGATTGGAATAAATGTTATAAAGTTATTTGAACAAAGATGTAATTGCAAATCCTACAAAGTTTCATTAAGAGTCACTAGTACCTTCTCACTCCTGTGTGTTGGCTCCTCAGTATTTGTTGTTTAGGTCTGTACCTTTGGATGACTTCAGAGATGTTGCCAAGAAATTCCCAACCATTCTGAAGTAGCACATGATGAAGGAAAACTTTCCTGGGATTTACTTACATGATACCTGGCTGCTGTAACATTTTTTTGGCCAGATTCACAGGAGAAGATGTCTTTTTAGCTGTCCAGTTTTGAGATTTATTTGTATATTTTGAAAATAGATTTTCAACATATTTTAATGAATTACTTAGGTTCTGAACCATATCTGCAGAAAATCCTACCTTTGAAAGATTGAATTTACAGAATGCATGCTAAAGCTCAGGAAAATGTGTGAGACAGTCTAAATAAAAGGTGAGGAAAGTGGAAATAGCACCAAAAACCAAAGGGAAATTATAAGGAAAGGGTAGTAAATGGCCAAGAATAAAACCAGGATTATATTTATATATATTCTATGTATATTGCATATACATATATATTTTTTACACATATATGTATCTATATACATATAAACTCTATATACATATATCTATATATTGAGAAAAAAATCTGCTTTAAGAAGATGATAGCAGAAAGGAGAAATAGATTTAAAAAAAGAAATTGGAGGGGAGAAGGAAAAATTTTAAAAGTAGGACAAGAAAATAGAAATGAAATAGCCATCAGAAGAAAATAAAACACAGCTGAAATGAGATTTTACTAGGTTCTGTAAGATGGGTAGGTTTTGGAAGCACAGCTGAATGTCAAGGAAAGTAAGTAACAATGGAAAATTACACTGCAAAAAGAATAAGAAAGCTTTTATATTAAATCTCGTACTTCTTCACAACATCTGTTCCTGGCTTAGGTATTAGAGAAATGGTACATACAATTAAATACAAAGTTTTTGAGGAGCTAGAGCCAAATATTTAGCAAAAATTGTTACTGAAAGTACACTAATATATATTTCATGAATAGTGGCCTTTTTTATTAAAATAATGTATATGGTGGTTTCCAGCAAGTTGTAACACTTACTTTTTTTGTAGTTACATTCTCAAACTGATAAAAAAGCATCTCCAAATATTTTTTTTAGAAATTATCCCCTTTTAGTTAAGATTTTCTGGCCTTGCAAAGAAAATGAGTATCTTTTACCTAAAGTTCCTGCCAACCTAGTAGTGATCACTGTTTTAATAGCCGTCACTTTTTTAAACATCACCTCCTAAGGGCTCAGGATCAGGGAGTTCCCAAATGTTGGAAGTCAAGCAGGCAAGAAAATTTGTACGGCTAAAGCTTAACTGGAGATGAAACTGGCCAGAGATGTGAGGGACAATAAAAGGTTTTTTCAAATATGTTGATGGCAATAGGCAGTATCATCGGCCTGTTACAGGGTGAGGTCTCTACTCTGCAGTGGGGTGGCCTCATCTTGCATATTGTGTGCAGTTTGGGGCACCACAGTATAAGAAAGATATTGAGCCATAGAGAGTGTCCAAAGGAGGGCAACACAGATGGTGAAGGGCCTTGACGGGAACCCGTGTGAGGAGTCACTGAGGGCACTTGGTCTGTTCAGCCTGGAGAAAAGGAGACTGAGAGGTGACCTCACTGCAGTTGAACTTCCTTCTGAGGGGAAGAGGAGGGGCAGGTACTGATCTCTTCACTTCTCTGTGGTGACCAGTGACAGGACCAAGGGAATGGCCTGAGTTGTGCCAGGGGAGGTTTAGGTTGTATTTTAGAAAAAGATTCTTCACCCAGAGAGTGGTTGGGCACTGGAACAGGCTCCCCAGGGAAGTGATCTCAGCACTGAGCCTGTCAGAGTTCAAGAAGCATTTGGATAATATTCTCAGGTGTGACTCTTGGGGATGGTCCTGTGCAAGGCCAGGAGTTGGACTCAGTGATCCTTGTGGGTCCCTTCCAGCTCAGCATATTCTGTGACTGTGAAAATGAACAGAGTTTAATGTCCTTCTTCATTTTCTTTTTCCTTTCAAAAACAATACCAGACTTCCTCAGTATGTTTGCAGGAACCTATTTTCAATTATTTTAAAATGGCAGCAGAACACAGAAAGAAAATTCTTCTCAGATTTTAACATGTACTGATTGTAACCATATTTTATACTATGAAGCATTCCTTTCCCTTTCCTTGGATTGAAAAGCAAAAGCTAATTTAATGCCTATTTCTAAAGTATTTTGTTGTGTTTCAGTTTCTAAGTAGTTCATTGAATTTTGTTCATGTCACTGAGGGATCAAAATACATGGAACAGCTGGTAATGACGTCTGGATTTATGCTTTTGAATAGTGGGGTATTTTCACAAATTACCTTCAAGTTGCTTCACAAAGAGACAAACATTTAAAGTCCTATCTCTTTGACAAGCAGAGTGGCTCACAGACAAGACAGTATAACCCCTTCTTAAATTAAGCTTTGACATTTCTGAGGCTACTTGGAAGTGCTTGTTTAGGGAAGGGAAGCCCATTACCCTGCACTGTGTGAAACAGCAATTTAATTGAAAAAGTTGTGTGTTTTGAAGGCAGATTGGTGAAGTACCACTTAGTGAGGTTTTGTAATAAGTAAATATGGAAGAGCTTGAATGAAAGAGAAAAAGCTTAACTTATTTTAAATTCTGGTTTTGCAAGATATCTACAGGGAAAAAGAAAAGGAAAACAATTTGTTGGAAGGGTTGGAAGGATTGTTTTTGTGTGGCTTTTTTTTTTTACATCTTTAAATATGGTTTATATGAAGTATCAGGAAATGGAATATTGCAGAAAAGGAATATGTTACAGGCTTCTAATGATTTTCATTATACAATTATGTGGTCCATGTTACATTTTGCAGGGGTTTGGATTTACTAGGAAAATATATGTAGGATTATTTTATTTTTTCTTAAATGGATTTTATTTAATGATAAATAAATAAATCTTTACCTTGTTAATAATGAAACCAGGCATTTAATTTATTTTAGGCTTGGAATTTCTTTTAAAATAGGGTTCAAATTCAGCAAGAATCTTATTGAAGTAATTTGTGCTGCCCTCTGCTTATAGCTATCTACATTGTCAAGTACTTTGCTGAGACCCAAAAGCCTAATTAAAAGTCTGAGGAAGTCTTGGATCATAACCACAGCTGGTGGTGTAGCTTCAAAATGGATGGATTTTCATAAAAGTTTAGTTATTACCCAGAGAACCCCTACCCCACTACCACAAATCTGCACCACAGAATTATATATTGTAAATTGCCAGAGCGAGGTTTCCTTTGTGTTACAGGCACAGAAGAAAGTAGAAGTGGTTTCTTATTTCTTAATTTTTTTCCCCTTTTTTTCTTCTGAAACTATGTATTAAAAGACATGTCTTCAATTTGGCCTCATTTCACCTAATTTCAGGAATACCAGTTAGGAACATAATTGACAGGCATCTTTTATAATATTTGAAGAAATTTAACTTTATGTAGGGTAGTACAGTCCCTATCCCCATACCAAGGCTGATCACATTTCTGAAATAGATCCTTATGTGCAATGGACTAAATGATGTAACTCTGAATGCATTTAAGCTAATTCATAATTATTTAACTTGATTTTCTGTCTGTCCACAGACCAAGTGCAATTTGATATATTGTTGCACAAAACATCATAACATAATACAAAATTACACTATATATATATATTATACTCCATTTAACTAGAATAGTTGCAGTTTGGTTAATAAATGCTTAGCCTTTCTTATAATGGTATACAGGTGTCTTGTGCCTTTCATTTTGAAAATTTTCAAATAAGAGAGTCACCACTCTGAATACCTTGCTAAAGAAACCTCAATGGACTATTGGATTGCCAAACCCTCCCCAAAAAAACATAAGTAGTCCTTTTTTGGTACTGCAAGGTTAACATAATTTAGAAAAAAAAATACTGAAAATTTTAAACTATGAGCACACAATACATCCATTAAAAAATTACAAAAGTGTCAACATTACTCTTTGGGAAAAAGATGTATTGGGATCAGATATCTGGCAGATCGTCTTTGAACTGTCCTGTAGCTCACTTCTACCATCCATATACAAGGGTAAATCCCACTGGATAGCTGCAGTATATTTTAAAGAGAAATGTGTGTCACAGAGAATTTTGACCCCTAAAATGCATTAAATTAATAAAAAGGTAATTTAAGAAAATCTAAACTGAGTTTGCATCCTTGAGTGTTTTTCTGATTAACTAACAATTTCTCAAGATACAAGACAATGATTAAAATTCTTTAGAACACAACAGTACTTTGCAATTTTATAAATAATTCTTTTAAGATTACACTAAAATTATTACACAGTCTATCTCAAAAGTAGAATCAAATTTAGTCCCTTCTATTTATGGAAAAATGCTGTTTAATACAGGGAGAGTTTCAAGTCACTATATCTCGAAGAACTTGGCCCAAATTATACTGCATTTTGCTCTTTCTCTTTCTCAGCTAAAGAATAAATTTTGGTGACTTCCAAACAGGCCATGAAGATATTTATAATTTAGTTAATTAAGGAACTAAAATGTAGCAATATGCAACATTAATCTGTAACAGAAGCTTCATTTTGCAGGTGGCTCATATCTTCCAGGCACCATCTAGAAAAATCTTTTTGCATACAAACCTCAATCTGTCTTGTTATACTTCTCAAATTTTTAATCAATCTTTCAAACAGTGTATTTTTTTTGCTGACTAAATTCTAAAGATTTTATTAACAAAGAAACTTAAACTAACTCTGTATAAATATACTCTTAGGTGATCATTCTTATTCTTCTTTGGACAGCTTAGTAGTGTACTAACTATGCTCTGACTTTTTGTTTCCCTTCCAGGAAAAGCTGGTGTCTGAAATGAGTTTTAGAAGAATAGCACCACATTTATGTTACACATTTATGTACTTTCAAAGCATACATTCAGAGTTTACATAGAGAACAATGACCACAGTGAAATCAAGATCTCTTGGCTCCCACATACTGTGAACCAACAACTTTTTTTATGCCTTAGGCAATACACATGTTTACATAACCTTTATTAATTTTTACTGCATTTCCTATGAAGCATTAATTTTAACTACTTCAGATATTCATGCTACAAATTCTATATCTTAGGTAGTATATTAAAGATTTATCTGTTTGTTAGGTTTCTTTATTTTTTTTTCAGTGACAGAACAAATTCCTCTCTAATTATTAACTATTAAGAGTAAAGAAACTACAAAAAAGGGGGACTAAATTAAAAAAAAAATCTGTGCTTTCCAGCTCTTACTCTCAGTCTTAGGAGTCCAGTCTCAGACACCAGTGAAAAATGAATGAAAGAATTAATTTTATCATAAACTAAACCCCGAACAACACAAAAGCACTAAATAATAATCAGGGGGAAAATAATAATCCAGCTCAGTACCAGTGCTAACAGTTCAACCTTAAGCTTAGCCAAATATAGAAATGTTTGTTGCTTTATAGTTTGAATTGCTCATCAAAGTATTCCATGGCTGATCAACTGCAAACTGCTCTGGAACTCTGAGTCAAACCACAAGAAATTTTATCCTACCTTGACACCATTTTTTGCCTATTTCTTTTATGGCTAGCCTGCCTTTATTCTTATTGCCTGTCTATTTGATCTTAATTCATGCTGATAACAAACATATTGTGGCCCAAAGACCATTGTGGACTTCATAAGCACAGACATTTAACTGAAGAAAACTATCTGTCATCAAATATAAGGCAAACAATATGAAGCATTCTTTTTCACAAGTAATGACATTGTCGGAGCATTATACAGGGAGACAGGGAGTACAAAGTATAAATGGCCTTAAAAGGAGTCAGGAAAATATACAGTGTGCGCGTTTCTTTAGCAACAATTACTATGATTGTTGAATTTTTGGCTCGGGAGGTTTCTAAATCACCAGTGTGTAAGGATTGTAGCTAGATCTCCAAATCTATCTATTCTGGTGTTCTTTCCTTACATGATATTAGGCTGGAGATATTTAACTAGGCTTATTAGTTAAACTATTACAAACAAATTTCCAGTAAACTCTGCTCCTGAAGCTATAGGGTCACGACTTGATTCAGCTGATGGCAACTAATTTTTCTGCCAAATCAAGTTTGCACCTATTTGACTCTGTATATACTTAATCTTCTTTGTACCCAGTCTTTGTTTCTTACCCCAAAATCACTATAATTATTCAGATCTTATATTTCTATGCACATAGTTTTGACTGCAGTAGGAAATAAAAAAAATGAAACTGGGGACCTTTTTTTGATTTGTTTACTATGGCAGTTCTTATATAAGAAGAGAAACTAGTTTATATGAATCTTTGCAAAGAATATTTGTGTAACATCGGTGCAAGATTGTCCATGTTCACTGAATCTTGAGAAAAGTCCAAGAGTTGTTCTGCTGTATGTGAAATAGGAGACCTTCAAGAATTGAACCTTGAGGCTGTTTCCTGCATGTGCTTCAGATGTGGTTCAGCCATTCTTTTAAAGGACAAAGACCTGAAACAATGACTGGGCTTTCAGTTAGTTTTAGATCATGTGCCTTGGGGGAATATATTTTACAGAAAGCGAGAAAAAGTCTAGCCTTGAGAAAACAAACTGACCTGCACATACTATTTATGGAGGCAACTTGCACAGGTTTGGTCTACTTCTATCACAGAACCACAGAATCATAGAACTTGATTTTTAATATCTCGAGAGAAGGAGACCCCAGAACCTTTCTCAACAACATGTTTCAGTCTCAGTCACCTGCATAGTAAAATTCTTCCTCACGCTTAGGTGAAACTTTCTGTGTTCCAGTCAGACTGTGTTTCAAGTCAAACTACTTGGTAACTACTTGGTAGTTATTGCTCACTGTGAAAGATGAAGAACATGGCAGAATACCTCACCCCAGAAAGATCCATCTGGCTTCTGGCCAGTTGGCACCGTGAACTTTAGGGTAATTACAATCTGCCTCACTCAGTTCCACTACTGAGAACTGCACAGAATCAAACCGTGGTGAGGAAAGTCACATCAGACTCTGCTCAGCATCCTTTTATCACTCCAGTCTGGAGAACCTTAAAAACAGCATTTCAATGGCATGAAATTCAACTTTTTGTATCAATAATAATTTACATTCATCTTGCATCACAGAGTATTGGATGTTGGGGAATAAAGTTCTGGAGATTTTCTAAAAACGTTCTTCATCTTTTCATGAGTGCTATTACTTATGCATGTTGCTCATAGCTCTTATTTAATAAGACATATCTCATGGTGTAACATGAGGTGATCATATTAGAAAACAGTTTAAGTGCCTAAACTATGTAAGTTAAAAACTTCAAGTTTTTTCTCATACAAACTCTTTTTGAAGTAAACTGGGGATGATATTTAGAATTTAAAGGTCTCAAGATTTTTTATATTTCAAATTCAATGGCAAATTTTATTTCTTATTTAAGTTTATAACTTCCTTTTTATTTTTTTTTTATTTTATTTTAAGGAAATTTGTAATCTTTCCAAACACAGAACAACTTCCTGAGCTGCAGGCATCACATGTGAGTTACTGTGTAAATGCTATGAACGGATAAACAGATGATTCTCTTTCTGGGAAAACATACGGTGAAATGTAAAATGCATAATATCCCTTCAGTTCAGTTTGACATTTAAGATAAAAACAGATTTCAAATTACTTGAAAATGGTTCTCTGTGTGTGTGGCAATTGCTTTAAATTTTTTTATTAATTTGCTGTACCATGTTTGTTCACAGGACTATTTATTAGTGACTTGAGCTCCTAGGTAATGCAGCATAGATATTCTTAGTCCATGAGAGTTAGATTTGTGATGTGGGGAGATGAGCTAACCAGTGCTTATGGCTGCAAAGCCAAACACGTATTCATGTCTGTCCCTCAGCTTTAAGTAACATACTTTTGCCTCTGACACTGGAAGTTTTCCTTGTGAAGCCAAAGTACTTTGGCAGTCAGAAAAGTCCTGAGTGAAAGCTGAAGAAAGCTTTGAAAATTTCTTAAATTAGCTTTTTTAACTCATAGCCAAACCAGAACTCACTAACTTTTAAAACAAAACAAAGCATGTTCAATGTCCTCATAGGATCTTGTTTCATAATGGTGCTATTCAACTATTTTAAATTCCGCAATGGCTACCACTATGAAATAGTTTATCACCAAATACATTTGCAATCAAATGGGTTTGGATCTTGTTAACATATCAGTTCTCTTAAATGACCAGATTTCTCTTGTTTTAACTTGTGTTCCCTTTTCTATGTGTTAGAAACACTTTTTCCATTCATATATTAGGAAAGTTAGAGTTAATTACAGATTTGTATCAGATTTTAAAATAAATTTTGCCTATATTAAAAACCCAGCAATGTTGTTCATGGATAAGATACTGTTGAGATGAATGATAAAAGAAAAATACATCCCTTTGAAACACTCAAAGCAGCTTGCCAAAATAACAGGAATTAGCTCAGGGTATGGTTGCAATTTCCAGAGAAAACTAATGGCTAACAAGTGTTTGATTTTTATATGTCTTCAAAAAACTCAATTCATGGACTAAATTCACATGGAAATTGGCAGGAAAAAAACCCCTACCCACAAACCAACAAAAAAAATCCCCAAACCAAACACCTAGGAAGAGCTTAGTACAATCAGAAAAATCTAAAAAGCAAGACATGTTAGTCTTCCCTTACTTAAATGACTCCATGTACATTTAGGTGCAAAGTTGCATTTGCCCCTGGGTTTGTAGTGCTTGCTTCTCTCAGAGACTGGCCATTACTGAAGGTCTGAGCTGATCACCTACTCCAGCTCATAGCCAGATCTCCTATCCATGCAGCCCCTCCCTACTGCGAATGTCTAATGACTCTTTCCTCCAGTGGCCTTATTAACATAATAAGCAGGAATTAAGAGCACCTGTGTCTAACCAGCATTTAGCTTGGATTTTGCTGCTTCTTGTCAGATTTTGTTAATTTCTTTCAAAGTCACAGTTTAGCCAAAAAAAAATGCTATTACCTCTCCCTACAAAATGTTAGCATGATCTCTATCAGCCTTCTGTTCCACAGGTCAAAGAAACCAGTATTTCAGTTGTTCTTCACAGAATATATTTTCAAAACTTCCTCTCTTAAAAAAAAAAAAAATGCTGTCTTTCCTCACATGTTTAAATTTGTTATCCGTGCTTAAGAATTTACATACTGGGAAAAGGGACATGTATTGTCACTACTGTCTATAGTATGTCTATTTATATGTGATAATTTCCAGCATGGTTATAGCATCAATTTTGCTCTAGCTATGCTTAATAACTCCCCTACACAGACAGTCAATCATTGAGTAAATCCAGCTGTCTTTCAGATTAATTACTTTACTTCTAAATAATAAAAGCATATTTTTTCAAAATAATTCTGACAGTGGGGAGTCATGTTAGGATAGTTTAAAGTGGACTTATTATTCTGACAGTTTTATGCCTGAAAATGTCTCCATGTAGACAAACCCTTCACTTGATGCAAGCTCCTTATTATAGTGAGTCCTGAAGTGAGAGAACACTGTCCCGCCCCTAGGGAGATCTCTTCCCCATGTGATAGTTGTCTGTGGAAGCCCTCAAAAGAACTACCAGAAAGAATATCCACAACGTGATTATGAAACATTGTGTGGTACTTGTTTTTTTATTCTCACTCCTTCAGCAGTTTTCCTGACTGATTTTTTTTTGCCTTTTTGCTTTCCTTTTTTTTTTTTTTTCTTTTCAGTTTAATTTCCCCATTCACTTTAATTAAGCTCTCCCCAGGCTCACACGCTTGCAAACTCTTATTTATTTATTTCAAAGTGAGCTGACTAACTAGCCAGAAATTTCCCAAACCTCTAAGCTCTCATTAAAATCTTCTGTCAAACCCTTTCTCTTTATTTTTAGTGAGACAGAGCTTGGCATAAATTGAAACAAAAGAAGTAGGGGGAGGATGAATTACTCTACATAAATAGAATAAACCTATTACTACACAGAAGTAGAAAAAATAAAATCAGTTGAAAGGTACATACATATTGTTCTCTGGATTACAGAAACAGAGAAGTTCCATTCCCTCTCCAATTACAGCCATCCTCCTTGCTCTTTTCACTCCATCCTTCCATGGACTAAAAGAATTTAAGCAGATACCTAGTCTCAGTTTTTACATAATTTCATAGTAGCCTTCTTAAATTATCCAAGTACTTCATGCAAAATCACTGCATTTATCATTGTCCTTGGTCTGTAGGGCAGTCATATGATTTCCGTGTTGTAGTAGAAACATTTGAGTGAGTATAAGGATTTAAGCACAATCTAACTTAGTAAAAAATATGTCTCCAATTCAAACCATTAAGAACATTGCTGGAGACTTTCTCTCAGTTGTTCTCCTCTCATGAGGAGAAATTTTATCTCCAAGTTCTCAACCTAACTTCAAGAAGAAGGTATATACCTAAGAATTTTCATGGAATGATAGAATCGGAATATTTGGCTTGGAAGGGTCCTTTAGAGGTTGTTTACTCCAACCCCCTGCAATGAGCAGGGAAATCTTCAACTTAATCAGAGTAACCTGACACTGAATGTTTCCAGGAATGAAGCATCTACCACCTCTCTGGGCAACACCTTCTAGTGTTGCGTTTTACTGCCTTCATTGGAAAAAATGTCCCCTAATATCTGGACTAAATCTGCCCTCTTTTTCTTTAAAGCCATTAAAATGTATTCCCAGAGCCTTCTCCAAACTAAACAGCCCCAACTCTCTCAGCCTCTCCCAATAGGAGAGTTGTTCCATCCTTCTAAATCATTTTTGTTTCCTCTGGACTGGCTCAAACAGGTCCATGTCTTCTTGCCTGTGCTGATGACCTCAGAACTGGGTGCAGCACTCCAGGTGGGGTCTCACCAGAGCGGAGTAGAGGAGCAGAATCACCTTCCTTGACCTACCAGTTACTCTTCTTTTCAGGTAGCCCAGATGTAGTTTGCTTTCTGCCAAAGTAAACCTGGAGAAAACTTTTAGTCTGGAGAAAAGGAGGATGAAAGGGGATCTCATTGCTCTCTACAACTACCTGAAAGGAGGTTGTAGTGAGGTGGGTGTCAGTCTCTTCTCACAGTAACAAAGGCAAGATGAGAAAAACAACCTCAAGCTGCACCAGTGAAGGTTTACATCAGATATGAGGAAAACCTGTTTCACAGAGAGGGTTGTCAAGCGTTAGAACAGACTGCCCAGTGAAGTTGTGGAGTCACCATCCCTGGAAGTGTTCAAAAAAATGTGTGGGTATGACACTTATGACATGGTTTAGTCATGAACATGGTGGTGGAACTGAACTGATGGTTGGACTTGATAATCTTAGAGGTCTTTTCCAATTCCATGATTCTGTGGTTCTGGGCTGTGAGGACACATTACGCAGTCATGTCCAACATTTCATTCACCAGTATCCTCAAGTCCTTTCCAGTAGGGTTGCTTTTAACCCCTCCATCCCCCAGGCTTTTAATCCCTATCCTGCCTGATGCCAGGGATTATTTTGACCCGTGTTCAGGACCTTGTACTTGGCCTCACTGAACCTGATGAGGTTATGTGGGTCCACTTCTCGAGCTTGTCCAGGTCTGTCTGGATGTTTTCTATTCCCATAGGTATGTAAAAAAAATTAAGCGTATGCTATTTGTCTCATCACATAATAGATAAAACACATGAAAAAATGAAGGAGCAGATCTTATCATCCTTCTCAGAAACTTCTTCACAGCAAAGCTGAAATTATCATCATGCTTCTTTGTTTACCATTCTCCAATGATTTTTGTCAATCTCTGTGGTAGTCTTATCTGAGCCAATTTGAATTAATTTTGTGTGGTTTCACAACACAGCACATCAAATGCTTCAGTAAAATCAAGATATATTGCATCTGCTGTCTTCTCTGAAACCACTAATCCTGTAATTTTATCAAAAGCAACAGATGACTAAAAAGATTTAAACATCTTAATTTAATGCTCCTCATTGCTTGAATTTCAGTTCTTTCTGCCATGAGTTGATATTCTGCAGATACATGTTTAGAATTACTTAAGAGTATTTTGATGAGTTAGAATTTTGTGGGATAATTCAAAGATTGTTGCTTCCCATCACAGGTAATGAAAAATTAAATAAAGACTATTCACAACTTAAATGTAATAACAACAACAACAACAACAACAACAATAGTTTGGTTCAACTATTTTTCCATACAGGGTATTTCATGACACACTGTCATTTAAGAGTTTAAATCTAAGCCTTTATTGATAAATTGATAAGGCAATCATGAAATTGTTTATTACTAAAACAATTACTATGAGGACTGTTATTTTCAGAGGAAAGGTAGTTGTCAGTTAAAGCTTTCTTTTCATTATCCTGAATAATGAAATTGTGTATTTGGACAATATTGTGTCTTGATGGAAAATCAAGATATATTTGTAGACAAAGATGGTACACTAAGCAAAACACACCATTTTTTTAATATAAAACATCATTTATAGAAGGATACATACAATTTCTGTAATAAAATATTGCCTATTTTAAAAATAGAATTTGTAATTGGTCAATCCATTTTTCATTAGACAATCTTGATCACTTGATCAGAATTTATGAGCACTCTTCTTATAGCTGAAAGTTTCAGCTAAAGAAGAAAACCCTAAAATTTTGTTGAAAAAGTCAAGGGGTCGTAATGGGAAAGATCTTACTTCTCAGATTCTTTCCAGACAAGTAAAAGGTAAAATTACAAGCAGGAAGTGAAATTAGTGGTATTTTTTACGAAAAGTTTGCTCCCTGCTCAGAAGTCATGTTCGTTTCCTCATTATTGACCATCATGCATCACCAGTACTAACTAATGAAATTTGCTATCATTCTAGCCCATTGACACATTTCCGAAAGGTAACAAGAACATCAATACGACAGTGAAGCTCTTTCATTCATAAACAGAAACTGCTTAGAAATCAGTCGAAATCAGTTTGAATGTCCACATTCATGCCACTAAAATAGATACACAGATGAAAGATTAAAAGATGTTTGGTAAAGAAAGATAAAGACATTTGAGTGAAATACACTGAGATACGCAAGACCTCAAAGAAAAGGATCATGGGAGGCATCAGAAAAAGCTCCAGGATGATATGAGACAGCCTTTTAGCAACAAAGTAAAAAGGAAATGTAGCTGCTGTCACAGCTACAGAAGATGTTCTCTCTCAAATCTAATGTTGGGAAATTACAGAGAAAGCCAGCAACCTGGGGCAGTCAGAAGAATTTTATCAGCAGCTCGGTGAAGAGAACACCAGCATGACAAGTATGACCTCTTCTTTCCTTTCATATAATAACATTTTTGCTAAGATAGGGAAAAATTCTCTCAGTGCAAGTGTATTTTAACAGAGATAACAGACAGACTTTCCCTTAGATCTTCTTAAACGGGACGACCTCCATGTGGCAGTTATAAACTTTTGGAATATATGAACAAATACCAGCTGCTGTAGAATTGACAGTGTGCAACTATGAAAAAATCACTGACAAAGTGCTGAGCAGTCAACAACCTGTTCCCCTGCAGAGAATAAGATTCTTATGAAAGTACTCCTGTGTCCTAGACTGAAAAATATGAAAAATTTCTGCGTAGATGAAAAATCTATGTCCATGGTGCCTATGTAATAAAATGCAGGCATTATTCATGACATCACAGCCTTCCTCTGATGTCTCCCTAAATAGTCTGTTAGAGATGTCATGAGGGAAATACAGCTATATCTATCAAAAGCACTGAACTGTGATTTCCTGTGAGCAATTCTGCATGTTGAAGAGGATGGAAATTCTACGCAAAAGGATTGCAAGACATTAAAAGTCAGATGACCTAAAAAAAAAAAAAAAGAAATTGGAGAGCAAAAGAACTTGGAAAACATCTTCATGTACCTGTGTGTTTGTTCTAAGTAAACATATGATATGCTTCAATGATTAATCTTGTGTAATATGTTCATATGTCTGTTGGAAACTCTTAACAGATTAAACAGGTATCCTGAAAACATACAGAAGGTGAAAGTGCTCTGATAAGAAACTTTCTGAGTGAGAAAAAAACAGAGGCCAAAAAAGCCTGAAGAGAAAGATCAGAAGTCAAGAACTGTGTTCCAGTTCAGGATCCACACACGGATGGAATGTTAAATAGATGGATTTTAGAAATGGTATAGATAAACATTGTTAATTATGACAATTTGCATAATTTATAAAATGGAAGAATGCTGTTAATCTTCCAAATATATTCTGTGACAAAAACTTTGAATTTTTATTAAGATATTCATACTGTTAATGTTTATTATGCATTTTTTGTTTGTCACAAGTGTTCTGAGTGCATGCAGATTTTCTAGCCAAAACAAAAAAGTGTGACAGAGCTTTATTGACTGTTTGAGTGAGTGGCCTTTCATTCCACCCAAATAAAAGTCATGCTTTTCACAAAACTTTACTAAGGGATAAATGTACCAAAATTAGATATTTTGTATAATATTTCATCAGTATGGTCTGATATACAAAATAAGGGGGATAACTATCTGTAAGTTTTTTATGACATAAGAAGACTGATTATTTTGGCAATAATTTGAAGTCTTCCAAACTCTGTCTTAAGTTCTCCTGTACTGATAATTAGAGTATTGCAAATTTATCTCTTTAGAAAACTGGCTGCAGGATATTATTCTAGCTATTCTGTCTCTGGTCATGCCCTCTAGCCCCTTCTAATTTGAGGCCCATGAAGTTATTTAGAAAATGTGTTTCTACCTACAGAAATTATGTACAGATTCACTAAGCATCTTAAAGTTAAATTTTAGCATTTCAAAAAGGAAGAGGCCAACATCATAATCTTGAGTCATAGATTAATGTTGCCATTCTGTGAGTGGTATTTCATATGTAAGGCAGAACTATGGAATTTGACTTCTAAGTTTAGAATCAACTGGCAAAAGAAGTAAGAAAATAATTGTCACTCAATTTGGGTTTTCTTCCATTTCCAGAATAAGTAATTTTTGTTGTTTTGCTTTGTTTTGTTTTTCTCCTTAGGGATACTCTTTTATGTTTGTTTGCCTTGCAGATAAATATTACATAATGTTTCCTCAAGAGTGATTTTATTAGTGAATCTGTAGATATTTAACCACAACGATAGGAACTCCAGTGAGGATCCTGGGGAAAAAAAAAAAAAAAGGAAAAGAAAGAACAAAACTTAGTTCATAAAAAGAGAAAATTTTAAAATGTAAAAATGTAACAGCAATGAATGTGTCCATATGTATATTCATTTAATATACACTGAAAAAAGAGGGATGAAATTTGACTTTCTTTCTAGAATATTACAGTGAATGATAGATCTTATTAATAACAACTCTTATCATAGCGATGCTGAAACACGTACAAAGGACAATCCAAGAGTAATAGTACTGCTCAAAACCACGAGGCAGCGGTACCCATACTTTGCTAACTGTTTCAGCAGAATAGATCTCCATTGGCACAAACTTATGGGATTACCTCCATGGCCAAGGTGATACACTCCACTTCAACAGAGACAAACAGAGACTGAAAATTTATTTTGACTCAAATACTTCCCAGGATGATTTTTGCATCTCAGAAAATATGAAGACACCCTGTTCAGAATGACACACACTGTATTTTTCAAACAAAGCCAAAGAAGGATGTCTTAGTAGCATCCTACTAATGAGAATAGGAAGAATAGAGTTGTTCAAATGGAACCATGTGATATGAAAGCCATTATTAAGACATCTTTGTCCAAGGCATGCTGGCCTAATGTCTCACCTTCACTGCATTTCTACTCAGTATTTGAAAGTGCTATGCACAGTTAAAGCTGTCCTCTGGAAGAGCAATAAAGTCAGCAAACTGTGGTTATTCAGGACCTTGATAGGTGCTTATAGGACTTGTTTGGCCTGAATAATGATTCTAAAACTGTACCCAGTGTTTTGTCAGATGTGGTGAGCACAATAAAGATGAAAAGAAATTGGGTAAAGGTATTTTCTTGCAACACTCCACTAGTCAGGTCAAATTATCTACACTGTTATTCATCAGCACACACAGTGCTTTTAGAGGTATTGTAAAAAAACTCTGACAATGAATACTACTTCTGAGTAACTAAATTACATGAAGAAGGAAAGACAATGGTACTGTTTAAGGTGTCGGATACTTTCTTGAAGTCAACTATAGTTACAATTAAGCAGTAATTGTTCACTTAAAATTCCCATACCTTAACAGAGGAACATTTGGCAAGTGCAGTAAGTAACATAAATAAAAACTTGTCATTATTAAACTAATGATAATACATGACCTATGACAATCTTTTGAAAAACAGATAAGTGCTGAAGATGAATATTCCTAGTTATTGGTATGAAGCTGATATTGTTCTTTTGTCATAGAGATGATGAATTAAATGCAGATTAAGAAAAAATGGTATGTAGTCTCGCACTTTTAAATAATAAATGATATATTTTATGTGTCTTTATGGAGCCCCTCATTGTGCCAAGAATATATTAATTAGCATTAATTACTGGCACAATATCATTAGCATCAAGGTTCAGATATTCAGAGTTTTTTCATAACAAGTTTTATACACTGCATGTATCAATGTGTGCAAGCATGAATGCATATGTTTTATGTCTCATGTTTGGAAATAAATAGAGGAACTGTACAAAATCCTTTCCTTTCAATTAACTCTGTGAAGGTCAGTAACTTTCCTTTCTTACCTCAACAGAAAAATGTTACTCTTACAATTATATAGAGCTTATCATATCTCTCGTTACTTTCAGGAATAATATTTAGAGATAAAAACTGGTACTAGTTTCATCCAATCCTCAGAGAGGATAAATGAATCTCTATGCATGTTTATCTAAATCTTTATTTAAATCTTTATTTTATACCTTATTGTAGAGGGATCTAATGCTTAGACTTGATTTTATTGCTTTTGAGGGGATAAAGTAAATAAGAAGAACCCTACTAAAAGTACATTGCTATTTTAAATAATCTGAGTTTCTAATAATCAACATGTTCCTCATTAGACATTTGTTTACTAAACCAAAACTCATTAAAGAATATTAGATTAATTATATAGAAATTTTACCCACAAAGACCTGAATACAATGCGATATTCTCCACAAGTTTCACAAAGTCATAAAAAACACCCATAGCTATACTTTGCAACACAAAGCTACTGTGAATTATGAAGATTATGGCTTTTAAGGAGTAGACAGAAATGCACAAAAGCAAAAATCAGTAACAGACAGAAATAATTTGATATATTTGACTGCTGGAAGCGCTATTTCGTAATGCTTTCAAAGAGGATATATTTAATGTCCTCTGAAATTATGTTATAAATGTAATAGAAATTAAGTGTACAGACAAAGAGCATCTAGCAGAGAAGCACAATGCTAACAAAATGCCTAAACTGTCCAGCATCTCTTAATATCCATTAATTACATGTTTTGAGAGTTTTTATATGTAGCTGTAAGAGCACACAAGCATTTGGTTTCTTTAAGCACTTTGACTTGCCTATTGCTTTGACTCTAATATCTACTGGTTTTCCTCAGCTTACTTTAGGAAATGTTGACACAAAGAGGACATGTAGAAAAAGGGCCAGTGCTGAAATTCACTGTTCCATACTGTCTAATGTTGCAGAATTTAGTGCTAAACTAGTGTCTTTTCCAAAAGGGGTAATACTTTTTTCAAATTCTACCAGCTGAAGGCTTAGGACAACTGCTCTAGACTGCACACGTCTGTAATCTCTCCCTTTACCGCGAGTCTGGGAATAAAAGAATAAATCAGACAGTCAGCATTTGCTGCAATGAGATCATTATATTTTCCCATATGCTTATTCTAAGTACAACTTTTACTCTAGGTGACTGAATCAAATATGCTATGGCAAGAAAATGTTAATATATCCATTTTCCTAGGTTTCTTTATTTTTTCCCTGTAAAATTAAGAAACAAGTATATTTATTAATGATGAAATATAGTAAAAAATTGAGAGGGCTTAAGAAAACACATTACCCTCAATTTTAGAAATAAAATTTATGTCTCTGAAGTGTACTCACAGAGTCAAATACTTTATTGCTAAAATATTTTTAAGTCAACAAAGTTATACCAGCAGGAAATATGGCACACCCTATGAACAAGTTCAACAATCAAACTGCCTTTGGGTGGACTACAGGTTGCCTGTTACATTAAACGTTCCTGGGGCTCTTTTCTGGCACTGAAATCAGCTGCCATGGGCCAGGTAGAATTCATATATTAAGTTTCAGACTCCAAACCAGACTTGTATCTTCACGGAAGATTTCCTAGGCCATGGTGATTGCTCAGCCATGCTTGAGTTGTGGTCCACATTTGTGTCAATATGTCAGTTAAATTCTCATTCTAGGAACTGAATAATATATACAGTGAATTACAGGAATCTTAGCAAGTACCATTTAAGTAATTAGTAAGGTCATAAATAATTAGTAAGCTTCTCTAGAATTAGTAAGCTTCTCCAGAGCTGTTGTGTAGTCACAGGTAGATTACTCAAGTTTTTTTCCCCAAATCTTTGCTGTGGTTAGCCATATCCATAATAATTTTGTTTTACCTTTATTTTTTAAGGAAAAATATAACAAAAAAAAAAAAAAGAAAAGAAAAAAAAGAAAAGAAACTTCATGTAATTTGCTACTTCTTTTGAGAATATGATGTTTATATTCTGTCACTGTGTTTAATACCTATGCAACATGAATTCCATCATATTAATGCTTTTGGTTTATATTTTGTTTTGTTGTTTTTTTTTTTCCTGCCTTGTTTATTTCTTTACATTGCAATAGTAATAGATATTTGAATAGTGACACAAATCAGATGAAGATTTACAAGGAAAATTAGGTGTTTAACCCCAACTGGCAGCTCAGTCCCATGCAGCACTTATTCACATACCCTCCAAATGGGATGGGGGAAAGAACTGAAAGGCTAAAAGTGAAAGAAACTCATGGATTGAGATAACAAGAGTTTAATAAGCAAAACAAAAGCCACATATACAAGAAAAGCAAAACAAGGAATTCATTCCCTGCTTTTCATCGTCAGGCAGGTTTTCAGCCATCCCCAGGAAAGCAGGGCTCCATCATACGTAACAGTGACATGGGAATACAAATGCCATCACTTTAAATGTCTTCCCCTTCCTCTCCCAGCTTTATATGCTGAGCATGATGGCTTATGGTCTGGTATATCCCTCTTGGGTCAGCTGGGGTCAGCTGTCCTGGCTGTGTCCCCTCCCAACTCCTTGTGCAGCCTCCACTGCTGGGGTGGGCCGAGAAGCAGAAAAGGCCTTGGCTCTGTGTAAGAACTGCTCAGCAATGACCAAAGCTTCATATTATCAACATTGTTTTCAGCACAGATCTAAAAGACAGACCCATATTAGCTATTGTGAGGAAAATTAATGCTACCCTAGTCCAAACCATCACAGACCTTAATCTTTTAAACTCACCTTAGAACTATGATAGTCACTAGTGATACAGTATAAGCTACCTTTTTGTGCAGTATTTTCAATTTTTTCTCACCTTTTTCTTCCATCACATCAATTAAATTAGAACTGCAAGTTCAAACAGTCTGCAGCATAACTCAGTTTTCATTTGTGTGACTTGCTAAGTGACAGCTCTTTAAAAAAAGATCTTGACAGCTAACGACTGAACAAAGTAACTGATGCATAATTTTGTGTGTTATCGATGGACAGATTCTCTTGACAGGTTGCAAGTATTTGGGAATAATCATCAGAAAAGAAAAAAAGTAAGTACAAAGTCGTCAGTCCCTATTTTAAAATATACTAAGCATTCCTTACAATAATTTTATAGGTTGTGTATCTAAGCTCAAAGCTGACACTGAAAATAATGAGATTCTAGTTTCAGGCTCAAACTCCAAGAGATTTTACAGACAAATAATTCTCAAAAAGAGCTTCTCAGCAGCTGTGTAAGTAGTTGTTGTACATTATTCATCAGAACACTTAATGCTCTTTTAGAACCTTGATTCAAAAAATGTGTATACTTCTATCATTTTATTCTCAGCAGTCAGAAAAGAAATTGGTATGGAGAGCTCTGAATGCTTATAGAAGTTAATGGAAATCTCATGCTGATCCCAGGGTCCTTTGGATAAGTCCATAAGTATTCTTGAGTCCCCTTACAATTATTTTCTGTGGTTCTACAGTAAGCAAAGATCCTACTGAGTTTTAGTCACCAAGAAACTGAAGCTACCAAATTGAGTACAAACTGCTTAAAATAATGTTTTGATGCTGATCTGTGTGTCCAGACTGCAAACAATGAGAACTGAGTGCATCTCCAGTAAAAAAAAAAAAAGAGTACACAAAGAAGTGCAGAACTTTACAAAGGTCACTTCAGTCTAATATGGCAGGTTACATATCCCTGGACAATAACTCAAACTGAATCCTATTAGTTTTAATGACAGCACTACTGACAGGTCCTATAGAATATATCTGACAGGAACAGCTTCAGAGTGGCCAGCCCATTGATCCAGCGACTTGGACACATTTTTTAACTTCTTCACTCTCTGATTTTTTGAAACTTTTGAAAAATATAGTTGCATTTTTTCAAAGTATTTGCATTCTTGGAGTTAGCAAAAATGCAGCTTGGGTTATGTATGCCATTCTCCAAAGACAAGTCCAAACAAGAGAAAGATACCTGACCTCGGTGTTTCCCTCCCCCTTACTAAAATGTCTAAATAGCAGAACATTTTACTCTCATTAACAACTCGTAAAACCCTCAGACTTTTGCAGTAACTGATAGTTTTTTAAGGGGAAAATGTTTATTTGTTAAAGAACATGAAGGAGTGAGAATTTATTTCCATTTCTGACCTGTGTTAGCAGGTAAACCTTCCACTGGACCAGAAGCCTGTGGTTTGAGGCAGCTGAAAGCATCTTCTGTTCTTTCTGTTGAAAGAATTTTATCCATTCACACAGAAAATGCTTGTCTGTCTCAGCAGGAAAAGCCCTGGGCAAGAGAAAGGAAGCTGAGAAAAGATAGAATAAACCATTAGAAAAAATTACTGTAGTTTAAATATGTCAAATTCAGCCACTAGTCAATGAGGATAATGAGCAACAACAGAGTGCAGAATTTTGCCCCTTATTGTTCAATGTGTGGGTGGTCTGTTCACTTTCACACACGGCTGCTTTGTAAGCAAGCTGGATTTTGGGCTGGGCTGCAGCTGATGAAACAAAAAGGAGATTTTGGTTTGGGAATAAAAAAAAAAATTAAAAAATTGGTACTTCCAACAGCAGCTTTCAAACCCCCTTCTCTGCCATGTGTTCACCAGCTCAACCCTCTTAAATAAGAGGCAGTGTAGCAAGGATAAAACACAGCACATTGTATTGGTACAGATTATAATTTTGATCAGTTGTTTAAAAAACCAACGAAATATCACTGCATATTGTATACACTGTACACTGTTTTAACATTCTTAGATCATCAAAAAAGTTTGCATCCAAGAAAGACATTTGTTTAGTCTTAATTAAATCTAAATTATGTAAATAATTCAAAATAATCATGTGTGCTGACTCTACCTAGAGTATGTTTTAAAACATTATTTGCTGCAAATCTGTTTTCCAACTCTTTAAATACTGAATTAATTTTCTTTCCCTCCCTTTTTTTTTTTTAAATAAGTGGATATTATTCATTTATATGTACAGTAATTTTGTGTGAGGGTATTTGGATTTCTAATGTATGGTAAAATTTAGTCACTGAGGAAAATATCTTTGCTTCAAAAGAGCTGATTTCCCTTATTTTGCATTTTTGCTTTTCTGATGGTAAAAAAAAGGAAACAACAGATGGTATCTAAGAAACCTTGTAACAAATATTAATATTCTGATACCTGCTTGTGTCCTTTACAAATTCCACAGAATCACTCTGCTTACCCCCTGCTATGAAGGGCTATCTGTAGCAGCAGCCATCCAAAACCATAGGGAAAAAATGATTAATTACCTAACTAAATCCACATTTTTTTAATAGTAGCATTCCTTCAAGAAACTGTCTTACATATCCGTAGACATAAAAGTCAAAGCAGATGCAGATGAGCAAGCATGGTCTTTGTACCAACTTTCTAATGAATCTAAAGAAATTTTACTATGATTTTGAGCCATGTAGTCCTGTTGTCAAAGCAAAATCAGCAGTCATCTACTCAGATCAGCATATATAAAGATACAAAAGATACACAGAACTTCAGAAAGTACATTTCAATGCTCTGATGTGCGGGGAAGAAAGGAAAAAAAATCCACCACACCCCATCCACCCTCCCCAAAACAGTAGCTCCAGAAGCTCTGCATGAAATGTTTCTGCTCCAGGGAAAACAATCTGGCCTCATCATGCCTAGTTGGAAAATGTTGTGATAACTTCCTTCTCTTTGAGGCAATTTCCATAACCCAGCTATCAGTTATTCAAAGAAAGAAACAGACATTATGCTACCGTTTAAAACACTGCATGTTTACTAATCAGACTGAATTCTTTGAAATGAGCCCTTGCCTACATTTACATTTCCCTGTAGTGTCACACTACAGTAGCGCTGGAATTCCTCTAATTGCAGAAAACCAATTGATTTCAGCTTCTTTTGCTTAAACAGAAATAAAAATATGTTGTTCACAGTAAGTTTTGCTATGATTACATGTATTTCAGAAACTGGATATCTTGATATGATCCTGCAAGGTTAAATAATTTCCCTTTGATTACTCTAATTTTTACATTAATTACATTACTGAGGCACAAAACCCTACCTTCACAGATCTTGGAGACCCCATTAGCTGAATTACTTGACAAGTCAGTAGTATCTCAAAGTAGCTCAATGAATCTATGAATGTCAGTGTTTCTTAAGATAAGTGCTGGCTGAATTTCCATGTAAGCAGAGAACCAAAACCAGTAACGTCATTTGGGATAAAGCATATCAACATATCTTTACTAAGGTTAATGAGTACAAAGATGTGTAGTAAACCCCCTAGATGACTATAGATCAGCCTGATAAGATTTATTGAATAAATGAATGAATTTCTGTTGTTTAGTTGGATGTTTTACACGGATGGCAGAAGCAGAAGCAGATTCAGATTTCATTATGTTGTGAATAATGGAAAGCCTTTGCTTATACAAAGTTTGCAACTGAGTTTGTAACAAATAATTCAGTGTCCTGCAGATTTCTTGACAACAAATACACACTTCAGAGCTTTAAAGCATATCTTTCCTTGTTTTTTGATGTGCTACTTCTTATGGTCTCAAATAGGGATATCAGACTTGTCTGTGCTAGACACTAAACACACTAACAGTTAAATAACTTTTTCCACCCCAGAGAATTTTGGATTTAAGTTAATAGGCTAGAGCAGTTAAAAAAAGTGCAGAAAAGAATCTGCATTTTGAAATAAAATATAGATCCATTGTTATTAGAGTCAGGTCATCTGCTAGGCTAGATGAGCCAAAGCTATGCTCAGAGTTCTTACAATAATCAAAATTTTACAAAACATAATTGATATAAAGTATATGCCTGTTTTATTTTATTAAAAACAAATGGACTTAATTACAGACATACAATCATACCGCAATGCTCTATTAATCCTTCTCTTTCAAGAAGTGATTGGTGATACAGATCCTTGTGCTCTTGCAGAGACAGACTATTTGTGAGTTCAGTGAGGTATTTTTTTAATATTCATTGTGTAATACAAGCAGTTATTTTCGTTCATTTATTCTCAAACAAGTAGACAATCAAGAGTAAAACAAAAGGGACGTGACCTAGCTTTTCTGCAGACTGAGTTTAGTATGCTTCTTGTTAATTTATAAAACATTACGTTTCTGAACAGAACCTATATTAACAGTAGCTAGAATGGGCAGTTGTTAAGCATCTGTTGGTGACTTACCTCATGCTACCAAGTTGGAATAGATTTTCCAGAGTGAAAATCCACATCCAAAATACATCTTTTTTCTTATTACTGCTAATCATATACATCTTACAAGATCAAATCTTCCTTGTCTAGAAACCAAAACCATATACAAATTATTCTAAAGCCATTTCTACTGTCTTGCAAAAGCACACAACAATTTAAGGATTCAAAGGCCTTTGTGAAAAGTAACAGTGAAATTATCAATTAAGCCAGGATTAAATATGCTATTTTTTCTATTATAAACCCTATGAGATAAATTCTCTGCTAAACTTTACAGCTGAATGCCCAGTATACTAGGACACATTTGGTCTTAGTCACCTCTTCAGTTAAGTGAGGAAATAATTAATGGATATACGTATGAAGGAGACCTAAAAAATGGATGGACAGGATTGCTGACCCAGACACAGGCTTTAGAAAATAGAGACCTAATCAAGGTCAGATTGTATCTCACCTCAGACCATGGAATAAGATGTTTTAGAATTATCACAGCATTGAGACCCTCTGCTTTAAAAAATAAGTATCTTGGCTTCACCTCTACCTCATCATTCATGTTTGAAAAATGTCTTCTCCTTAGTATGTCATTTATCAACCTGATCTTCTCTAGTTCATTGATTCTGACTGTTAAAGGTTTATTTTTACAGTAAAAATAATTAAGTCCATCCATCTTTTCATTTTTTTAGTGTTTATCAGCAAAATATGTACCTATTGCTTCTGTAATTTAAATTCAAAAGTGGCTAATGAATATTTGTGTTGTTCTTTCACAAGCAAAATTCCACCCTGTGGGGTTATTTTGCTCTCTTTTCTTCAATAATAAAGATGTATTATAGCTTGGGCCAAATTGGTCGCCGGCTTGAGAAATCAAAACAGGTTATTTCATCAATTTTGTTCAAACTACGAGATTGTGGAAAACTGTATATTTCTTTTTAAATGATACAGCATGACTCAAAAAGAATCATCAAATTATGATTTTGCTGAGATATTAAGTTTTATGCCCATTGTTCTGCACAAAATTTTGGTGTAGAGAAGGTCCTGCTTAAAGAAAAAACTCTTCTTTCTCCCCTCCATTTGATTTGTTATGTACATATTGCTGTGTTGGTATAGAAGATGTTTACAGTGTTTTGACACAGTATAAAGATGCTGTGTAGCAATTCAGAATAATCTTTTCTGGACTTGACTAAATGTTCACGTAAGTAACAATGGACATAATATTATTATATATATTATAATATTATTCCTTTTAATATTGAGATATTGCCAGAAATTCTCTTTTCCAGATTAGACAACTAATTAATGTTTTTACTGAGAAGCAAATAATTTTTGAAAAATATTACTCAATAGTGATTTCAGGTGCATGTTTTAGTAAAATATTAGAAACTGACAGTTCCATAAAACTATTGATTTCTCTAATTTAAAAAAAAAATGATAGGACAGCCAGGTAAAACATTTACTTCACATTTGCACAGCAAATAAGCATCTTTTTTTCTGCAAGTTGAAGAATTTGCTGAAATACTTGACAGCTGAATATTCAGACCAGCACCCATTATCTTATTGCTGTGGAAGATTATATACGTTTTTCTTTTTGATTCAAAAGTCAGAGGGTGTTGAATTATTGAAGGAAGTTTTCTGCATGGTATTTCAGAGACTCCATAGCAACTGTATTCAAGTCATGGCACCACATGAAACTCTTCAGAGCTCTACTTTGGGTTCAAGGAAGGTGACATACGAAGTCATGATGTCATGTAGAGACTGTCAAAAGAAAACGCGTCCATTATAAAAAAGAAAATAGTGCATATAGAGGCATCTTGCAAGCCTAGACGCATGGAAATGGTAAACCCAGCCTTTTTCTGGAGACAGCAATGAGCAATAGCAATTCCTCCTGTTATTTTCCCTGCACTGCAAGCACTGAAAAATCTTAATCAGTAATATATTATTAGAAAAGAGGTCATGTTTGCTCTGTACCCAACAATATTTTCAAGAGACACATTTTTAATTCTTTGTCAAAACTTACTGGTTTTTTATTGCTTTCCTCTAAGAAACAACAAAAAATAATCTTGCTGGCATATTTCTGCAGAACTTTGACAGAATGATAACATTAATATACAAATACAGTATAATTTTTCTGACTAGCACTGGCTACAACAACCAGTTGTTAAAAGTGCACTGGCTACAACAACCAGTTGTTAAAGGTGCAGTAAGCATTAATAGTTGTCGTGGGTTTGTCCGGGTGACAATTTTTTTTCCCACACCCCCCAACCAAATTGCTTTAAGTTGAGAGAAGGTGTATGCAGACAAAACCAAATCCAATTGGGGAAAAAATAATATTAGAATTTATTACTATATAATAAATAAAAACAACTATATCTACTAGAATACTAATTAAGTAAAAGCACTACGTATTTACAAAAGTACACCAAAGTACCCCTCCCCCCTTTGTATCAGTCCAGGAGGAGAAGTAGATTCCTTCAAGGCACGCTGCAGCACTTGTTTCT
>JAWWES010000081.1:135869371-135882339 GCA_035583135.1 Lophotriccus pileatus | reverse complement strand
AAATTCCAGAGATAACACTTGCCCGTGGGGGTTCTGGGAAGAAGAAGGGAGTTTAGCAAGAAGACTACAAAAAGCCACTTTGTCAAACAACAGTGTCTCATATACTGCAAACCCAATTCCCAACAGTAACCAGGCTGATAACAGCACTAACCTGTATTATAATTACATCCATGCTATAAATTGATGGAAGCATAACAACTTCTAGGGAGCTGATACAATTAAATTTAGATTTTGTTGGCTCATCATTTTAATGTGAAGTATTCATGCTGGGCAAAACCCTGTCAAGGAAAAATGTGGCCATTCTTGTGTTATTCTCTTTGAGTAGGAATAAGGAAAAAATAATGAGGCTAAGTCCTTTAAGGAAGAAAAATGGTATTATTGAGAAATATTTCTGGAGAAACTACAAAACAGGTTTCTTGGCAACAGGTAATAGCACTTCTGAAGAACCCACCACGGCTCAGATGTTCCCACAGAAGATTTAACTTCCTTTATGATTTCTAGTGACCACAAAGTTTTGACTATGCTCTCACTTGCAAAATTGTTTACAATACAAGACTTTTTTCACAATGTATATTCATGTGTATATCCATGTATACTTGTATGCATATATGTACATAGAGACAGTTTCTTTTATTACTGTTACTTTATATTGAATTTTTAACACAAAAATAAGAGTAAAAATTCTGATAACATGAACCATACTTTTTGTTGTTCCTAAACACATCTCTACCAACCAGTGCAACATTCTAGTATCTGTGTGATTCAGGTCCTCTAATAATCTTCTGTACCTTCAGAAAAAATTGAAACTCTTTTTTATTTATAACCTTTTCAAAGCATAACTACAATCCTATTTTCAATCTGTGTTTTACTTCCAAGGCTTCCTGCTAGCAGGTATAATAGTTTTCTAGCCCTCTGCTTCTCATTTTCATTTAAGATAATCCTTCTAGCACCTTTTTCAAAACAGAAATTTTGGATTCAAACTTTTGGCCAATTTTTTTTATGCCCTTCTTTGAGTAAACAATAGCAACAACAACAACAACAACAACAACAACAATAATAAATACAGCATAGAACATAGATGTAAACTTATATATGAATGAGAGTTTGTGTTTAGAAGTTCCAATAGACTATTATTCTAATAGGCATTAAAGACTATTTTTCTCCCAAGACCATCCAGAAAATTTAGCATAAATTGCTATAATCACCTCAGTGGATATATCATAGTATCTGTTTTATAAATAAGAGCTTTCCATTGAAGTCATTGTAAAAGTGAGAAGACACTAATGTCTGAAACAGGTTCAATTAATTAATGATCTTGGGTTCTTCCCCAGATGAGATCACTGTGATTAAATGGTGGTATCCATGGTCAGCTTGAAATACAGTCTAAGAAGGTAACATTTTAGAGAGGAAAAACTTAATTCAACCAAAGTTGGTGACTCTTAACCAAAAGATTTAGACTTTTTAATACTACATAAATCGTTAATTACTAAAAATTATATGGACAGAAATACGCAGCAAAACCACTGATTGGATTGTTTGTATATCCTCAATTCTGTGAAAAATTAGAGTAGCTTTATGCAGAGTGTCACTGATCTTTGATTTTAGACCATATTCCTGTTACTAAATTTTCAGAGCATTTATTCTGCAGAATCTTCAGTATCTTTGTTATTACTATATAAGGAGTCTTTTACAAATGACTGCCTCAACACTATAAATAGCCCCACTACGTTACAGTTTTCCCCTGAGTATCCTCACTATCGAGTAAATTTACCTTACGCATGATGATAAGTCATTCACAAATGGGAACCTTAAACTACAGAATAAAATTTGGAATCACTCAGTTCCTAACTAGACACTCCGTTTAGCTTCACCATAACCATAAACATGCTGTATAAAGTATCCAGCTGAGATCCTAATTCAATTAGTCTCCCAGTCAAATGTGTATTTCATATATTCCACTAAACTGCACTGTGGAAAAAAAGCACTGGCAGAAGACATGCTCTGAAGTGTAATTTTTCTGTGTAGAATCAAGTGGTATTTATAAAGGCTTCTCTGCAGTTTTAGTAATGGACCTAAAGTTCATGGAAAGATCTTGTTGTACTAACAGCTTAAAAATAAGCATAGCTTATTACGTCCGCACTTTAAAGGAACAATGAAAGTTAGGAAAGTAGTTCACTCTCCAAATTCCTTCAGTCTGGTGAGACTTCTACTATGAACACTAGTTACTTACAATTGGCTCAGTAACATCCTGAGAAAGGATGGCCATAGGGATGGAAAAGGATCACTGAGCTGTTTCTAGAACTCAGTATATAAAAATCATCTTACTGAGTGTGACTTTCTGACTATTCAGATTTAGAATTGATCTTGTTAAATGAGAAAGATTAAAAAATGAGTGATTATCTTCAATATCATGTTATGTACTCCAAATCCTCATTTTGCCCTTAATATAAAAACTAAACCATTAATAATGTATGCCACTGCACATAATCATCCACAAATAATTCATTCTTCAGGTTCTGCTAGGTAAGATACTTACAAATGACCCATAGGGGTAGAGTCTTTCATTGTAAAATAGATATAATTTTTTTTTACTGCATATGGCTCTATAGGCAGCTTTATTAATTCAGTTAAAGTACTTGGTGGAACACTTTCTTAGAAGAAAAATGAGCTTGGAGCTTCTTTATTTGAAGAACCACATTTATTTTGCTGGACAATGCTGACTGTGGAGATACAGCAATGTTGGTGTAACTGCTCTGTGCCTCAGGCCTCTTCTTCTTCCTTTGTTCAACATCTGAAAATGAAAAACACAAAGCACTGTCCAGAATAAAATGCAGCCACTTGAGGGATAGCTGGGAATGCTTGATACACATCTCAGGGCCAGTTTAATGCCCCTCAGTGATATCAGAACTGCATTTTTCTGCCCCAGGTATCAAGAATGGAGTAAAAAAGAATAAAATAACGTTAAGAGTCAAGCACAGGTAAAGAGCTGGGAGAGAGAATATACTGCTGGAGTTTCTTCTACTGGGGAGACAGATGTAGGGAAAGAACCTTTCAGTGAAGCAGGAATTATCTCCCTGTGGCTACCCTGCTTCAAACAGAGCTCTAGACCTGGTTCATATATGTATTTCCAGACCAGGCTGAGGCTGAATGCAATATCCTCCCTTTCATTGCTTTAGGATAGAAGAACCATCACAATAGTATTGTTATAAACATCCTCTATTTTGGTCATTCTGCTCTGGGATATGAAGCACAGACTGGTCAAAGGCTATATTTAGCCCACACCATCCCAGTATATTTGCTTCTTCCATATATCAAAACAACCCATATAAATCAGAAGGAAAAGCAACAATTCCTGTCACAGAATTCCCAACCTGACTTTACCTAAACTGCCAGAATGTTATAAGTCTGATATCAAGTTCACTCTAAACAAATTTTAATCAGTCTGTGGTGTGATAAGTAATGAGGGTTTCTCAAGAACAGTTAAAAGGTGAACAAGTGGATGGGTGGCAGGATGGGTGGGTAGATTGATGGGTAGAATAAACAGAAATGAATATTGAGTTTGGCAAATTTCAGTTGTGCAGGAGTTATGTCAGTTCTGCTTCCAGACAAAATTAATCTGGATAAATAACAGGGTGGACCTTTCCACTGTCTTTTTTTCTGTTACTGTCACTCTTTTTTTGTTACTGTCTTTTTTTCCTATATTTAAACCCTTTTCTTAATGTAAGGAGGGGTACAGTCACTGCAGCAAAAAAACTGTAGATCTTCCCACAGCTCTTGTCACTTCTGTGGTCATAGACTGTTTCAAATTCTCTTTCTATCCACCAGAAATATCTCTCTTCCATTAAATTTGGACTAATATTTCTGTTTATATCTGCTATAAAGCACCAGTTGCAGTGGAGATGGGAAGGAAAATCAAGAGAGGATTTAGAAATACACTGGCCCATACAGAGACCTGACACTGTTGTAGTGGTCTGGATTCCTGAACTGCTGGTGGTACTGTCTAGACCTAACAGCTTCTCCTCATCTCTTTTGGAGAAAAATTATGAGATGGAAGCTTCTCCAAACCTAGATTGTGCAACACTGATGCAGTTGAATTCTAAGCCTCAAGTCAATTACATTTTCTCTTCTGTGAAAGCTGTTAAATGGTTCAAAGCAGGTCCTATTCTCTCCTTCTTCTGGAATAAGGTACTGAGAAAAGGGGAGTGAGTAATCATCACAAGAAATCTGGATCTTGGGGCCTTAGGATCAGGTAACCTTCTCCTGGAACAAAGTCTTGAGAGAGTAGAGGAGGCAATCAGAAGCAAAACTCTGACCATCAGCATCCACTGATTCTGCTTAGAGTTTTAGTGTCTGGAGTATGTCTTTGCCTTTTCAGAGTTGTTTCCATCTCTTCACTCAGAGGAATGAACCCTACATTGACCAGTATAATAATGTAGATAATTCACCACTAGCCTTGATACTGTACACTTGGCAATGCCTAGAAGGTGAGGGGGCTGTAAGTATTTTCTGTGTTATGAAAGGACTCTTTCCCTATATACAAGATTATTTGCCTCAAAAAATGGAAAAGAGGGACAGAATCAGCTTGCATGCTTCTCATCTCTAAAATCTTCCATTGCAAAATTGACCAGAATTTTGACCATAATATTTGAAATCAACATAATACCGGTGGCTCCAGAGAGAGTATAATATGACCTGCACCAGATGAAGTACAGTGATATTCTATGGAGAGCAATTAAAATCAATACAAAATACCTCAGAATTCTCAGGGAGACTTTGCCTTCCTACCTGCTCTCTACTTTATTGATGTACTACTAAATGAAACTAACTAGTACATCAATACACAGTTTTAATTAGGATACTGGGGCTTGAGGAGATGTCTAACATTTTTTTGGTGGGAGAAGAAACCATCAGGTCTAGCAGAGAGCAAAACAGAGCTAAAGGAAAAATCAGTGTCAAGGGGATAACAAAAAAAAGCTAACAAAATCACCAGAGCTTGAACAAAGAAATAGAAGATTATACAGGTGAAGATCAATGTCTCAAAGCAAAAGAAGGGAAAAAATAGACTGATGCTATTGACAACAATAAAACTTCGTGCTTCTAGTTATCTTCTAGTTTTGTCTTAATTTTTTGTAACACAAATGTAAATATAGATTTAAAAACAGAAAACAGAAATGTTAGCTGGAAGAATAGAGGTTTTTTCCCTTAAGTCTGTGTAATAAATTGCCACAGAGAATTGTATTTTAAATCATTATGTACTTCTAGATAGTAGATTTTTCTGCTGTGGTAAAGATGACTGGGGTAAAAAGGTGAGAGAAAGAAGTCTCAAAGCAAGCAATTAACAAATAGTATAATCTAAGCTAGTTACTAAATTATCATTAAGACTTCCACACTACATTTAGTGAAAAAAAAAGTGCCCAAGATTTATTTGTGTGTGACCACAAGCATCCTATGGGTGTTACAACTATTATGTTGTCTTTATAAATGGTATTCTAAGAGAAATAAAGATATTGAATTTTTATGAATAAGTACAAGATACAGGTAACACACCACTAACATGTACATTGTAAAATGCGTACATGTATATATTTTAAAAGACAGCTTCTTTTCAACAAGAAAATATTTAAATACTTTCTGAAATAATATATTTTTAGATTAGCAGATAGTATAGATAGCAACACATTAAATCAAGAGCTGTAAGGATATAAATTCACTACTAATATAGTTTCAGTGACTTAAAAACAATTTTACTTCAGTCAGCCTGAATGCTATGATTAAGTAGAATCAGAAAGAGGTTTTCAGTTTTATGAAATAAAAACTATGGAGAGAAGTTTGTGGTTTTGTTTTTGTTTTTTTAAAAAAAACAACAATCCTGTAAAAAAGAGTAATTTCTTTGTGTTCTTTTCTGAGACTTAAAATTCTGGTGACTCCTGCCCTATTACTCTTGGCCCACACAATGAACAAACTCAAAGGCATTTTATTCCTGGAAATAGTATGGAGTGAAATCAATAGTCATTCCATATTTTAATGAGACGAAATTCCTAAGCATTTTATTTGGGGAAAAAAACAATAGTAAGAGGAAACAACAAATAGGAATTAAATTTAAAATTAATTTTGTATTGTAAAGGTATGAAGTCTTTTTTTAATTTACATAGCTTCATAAATCCATTCATTTTATGCTACATGTTTAACACTTAAATCAGGAGTTCAGAATTTTTCAGATAAGATGTTAAATTGTTAGATATTTCAGATTCCCGAGATATGAGAGGGATGTAAGGATGATGACATATTTTGAGAGTCCATAAAGAAACAAGACAGCAAGAACAAAGCATTTTTATTATGAATTGTGTGGAGATAATTCAGACTAAAATATCAAAATTATGTTTTGTGATAGATTGCTAGGCATGAAAGAATTCTACAGCAGGATAAATACTATCAATGAATTATCGTCTTGGAATTAAGGCTTTTCATTCCTTGTTGACCACTAAAGCAAGAAATTTTTCAAGGACCATTTCAGTTGGAATGTGTGAGGCTTTCCAAATATTGACAATTTCTTTATATACAGTGTGAAAGCTCTGTAAAATGAATTTTTAACTCTGCTATGTGAATTACTGTTATGAAGATCTTGAGATAATGCTTTTCCCCTGCTTTTTAGATTTGGTTGTTTGGGTTTTGGTTTGTGTGGGGTTTATTTTTGTTTGTTTTTTTTTTTTGTGTGAGGTTTTGTGTGTGTGTGTGATTTTTGTTGTTGTTGTTGTTGTTTTGTGGTTTTTTTATTATTTTTAAAGAAGCTTGTGTTTCAGTATTTTTCTCACCAGGGTCACTGTACATTTAATAAAAGATATAAGTAAAATTTAAAAAAAAATATTCATCACCTGCCTAATTCTATTCCTATAAAAGTATTTAATAAAATTTCTTTGGCCTCAGGAGAAACATGAGGGTAAGGATTTACCTGTTCTTTTAAAAGTATTCCTCTTGTTTTCACATTTCCTTTGCCAGTAGAAGAAAAAACTGTAGAAAATACTGTAGGGGCAGAAAAAGCAGAATTAGAAACATAAGTAAGATTGAGGCATTTTTTTTTAAAGTTTTGCTCTTATTCTTTAGTAAATCCGAAGTAATTGCAAAGATGAAGAGATTTGTTGTTAGACAAATGAATGACATAATATGAAGAGATCTATTTCATCAAGACTGGGTGAGTGTCCTGTGTAATTTTGGACAGTTTTTTAAACATTCTTTCTCCAATCTCTTTTAGGAGAAAAAAAAAAAAAAAAAAAAAAAGAAATATCAAAACCTCCAATAAAATCCATTAGTGTCTTTAATACTCTTGGATTCTATTGCCATAAGGAAAATTAAAGCACAGTATACAGGATGTAGTCCCCAAACAAATCACAGCAAATACTGCATTCCTTTAATTTCCAAAATACTGTTCAGCAATTAATCACTCACATGGTTAAGGATTTAAGACCAATTGCTCTTAGGTGTTGCCACAATTTATTGCATCAACTACAATTGCTTATTGGTTAAACTGGACATAGATCCAATGATGTTCTAACATTCAGTTTAGTAGGGTTATAAGACCCAAGAACAGAGTTCAGTTTAGTTTGAACACTTTCAAACAGTTTTAATTTGTCATTAAAGACTCATTCAGTGCAGGTCTACAACTGCAGTTGGTCTGTGTTTAATAATTGATGAAATCTGTATGCAACCCTGTGTCAGTGTGAGAAAAGGAGAAAGAAATAGTGTCTATAATACGGTGATGGTGATTTTATTCTGGAGGCTGATTTAAAATCCGATTTCTTTGAACTATTCTCTGTCACTAAATGTCTCTTCAGAATCTTGCTTATAAGTTGCACTTACTTTCTAAACATATGGCTGTATAAATTTGAACTAAGGCAAAAAATCATTTGCTTTTCTTATTCAGTTGCCTTTCATGTGCTATTTTCTTACCTCTTTTTTTTTTTTTCCCAAAAGTTAAAATACTTTGCAGAAAAGACTATCCTGTATTGCTATTAGACTTCTGCTTAGAGTAAGACAAAGTAAGTGTACAGGTTTGGAGGATGAGGAATGTGGTAGGAAAGCTAGAACAGCTCCCAAACAAAGTGAAAATTCACAGAAGAATAATAGCTATACATATGGTTCTATTTTAAACAATATATAATAAATATATTGGCTTAGTTGCAGTGGTGACTAAGGAAAGAATAACATCATGTCTTTAAAGTTTCTCCCATTGAGTAAAACCCAAAGACAACTAAAACCCCCACCCCACTCCCCATCCCCAAAATCTTAAAGGAATTAATATACTGAGATAGCAAGCAAAACATCGGACATTTACATTTTCCTTTAATTTCACATTTACAGAAATGCTGGAAATGGTTTAAAATCCATTCAGCAAATAAAGCCTAACTGGGCTGTAATCAGATTTTACACAGGTCTACTCATGTGTTCCTACAACATGTTTTATATATTTGATGCTTACTCCAGATTTTAGATGGAGAAGCAGAAAACCCTTTGCTATTTTTTCCTTTGCTTCTTGGTCCTTCCCATCTCTCCTGCTTTATTGAGTGTTCTATGAGGCTGTTTTCGGATCTTACTTTTCTTCTATTTAAGTGCCACCAAGGCCCTCCTTCAAAACAGGTAATGATTTCCTTAGAACTGTTTCACAGGCTGACCATCCAAGGAAGAATTAGTTGCAGGTAACCTCAAATTCTTTTTCCAGAATCACAGAATCTTCTGAGTTGGAAGGGACTCACAAGGATAATTGAGTCCAACTCCTGGCCCTGCACAGAGTCATACCATGGGCCTGAGAGTATTGTCCAAAAACTTGAACTCTTTCAAGCTTGGTGCTGTGACCACTATCCTGGGGAGCCTGTTCCAGTGCTCAACTACCCTCTGGGTGAAGAACCTTTTTCTAATATCTAACCCAAATCTCTCCTGTTTTACTGATAGCGTTTTCTTTTTGTCATTCTTATTGCAACCTAATACATTTTTGAGCAAGGGAAGCTACACTGTTTATAGTAATGGATATTCTATGGAACTGGACTGTCTGAATTTTGATAGCTTGAATACCTGCATACAAGCTTGAGAGGCTGAATGAAATAATAGGGTTGCATTTAATCTAATGAGTTTTCAGCTATCTAGTGATTTCATCTTTTCTATCTCTTTTCCGGGTGCATCAGAAACAGCAGCAGACATTTATCACATACACAGCAACAATCTTTTTATATCTGTTGGTGCCAAAAGTATGGATATGTGTAATTTTACTAAGAGAGAACTCAGTGACTCAATTCAGTTTCCTGAGAAATAATTTTAACAGTTTTTTTTTTTATAAAAAATGGACATATTTATGAACAGACGAAAAGCAATTAGCTTTGTGCAAAAATTAATTAAAAATGGAACTATTTTAGTTTGAAAAGGTGTTATTTCTATGACAAACAAGGTTTACCTTGTGAATTCTGTTGATGTGAATGATGAGTAAAAACTGAAATCTGAGCTGTAATTGCATTTTACCATAATAACATAATATAGTTAAATGGAACAAGTGCTGTTTTGCCTGCTTTTCTTTTCAGAAAATGTCAGAATCATTACTAGCAAATGTTTTTAATTAAAAACATGATTTTTGTGCCAAAATTAATCAAACATGGCATTGTTTGAAGGATCCAAAGGAGCATTCATGCCTGATGTGGAGGAGTGTGTCCCCATATCTCTGACATGCCTCAATAATGAGTATGATGAAGAATCGAGGGAGAAGCTACCCCATGAGGGGGCCAAGCCAGGTGTTGAGGGTGACCCCTGGTCACAGAGTCCATTGGCAGCTGCTGACAAGGCAAGTGATAAAGCAGGTCTGTGATCCCTCCAGGAGCCAAGCTGGGGGCAAAGGGGCCTGGAGAGGAGCCTACAATGCAGGTTCAAGAGGTCCTTCCAGGGGACAGGAACAGTCACACTTACAGCATTGATGGGGCAGAGCAGGGAGAGTTCCCAGATGGGGCTGGACAGGGCCAGGGAGGTTTGTTAGCATCCTCAGGACTCTGAGAAATTTGACCAGTGTGCACCTATTGTTGTCACATTGCAGGACCAGCCCTATCAGCCTTTCAGGTATAAATGCAATAAAGATGGTGTTAATGTGGAAGGTATCTATTCCTCAAACCCACAGGGTTTTTCACTGGAACACTATAAAACAATCCCTGTTTAAAGTCAGGACACACTGACTGTATTTTGTGTACTCAATTCCCTTGCTAGCTAATGAGTTTGTACTCAATTAAAGTACTGGGGGGGAAGGGTGGCTCCCCAAAGATCACCACAGTATTTCAGTTTTCAATGAACTCTTCAAAAATACTGTAATAAAAATCTCAGGTACTTAAGATCATTTGCTCGTTAAAAGAATTAATAAAGAGAACTGCTTCGTGCAGTGGCTTGGCTGTTATTCCTCTGAAAAGGCAGAGCCTTTTCTGTTGCCTTATTGTTCCATAGACACAAAAAGCTGGCTCCAGTTTCCTGCTCCATTGGCATTAAAGGACCGCTTTTCAGGCTTGACTGCATAAGATGCCAGTAAGCAAATCCCCAAATTAGTGCTTAAAATGATGTTTAGGTGACTAAATAAGGATATACGTCCAAAATATTTATACTAGACTGCCTAAAATTAGGAAGGGTAAATAAATCCCTAGTTAAGAGACAGTTACTCAAGCAGAAGTGGATTGATCTTCAAAGCTGGAAAAAAACCCAGTGAATGTCCCTGGAAGGGTTCAGATATGCATGCACTTTGCAGGATTAGACCATGAGAAAATCCAAAATTTTGATGTGCTGCCTGCATTTGGCTCCTAATATTATCTTACCTCAGAGATTTTTTGAAAACAGTAGCACAAAAGATCCTAATGCTGAAATAGGGAAATGATATGAGGTTGCTATAATGCAATATTTTAATTATTTTCTCATGACATAGAAGCATATATGAATTCAGACTCATCTGTGGGTAGGATTCATTTCACTCAAGCCTATAATAACACAGGCTCCTCCATTTGGATTTAGTTGCCTAATTTCCCATTATAGATAACAGAGGTCTAATCAACATATTCAATGGAGTTTAGTCTAAAGTCCATTGCCCAGTTGTAGAGGTTTAATTTAGAAAGAGGTGAATCAGCTTTTACACTGATCAGCTCTTTGCCAACAGTGAGGGACTGCAGGTGATTTAACACTGCAGTCACCATCATTTAACCAGATTAAACCAGTCAAAGCATAATACTTATAACTTAATGAAGTTATTCCCCAGAGACAGTGGATGAGAAAAGAAATTATAGTTCTTTGTATCTGTATAATGTAATACTTGATCTTTTTCTCTTTATTTTATAACAACTTTTTCAAAATCAGCTGAAATGAAGTCCTAAAAGAAATGAACTTATGAATTTCACTTTTTCATTTTTTTACCGAAGTGTACTCTCCACAAGTGTTGAGCATATTTGATTTTAAGAGAAACATGAAAAAAATCAATATTAATTTGTTCAGATTTTTTTTGATTTTTAACAGCTTTGTGATGTGGTCAGCATACTAGACAGATCATTTTTTATTCATCACTGCACAACTGTTCGAATGTTAGACCTTGCCATGGCAGGAATTAACTACTCGATTCAGGCTTGAAAATTGCATTTATTTGTCCTGTATCCAGTAGTATAATGGTAAAATGGTGTGATGTAGGGCAGTGATGAGTGATATCTATGAGGATAAAAAAGCTTGCAGTCATTTTTGCCTTGGCATTTGATTTGCAGAGAGGAGAACAGGTGAGCTCTGGAGAGCATTTATGCCATCTGGCATTAGTTTACAGGTTAAATAACTTCATCTTGTGCACATTAATGGCTTTCTATGGTCCAGTTTTCATTTGAGGATTATCAGTTTTGTCTTCTGGTTGGGCTGTGTATGTTGTCATGCTGATATACCGCATGCAATTATTTTTTTTTTTCAATCACAAGACATGGAGTAGTGACATATTTCTAGTCCCTAGACTCCACAGTAAGCTCAGAGCTTCCTTTTCTGCTGGCTACAGTGGAAATATTCCAACAGGACAAATACTGGTGATCAAGATTTTCTGCTTCAAGAAACATGTTTTATTCACTAGTTGTCAAAGAGGTTTCTGGAGGCAAAATACAGAAGAAAGGCACTGTGCGGAGCCTTGTTAAAAAATCCAGGTCTTTCAAAATCTGGAAAAATGTTTCTGATGTCCTATGTTAACAATATAGATGCTGGAAGGTTATGTTTTCTCACATTGAGGTTTGTGGCCTGCTTATGACAATACATAAAATACTTTGTCAGACAAAGCATCCCAAGGTTACCAGCCCATGTCATAAGTTGCTAAACACTGAGAAACACACTGAACAGTATTATCTGCCAACAGCAGAGGGTAGTTTTTAAGACCTTAAAATCTCAACGCAAAAGTAAACAGTGAGTGCTCATACAATATTTTAATTTTACATAAGGACAAATCCAAGACGACATATTAAAAACACTCCTTAGATTTCTAAGTGTAGATACTGTAAAAAGTTCAACCTCATTGTTTGGCTTCAAGCTGTCTGAAGAAGATACCTTATTCGCAGTCAGAAGATTGAATTGCATAAGAACTACAGGACACTACACTATACCAATATACTTTTGTCCACATCTGTGAGACAGACCAGAAGACTGGGTTCATACTCATCTGCAGTGATCTTATAATATCAGGATGATTCATATTAGAGTTACTCATGAGAAACAGGTGGTTTTTGCAGTGCAATACTTCTGCCTCAGTTTAGACATCAGCAGCAAAATGAGAAGAATTTGACTGTAAATGGGCCCATTTCTCTTTATGTGCCAAGAAAGGAGTCATAGAATCATAGAATAATAGAATTAGTTGGGTTGGAAGAGACCTCCAATATCATCAAGTCCAACCCTTGATCCAACCCCACTGTGATTACTAGATCATGGCACTCAGTGCCACTTCCAGCCTCATC
>JAWWES010000081.1:135795558-135869271 GCA_035583135.1 Lophotriccus pileatus | reverse complement strand
AGGAATGGAGGTTTTCCTTGCCCCTCCTTTTGTTATTAATGTATTTATAGAAGCACTTTTTGTTATCCCTAACAGAACTAGCCAAATTGAGTCCTGAAAACTGGCTCAGCTCTAGATATCTACAATGTAGAGGTGGATCGAAAAATATTTCCTAGCAGAGGGTAGACCAGGCCACAGATTATCTGACATGATGTAACACAATTCAGATATCCATGTGTGACTCTTTCATAGCTCATTTCATGACCATTTTGTTTGCTAGTGAATATTTTGAATGCAATAATAATAAAAAAGTAGAAATATAATCAAAAAGACATTTGAAGCAGATATCCAGGTTTCATTGTCACAATATTTGTTTGATTAACCTGTGTAAATGGTACTCCACTTGTATTTATACTGTGTAAACCAGATTTTCCTAATTTAGAATGCATTAAGAAATAGTTCATCAGTTCTTACACTTTCAGCAGTTTGTTTTCTACTTTTGACAAAGAGCTTTCCTTATAAAGGGATAAACTTCTTAAAAACCCTATTCTTACTGGTAGTGAGCTACTATAAATTACTATTTTAATTCCTTATTTTCTGGTTCAATACCTAAAAGCTGAGAGTTTTCAGCAATAATAACCTAGATGAATCTGGATGTGCGGAACTGAAGTGCAGAGCCCACAAGAGATGGACCCAGTAACTGCTCTTCATGTTGACAAAAGCTTACAAAGGATTACAGTACCCTCTAGGCTTCAAAGTTATGCACTGAATTGCTTAAATTTTTAACTGAAGTCTGGCACAGGTTAGAAGGGAGCATGGGAAAGTCTCTGCTCAAGTTTTGTAAACCACAATGGTTTCAGCAGATCTTCTCTGAATTAAATGCTTCAGGTCTGTGGCTACAGGTGGCCAAGAACTGGACCATGCTCTTTGTGACCAACTGTGCTGCCCTCTAAGCTACTGTTAAAGGGGTAGGGATCAACCCTTCCTGTTTTTAATAAAACTAATTTTGACTATTGTTAATGTTGCCAGAGAGTAATAAATATGAAAAGAATGTGCATATCAGCTTAGCTCCTGGAGTCTGAAGCCAGTGACACTGGTTCTGCGAACCACAAACAGCTGAAGGCTGGATGGGGTCCTGATCTGCTTGGTTCAGCCAGGGTGGAAGATCCTCCAAGTACATTGCTAAACTTTGGGCATCAACACTTTTCCTGGCACAACTTTTGTTGCCTGAAAGCTGTTGGGCAGCTAAGTAGTTGGAAATTGATCGTCAGCTTTTGAGACTTTAATATGTAGACAACAATTGCTTTATTTTTTGTCATATAAATGGGTTTATTTGATCTCTCCCTGAGCTCTTCAGAAGATAAGAAAATTGTTTTGATGTAACCATTTAATAAAGTGACTTACTGCAAGGAAATAAAAAAGGGGAGAATAGTAAATTTTGTATGTATCAGTTTCTCATTTTTGTTAATCGGTAGTTTAAAACTGAAAAAAAACACTCTGTGGGGGATTGAGTTCTCTGCCTATTGCAGACATCTGCTTCAAATAATTTGATTTGTAAATACATTAAATATTATCATAAAATTAAAATACTTGATCCTTTTTAATTTATTTATATATTTTAATGTACAAAATTATGCATGTGACCAATATGTACATCTGCTATTTCCAATTTCTGAAACCAAGTTATAAGCTCTGCATTGGAATCTGTTCACAAAGACAAAAACAACTAAAAAAATCATCAGGCAAACATATTTTTAAAGTTTTTATCCCAAGGGAAATCAGACACCTTCTTGAATTTCAAAATCTTGACAATGCTAGTGATGTTTAGATAATTTCAAAGTATCTGACACTCTAAACCAATTCAATTATTCTATTTCTTTTGGATTATGCATTAAGAATTGCAGTGTAAGTGTTATTGGAACAAAAGCTCTTAGAATTTAATAAGATTTAATTCAGTGATTCATATCCACTGCTGTTTTGTGCTGATGATTAACAGAAGAAGTTATCTTGGCTGAACTGTCTGTCCTGAAATGAAATTATTTGTTACTACAGTGCTTTCATGGTAAAGAAAAAAAAAAATTGGTTTAAAGGTTTAATAGTAAGAATTTTCAAGTACAGGCACTGTTTTTAAATTCATGTACCCAAATGTGAGTAATTTTTTCCATTAGCACAAGACTTCCCAAATAAGGCACATCATTCCAATACAAAAAAGTAAGTGAACTGAGATGTTGCAAAAGGATTTTCTCTTTGCAGGTGTCAGACAAAGAACACATTAAATTGTATCATGGGCATTAAATTTGTGCAAACCTACATGCATCAGTTTTTCCCACAACAGAGAAGATTGTAGTTTAAAATAAATTCATGGGCAGAGAAGCTCCCATAAAAGTTTTGAGCTGGATGTCTTTTCCTAGAATATCTGAACACCTTGCCAATGAAAAATGATTGATCAAGACACAGAAAAAAGGCAAGATGGCAACTTACAGAAGTTACCTATGTATTTTTAACATCAACACCAATTTGCCAATAAAGCTAGGGTCTTAAAAATCATACTGTGACAGATTATAAACTCTGATGATGAAAGCATGAGAAAAATGAAAATGCTTTAAAACAGCATTGCAATGTTCTCTGGAGGTTTCAAAGTTGAGAGCCTTTGGATGAGCTACTTCAGTGATAGAATATCTACCAATGTGGTAGAAATTGGTGCCAAATTAACCAAATGTTAAAATAAAAATATCTTTGCTAAATATTTATTTATTGACAGGGTTTTTTTTTTTTTTTTTTTGCATTGCAAGAATAATATTCGAGAAGGTTAAATGCTTTCTTTAATTATTCCCTCCCCCCCAGTTCAATAGCAATGATCAGCTGCATACACTTTTTGTGTCTCTATGGGTTTCTATAATGATCATGTGAATTACCATGCTATATATTCTGATTTCAGAAACTACCAGTCCATGAATTTCTGTTATTGACCCACAACAGTGTACCTTTTCATGCTGAAATGTGAAGAAAATGAAACCACTCTGAGCTTAACGGATATTTATTAAGCTTGACATAAAATAATTTTCCCTTTCCATGGCAAAATTTGAGACTTTTCATTTAGTCACATTTTTAAATGGAACACAAAATAAACCAAAAAATTTCTTTCATAAGTAAATAATAATAAGAAAAAAGTATATTTAATTGTGGGTAGTACATAACACTTTCGTTACAGTGTTGTTTTGTAATTTTGTTATCAATTGTAAAATTAAATTAGTTCTTGTAACATTCAATAAAATTTTGAATGCTTAATTAATTTTATTTCCCCCTTTTTATTATATTCAGATGTTGTTAAAGCTATTTCTGTAAAATGTTAGATAAATATAGTACATTGATAATGAAATAATTATAATTAAAGGTATTATCATGATACAAATAAAGATATAGGTAGATTTAGAATCACGAAAAGAAGCTCCCAGTTTCCCACTGGATACCAGGGATAATGGAAACTTGATTTCCCATTTTATCTCTGAGGTAGACTTTTGATTTAGCATTATTTAAGCTACATAATCTCTTAGACTTACTGCAAGAAGTGCAGTGAAGATTAGTGAGCAACTATTTGCTAAAGCTAGGAGGCTGAAAGCCATTTAAGAGCAGGACTACATTTGGGTTTGGATAAAATCTTAGTCTGTCCTAATTTGTCTACAACAGTAACTGGTCTAAAGATGCTTCTGGATTTTGTTTGCAAAGAGCCCAGAAAATTACTCAGAAGTTTATGAGAAATTGTTTAGAACCAGAGCTGAATTCTACTCAGTTCTCCTCTGTAAACCATATGACTAAATTAATTCCTTCCTCTGACAAAACATCACAATTTTTAATCCATAGGTTCTTTTTTTTCAGTTCAAGACCTGCTAGATGTGCCTTTTCCTTCCTTCCTTCCTTCCTTCCTTCCTTCCTTCCTTCCTTCCTTCCTTCCTTCCTTCCTTCCTTCCTTCCTTCCTTTCTCCCTTCTTTTTCTGCTTGTTTTCTCATGTTCTCTGAATATTACCGGGTCACGCACTCTCTGTATATTAATAATGAGTAAAGGTTGAGAAGCTTATTCTGCATATAAGCAATAAATGAAGAGTAAAATAGGCAGAAGATTTAGGAAACCATATTTTCTCTTTGTAGTTCCTCCCCATATAGACAAAGAGTGTTCCAATTATTTAGGCTTTATGTAAGATGAAAGCCCACTACATGCTGTATTTTCACGAGTCTTTAAATCAGGATCAGCATAACATTCAAAGTGTTTGGATTTCTACTGGTATAAACAAGAGAACTTGCACCATTTTTTTTTTCATCAGACCTTTGGATCCCAAATTTTTGATACATGGTGCTTTGGTGGAATACTGATAAATTTGGTCAGCAGTGAGCTCTCCACTTGACAAACTAGATTCAGAGCTTGGATCTCATCTATTTTCATTTTAGACTGTATGAATTTTCTTTTAAAGGATATTTTCTGTCAGAAAGTTAAGCCTTTATTCCTGGCCTGATTTAACAATACACAAAACAAACTGCGCCCACTAAAAGCAAATCAAGCACAATTTATAACATGAACATCTTCTGCAACAGGACATTTGGATGGAAGGTTGGAGCCAACTTGCACAATATACAATTCAAAACAGTCCTAGTTAAATTTTGACAGTTGTTGAAGAATTATAATATTCATCAGTTACTTTACCTTACCTTGTTTTTAAAACTATAATTACATAAAAGTAAAGAATAGAGAAAAGAGATAGCAAAGGGCAGTAAGTTGTACTTAATATTTCAGGTATTTATTAAAATTTCAGCACTATTTATTAATACACAATGTGATTTATAGACAAATACAGGAGCAGTAAAGACAAAAAACATGAAGCAGACAGAAACAATATACATAGTAATTTTAAGTGAATATAAGTTATCTTAAAAATTCTCCTTCATTAATGAAAACTAAGTTTCTGAGCAAGAATCCTACAAGTTAGTATGAGTGGTTTTACTGACTACAGAAGTATTTTTAATGTGCCCATATTATTATTTAGTTCTTGTATCCAGGTAGTACCTAAGGGAGCAGTTGAATCACTGATCTCCACTGTGTAAAGTACTTTATGGATAAGACAGAAAACATGGTTCCTGTCTTAAGAACCTGACAACTCACTTTTCTATTCAGCTAAAATTCTGCATAATTTATAGTGACATTGAATACAACAGGAAACAAATTTTAAGCCTAGGGTTGCATATTCTACCTTATTCTGGCTGAAATTAATGGAGCTTCTGCTAATTTGTCCAGGGTGAAGTATAATGAAAATTGGTTACATAAAGAAGCCACATCTGTTTCTAAGAAAAATGAGACAGGAATAAACACTGAGTACAACAGAAATCCAAGATGTTGCAGAGAACTCCCCAAATTTAAGCAGAGTTAGACAAAGTCTATTGTGCTCTGGTTTTGTTGGGATTATAATTCATTCTAAAAGGAAGTTAATTTGGGAAGTGTCCCAGAGGGAGTAAGGAAGCGGAATCTTTGCAATTGTACTTTCATGTACTGGTGGCCATATTTTCCTCCTGGGTTCATAAATATAGGGAAAACACATTGTGTGACTTCAAGTGGAGAGAAACAAATGCCTTCTGTCTGTGGCACAGTGCAATATCTTTCCTGCTCTGAAAGTTTCGATGCCTATGTAGCTCATCAGGCGATTGATCTCCTGCATCTCACACTACATGCTAAAAGGCTAGAGAAAAACTGCAGCATTGTAATGGGAATGTAGGAGCTGACAGAGGCACAGCGAAGAGACAAGAGGGTAATGCCTGCAGGAAACCTTGGGATAACATGGCATCCAAGAACAGTTGCAGGTGTCTTTCTGCCCCCATACTGCTATCACTCTCCTAGCCATGGAAGCCTGAGAAACACTGAGGCCATCAGCCTCTGGAATCACAGCTGTGGTGCATGACACTTTCATCCTCCCAGAACATGCTGGCAGCAAAGGCTGCTTTACACGCTATTTGTATTATGATATATTTTTGTTTGTTGCGTGCAAATTTTTGTGGTGGAAAGCGGGTTGATGAGACATTCCTCAGTTTTCCAAGGACATCTACCTGTCCTCCTTTTAACTCTATCTACTTGGCAAACTTGCCTTTGTAAATAAGGAGCAATATTGAAAAATACCTATAGAGCCCATGACAAGTGATTTGTTTTTCCCTTAGTAATTTCTAGCTTGAATTTATTTCTGTTTGTAGTTTTACTGTCTTCTAACTAAGCAAATGTATGCATGCATTTTTCACTTGTTATACAAAATGTAGACGAAAATAACCAACAGTCTGAATAAACACACTGAGCTAAAACACCTAAAACATTTGGATTGAGCCGAGGAATCAGGCTCAGCACTACTGTAGAATACAAATACATTTTTGATGTTAACACGCCAAAGGGCATATGACTGGATTTTAGTGCTGTATAAGAATTCTTTGGGGTATTTCAGTCCCTAAAAATACAGCTGTTAATACTGCAGCAGGTTTTCCCAGGACAAATCTATATTCACATATGTGTTTCACTGTTGTATAGAAAATCAGTTTAGTCTAGTTAAAGCTCATTCTTTGAATCAAGAAAACAGGACAAAATAGGAAAAAAAAATCTGTATCTTGGGCTAAGAAACACATATTTTTTCTATTTTTAATCTTAAGACTTTGAGTAACATGGTCAGTGTGAATTCTCATTTATAATATATATAACTATAGACTCTTTCCCCTCTCTGACAGACGCTGTCCTTGATTTTTCATTTCTTGAGAAGTAGCACTGAGAATTTTTCCATGTCTTCTTAGAAGAATTCACAGTTCATGGAAGCAAATATCTCAAGAACTGGTAGGCTGTTCTCCTTTAAATCTCTTTGCAAGAGACTTGTGATACAGCCACAAAACAATTGTCCATTGCTATAGATTCAGTAAAATTGAGCACAAAACTTATTTTGAAGATCTGATTGTATGATACTGATTATCTGTCTTAGCTATCCATTGCTTGTTGTCTAAAGAGTGGGGAATTAGTTAGTTTTTTTCTGCAAGGGATATTTTTCTTACAGTTTTAAGTAATGTTTTGTACAAAAAAAGCACCAAATTTTCTAGTATAACAAGATTGTGCACGGTCAGACTTATATTACTGTTGCATTCCTAATGATAACCAGTATGTCAGTGACAATAAGTACTCATTTTAATCAAAAACTCCATACATAAAGATAAAAATATATTTGAAACAATTTATTTTGGTTCCATTGTTTCCCACAGGCTTCACCACAGAGTTCTCAGAAAGACTGGCAAATAAAATCCTGCCATAGCAAAGATCAGAAGGGGAAAAAAAGCTATTCTTGCTCTTTCTGCTCCTCCTGCTATGCATTCTTCTCTTTCCCCCATCTGGTCCTTGCTTTCCCTCCAAAATCTATATTCTATTCATTCCTACAGCATAGGACTTCCTTTGAGGTATCATACTAAAGTAGTTGGACAATAAACAAATCCATAGCCCTGGCTTGGAAGACCAATACCTAAGACTTCTTTAGAGAGGGTGGTGCTGAGACCTTCAGTTAACGTGAAAAAACCAAAAATATAGAGCACTAAAATTTATGTGAATTACAAAGACGTCATCCTGGATAACTAGGGATTGTACCTCTATACTATCTTAAATTGATAGTTTTATACTATCCATTAGGATTAAACTATAATTACATAATTAATAGGTGCAAAATTTCACACATATATGCACATACATGTATCTACAGAGATACATAAGTACATATATATATATATATATTTATATATATATAGATGAACAAAAAGAACTATGAAAAATGCTTTATGTCCACTGGCCCAAGTAAAGACTATATCCTACTTTATTTCTTGTCTGTTATTGAGATTTTAAAATTACGTCCCTGAAAAAATAATTGTTCTTAATTTTATAGCAAGATTAAAACTTCACTGATGGTATAATATGGAAATTCTACATACAAAATACAAATGCATACATATAAACACCCGATGTCTTAGGAGGGCTGATTTCACCAAATAATTCTGGAAAACAAAGGCATTTTGTCAAAGTGTTTGTTTTTATAGTTAAAAAAATATTTCAATTGTTGTTTTTAGTACCACCATATTATAATAATTGCAGTCAATGTTCAGCAACAGATAGCATCAGAGACATATTTCCACTCATGTCTATAGTAATAGGTTATCAGCTACTTCATAGGTAAGTAAATTATTCATGTTTCCCTATTTATAGGATACCATTGTACCAAGGTGGATGACCTCAGCAAATGCCTTTATCTCAGCATCAGTATTGCACTCGGCTTCTGCCTCAATGTGCCCTTGAAGTAAAAAGCCTTCATTTTTCAGCTCAGTTTTTCAAGTGAGAAGCTTTGGTCTTACACTGACACAACCTTAAAGTGTTACGTCAGGTGAAAATGCAGAAAGGGGAACAATTTTCACAATACATAAATAATAATAGTGATTATTTACAAGAATATCTTGAAAAAAACTTGAATAGAAAATTGTGTTGAACGCATTACTTTCTCTTCCTTTCTCCTTTTGGTTAGTAATAATGAAATGTATTCCAAGTTCAGCATCTGGATTACTGGCACATTTATCTGGAGAATTTTGTAATTTCTGTAGGTTATTCAAATACTTCTAACCATTCCCATTTCCATTTGAATTTATTGTGCCAGATACTCTTTCAGCAATTAATGCTCTGTCTGAAGCTGGTTGAGTTCAGTGAAAAGTGTACTTCTGACTTCTGTATTGGAGTCAAGTCCCATAAACCTTACAAATAACTCTTGCTGGCAGTAGGGCAAACTTCTAATTGAGCATAACCATCAGCTGGTGAACAGAAACCATTTGCTGGTTGAATCCACCAGCTGCATCTCACTATAAAGAGCAAGCAGGTAAGGCAGGACAATTTTAAAAAGTTAAGATGGCTGAGACAGATATAAATATATATGATCTCTATCATCCAAAGCTGGTACAGCAATTCTCTGTTCAGTGTGAGAATACAGCAATGTGTAAATGTTTCATTAATTCAGCATCATGGTTTTAGTTGATTTTACTGCATGAGTGTTATTTTTTGGATTTGAAAGTTTGGAAGTGCTGTCTCTCTGTATGTTTTCCATATTAATTGCAGCCGTCTAGATAATAGGAATTCTTCATAATAGAAAAATAATAAAATCAACCTCAAACCAAATTTCAAGTGTCACAAAGAATTACTTAGGATTTTTTTTTTCAATGACATCCCAATAAACAAGCCAATAAGACTGCCTCCTCCATACCTCTTTCTTATCTTCTCTGAGAAGAAGGTGGTTGTGTGTTTAAGTCATTTTTCTGGCATATTACAGACCAAATTTAAAGCCCCTCCAAATGGAATGCATCCACCAGAGGTGTCCACATCTGCAGGGTGGAGTGTTACACAGCTGTATGCTCCACAGTCAGTACTGAGACGCAAGGAGTAAACTGCCCCTTTATCCCCATCTGTGTAATGTGAGATGGGTGGGAATGTAATGCTGCAGCTTCTTTCCTTCTTCGTGGACAGTGTGCCAGGGAAAAGCTGAGATGCTGTGAGCTGCCAGTGACAAACAGGGCAGAAGTCTAATGCTCACACCCACACAAATGCATTCATGTGACTTGCTTCTTCCAGAGTAATGAGTCCCATCTCCTCTCTTTCTGACTCCAGTCTTGGGAAATATTCTAGTGAAATTTTTGTGAAAGCAGACATGTTGCTGCTAAAAGCTACAGTTATCATATAAGTGCTATTTAATGGAATTACTTTTTTTTAAAATTCCGTTCTGTTTTCACATCACAGTTTTTAACTGTTAGAGGAAGTGGTGGGTGTAGAGGAACAGCAATCTCAGCAAATGCTCAGAGGAAAATCAGTGAAATTAGCTGTGAGCCCAAGAAAAACCATGAGCAAGTAAGGGAGGTTTTTAAAAAATAAACAATAGGAAGTCTGTGACTTCTGCTCCTAAATATTTTAGTCTGCTTGATACTGCCATCTTAAATCTTTCTGCTGATCAGCTTTCTGTCATCTGAATGTTTACACTATTGATGATGGTTTCACTTCACTAAGAAATATTATTCTGTTGCTAAGAAGTAAACATGGGAACCAGGATGCTATAAAACCACTAGAAGTTTATAATAATTTTCTTAAAGCAAGATATTCACATAGGTAATACTGTATGCTAATATAGCAAGGCTGTGATCATTTGGTAATAGAAAAGCTTGCAAAATTTATCTCCTGAAATGAAAATCTGCAATATTTTCTTGCAAAGTGATTACAGAAGGGGAAACATATGAGACATTGGCAGGAACATTAATGTGCTGGCTCGTATAGTAGGTGATTCTGAGAATGAAGTGGGTGATATACAGCAGAAACCTTTGAAGAGCAAAGAAAAAACCTGTGTAAATAATCCCTGTTATAGGTATAAGGATTCTAATTCAGGTACTGTATTTCCTTAAAAATCTACAAAAAAAAAAAAACCCTGTGCTGATTTAGTGTCCCTCTACAGACACAAAACAACTGCATGGTTCTTTGACACTTCTCTTTCTCTTACCCTTTGTCTAGTAACCATATGAATCAACAATAAAATATCCTTGAGTTGGAATGGAAACTTTTCCACTACCACTCTGCAAAAATGTCAGTAACTTCACAGGTACAAGGCAAGCAAAACATCACATGCAATTTCTGAATCTCACTTCTGTGGGAAAATTGCAGTTGTTTCTGGCTAGAATCTTGCATGGTCCTATGGGAGTCCCAAGACTATTTATGCTTTAAGCTTTATTAGCATAAGATGTAGGATTATTATTTTCCTGGAAGAATCTTGGGTTAGGGCTTTGTGGTTGCTTGCTGTTAAGTGGAATGTCTAAATAAAAGTATAGTGGTTAGACAGAAATAATGGAATATGATATTTGCCATATAAGGATTTCTTTTTTCTCTTTCCATTCCAATAATATTGTAGTTAAATTTCCACTTTTGTGTTTGTATTTTCAAATCTGTAATTAATCAAGGGCTAATTTTATTGTACATTTGAGTCTAACTACTTTTTTTTGTGGGCCCAATTTGGTATTTAGATATCTAGAGGCTTGAGAAAAATCACAGTTATTTAAAAGCATAATTAAGTGCAATATCAAAAAGGCTAGCAAAAACGTGAAATTCTCTTTGAAAATTAGACCTTCTACACTGTCTATTTTTTAATAAAATACACAGAAAATACACTCTGTCTTTTGAAAAGACAAAGTGGAATCCTTGGAAAATCACAAATCACTCTTTCTCCTTCCTCACTGATGATGTAAGAAGCAGTCAAAAAGAAATGTTTAGAGTAGGCAATACTGCAATTCATTTACGTAACACAAAAAGACATTATACACAGCAGTATTGAAGATGGTATTTAAGTTCTAGACTTTTTTTTCTGAATGTTTGGCATATATCAAATTTTCATAGAGAAATTAATAAATAGAGAAATCATACTAAGTGTTCCTGGAGAATGGACGATGAGATAAAAAGAGCTTTTTACAGATATTTCTATTTCATAGAAAGGTAAAACACAGTTAAAAATATTTAAGTAGAGCTTTTATTTCAGAGTTCAGCAATTGCCTCTGAAATTGCTTTGTCATATATTAAATTTTATCTATTTCTTATTGCATTAAAGAGCAGCTTTCCTATTTTACATATAATGACTTCCATTTAATCCACTTACTAGTAATTTGATCTGCTGTCCAAATATCTGGAACTGCATCATGAGAAAATAAATAAGTATTTTTATCTGTGTTAGATTTAAGCAAATATTCCTGGAAAATGTAAGAATACTCACAAGATTTTGTTTTTAAGAGAAAAAGAAGAGAAAATACTCTGACAGAAGCAAAAGAAAAATATTAACACAAAATAAATAGGTATTTAAAAAAAATTATTATGCAGAACATGATGGTCCTTTGGATAACAAGATCAGCTGTTTATTTCAACTTAAGGAACAAGAACAGACTTAATGTAAATAAGAGAGGTCACCCTACAGATGTGTTGTTGTTGTTGTACTAATGCACTAGAAATTGCTGCTAATTGAACTTAGACAAATATTACCACATATTATTCTTTGTTTTTAGTAGAGAGGTTTGATATCCTGGCATATAACTGGGTCACTCATAATGGGGACAACAGCAAGTGAATCATGCCTCAGAAATATGTCTGAGGAATTAACAGGGGAGTAAAGATAGGAAAAACTATCTAAGAGTTTTCAGGGTGCAACAAAATGTCAGAGAGAATTAGACCCATTGTGTACATCTTGAACATGCAGGTGACAAATATGAGTCCTGCATTTCCTCCAGAGCAAAACTCAGGTTCACTTTTTCATCATAGGTTCTGAATATCTGGTAGGGAGAACATTTGCACCATTTGCACTTGCATCAGTCTCTTTTATTATGGACATACAATTCCCTGTGAAGGACTTGGAAATTACCCAGGAGCATTTCAGAGGATGACCATCCAGTGCTTTCCACACCAATTATGTGTCAAATTCATCACAGTCTGATATTTCAGTCTCTCTATGTGGAGACAAGAAAAAATTTTAATTTATGCTGTCATTGCTCTCTTCACAAGATGGAAAGATAGGATAATCAAACATAAATTTGAATCATTATAAGGATTTACAAGCTGTTACTTGTTAGTCAACCACCTAAGCTGTAGAAGAACAGTCAGAATTTAGCCCCCATTCCCTCCCCATTCCTTTCTGGAAAGTAATTTAAGAAAAGAAACACAGACCTATATTGGTCTGACAGTCTCAATCTTCTATTGAAAAAAAAAAAAAGCAAACCCAAGATGTGTTATTAGATGGGGCAAATTTGAGTTACAGAGAGGGAAAAAGTCTTTAAATTCTTAAATTCTCTTACCCAGTATCTCCCTATAAAGCATACTGAATAATCAGTGCCTGAGGAATGCTGAATATATTACTGACTGCATCATTTTAAGTCCTGAAATGTGTTAAATGGTCAACCAACAGACATAAATGAGAACCAATCCACATCTGGGGGTTTAGTGCCTAATATGAAACGAGGGAAGAACTAATTCTGTAGCCCTGTTTTAAGTCGAAGAGAAAACGGTTTTAAATCAGTACCTCCTTCCACTTCAGACAATGTCCTAATTTTTGAGTTATGTTATTGTTGTCTACTTTTGTTGAACCAGGATACTCACCAAAGCTGGTGTAAAGGTGAGTTTAGAAAGATTTTGGACCACTGCTCTGTCAGAGACAAGAAAGGAAAGTAGGAACTGGATTAGACCAGGCCATATTCTGGTTTTAGGTACTAGAATTGTCTTTGAAACCTTTAACACCTTCCAAAGAATTTTCATGTCATATTCATTTTTTTCTCCTATGTGAATCTTGAGTGACAGCGTGATGCTGGTGGTTTTTCACTATTTCCTTGAGACTATATCCTTCTCTCAGGAGAAGAAAAGTCTTCTTACTGCATCTGGTTAAGAAGTGAACAGACTGCAGAAGATAAAAATCAACATTAAATAACAAAGTATTATCTCTTAGTATGTTAAAAGAAATTATTTTGACAATAGCAAATCTTCAGTCAAATATGTTTCTAAGAAATATCTCATGGAAGCAGAAATAAGACTAGGGACATCAAAAAATAGTAGCATAAATTTACGATTGCCACAGCTTGCTTGGGTATGAAAATTCCTTTTCCCAAACCACTGCTGGCCCAAGAGATGTTATCAGCTAATAAGTGTTTGTTCCCTAGAGCTGTGGTAACTAGTGCTGTATGACTCTAAAGGAGCATAGATATCCAAAACAGTCATTAAGCATTCCTTTTAAGTAAAAAAAATGGATACTTGTTTTAAAATAGGTACTCTGGGAGTACTTCTACTTGGCTGAAAAATAGGACCAAAGGAACTGACAGATACAAGAATAAATCCCCTCTGTGGTTGACTCACGTAATGTTCAGGTTAGATTTGAGATTCATTTTGAGAACACAAAGAGTTTCAATTTCATCTTCTCTGCTTCCAGACCACACATTATTGCATGATATGAGACATCACTTTCAGATTTACATATTTTAAAGTATGGATGGGAATCCTTTAGCATGTGATAACATGTAGTTTTAAATTTATGAATAGCAGAAATTCTAAGATTAGACACAGCTGTTGTATAAGTTTATTTGCTAGGTTTCCTAGGTTTCATTGCCTAGCAGGCAACAATACATAGTTTTGAACTTCACTATTCTAGTACACCGATTTTTTTTCCTTCTTCTTTCTTCTCTTAGATTGTTTGTTCCCTCTCTGCATCCTTGAGTAGCTCATAATTTAAAATGTCTGGAAGAAAAAGGGGTGGCTGCTTGTCTTGCACAGCTGCTGATTGTCTTTTCCAACCCAGGCTTTCTCCTTTTGGTGGCCTGACTGCTTTGGTAGGGACTTCCTTGAATAATTAACTAAAGATTGCATCCTTCACAGGAATGCACTAGGCACATTGGATGTAATTTGATAAAGTTCAATCAAATAATCTATTAGAATGATAACTGCTTCTAAAATGCTTGCTATGCTTCTGAGCTCAGTACTGCTGCCTGCCTCCAAGCCTAATACACTTGGTTGTCATCTCTCACTGTCACAAGTTTCCTACAGCTTTTTGCTAATATAGCACATAGAAAAGAGTCAAATCTTGCCTCTGACATGTTAAAAATATACATTGCAATTAGACATCAGTGAGTAAAACTGATCCAAACAGAATGGAGTCAGTTTCAAATCTTATATAGTTTGAAGTGATGTTTGGATGATCTGACATCCTTGCCTAGGGTATCTATTAGGTTTGGCATGAGCAACTTTGGACACGGCAACATTTTTACTGTATTATTTTAGGACTTACGTTGCACAAGTGCACATAATGCCTGAAAGACCATTGCTGCCTTAGAGCCAGGGAGGACAACTGAGTGAGGCAGTTAAGACCCTTAGGGGTGAATGTTTTACTATTTTCATCTGTAGGGGACTGTCTCAAATGTGGCCGTTAACAAGTGGTTGTTAATCTATTCACTGTATACTCGTGGCTGTGGTTAATTCTCCCCATATGCAGAACTTTGCATTTCCCCTTGCTGAATATTATGTGATTCATCTCTGTCAAACCTATTGAGCAGGTTGCTGCTCTATACGGCAGTGTGCCAGCCAGGAACAGTCTGGTGTACCAGCAGTTCCATATTATTTTTGAAACTGCTGAGAGTGCAGTCCTTCTTCTCCTCCAGGTCTTAAACTTCAATAGGACTGGTCCCAGTATTGACCCCTGGGGTATACCATTGGTGACTGGCCTCCAAGTGAACCTTCGCTACTGTTTCCAATTCTCTGGACCTGCTTGCTCAGTGAGTTTTCACTTGCTCAGTGAGTTTTCACTTCACTTCACTTCACTTCACTTCACTTCACTTCACTTCACTTCACTTCACTTCACTTCACTTCAGTCTCCTTATCTTTGTCAACTTCTCTGTGAGGATTTTATTAAAAACCATGAAAAAATTTTTGTAAGTTGAGGTAAATAACATGAACTTCTCTCCTCTTGTCTCTCAAACCAGTCATCTCACTGAGTTTGTTAAAGTATGATTTCTCCTTCATAAATCCATGCTGACTACTCTTGACCACCTTCTTGTCATTCATGTGTTTAGAGTTAGATCCCAGGTGGATTTTCTCCATCACATTCCCAAGGAATGAGATTAAGCTATCATCTCTTAAGATCCAGAACACCATCTCCTGGTTACTGTAGCCAAGGCTACCCTGACTTTCACATCCTTAAATATTTCTTTCTTGTTCATCAACACCAAACCCAGTAGTGCTACTTTCTTTGCTGGTTCTTCAGTCACCTGACTAGAAAATCGCCTTCAACACATCAAAAATCTTCCAAATTGCCTGAGTCCTGCTATACTGTCCATCTAGCAGATGTTAGGGTGGTGTAAATCCCCCATAAGAAACAAGGCCTGTGGATGTGACGCCATATCTAATTCTTCCTGATAAGGAAGTCTGTATTGGATGCTGACTACAATAGCACTCATGTTGGTCTGCCCACTAGTTTTTATCTATAAGCTCCTGACTGATTCCTGGATGCATCATGGATGCATTCCAGCTATTCCACATAAAGGCCAAGTCCTGCTCCTCACCTTCTCAGCCTTTTCTCCTAAAAATCCTGTATCCCTCCATTGAAGTGCTAACCCATGTGCACCTTCCACGTGTTCATGTGGTCTCCATGTATTATAATAATACAGCTCTGAAGAAGAGGAAGATTGGAGGGAAATGGTTGCTTTAACAACAAGAAAAAAATCAACCTGGCTTAAGGCAACCTTTTGCTTTACTTATTTATATGATCAAAATAAGATTTCAAAAATGGAAACAGCTAGTGCCTGTTTTGTATTAGTATGACAGGTTTAAGATGTAGGGAGTGCAAGATTTTGGCTCAAAACTGACTAGCTGATTAAATTTGATAGCCTTGTAATAGAATTTTATAAGACTTTGCAGAGGTGTATGGTATAGAATTGTGACTGCACCTTGAATAAACTTTTAGCCTTATTTTTTTTTTCAGTACCAGTGCTGTGCAAGCCAGGCTCTGAAGTGTATTCCTTAACTAAAGGATTTGCTATATTTAATTTATGCAGAGGGACAAGCACATGGGAAATATCAGACTTTTCAGTTATTTGAACCAAATTAACTAATAAAATGTGCACTTTGCAGACTGTACAGATGCTTGTGTCCTATCTTTTGAAAATTACTCAGAAGAGATTTAGCTGAACTGCTTCCTGCTTTCTTTTTTTTTATCAGCAATACTGTCTTACTCCAGTATTGCTAAAGCATAAATCAAATTAACTTTTGCCAGTCAAAGTTTATTTAGAGGATATTTCAGCTACAGAGATAAAAGACTAAACCAAGGCTAATCCAATCACTTCTGAAAGTAATACCTGACATTTACAAAATTATTTTCTGCAGGTATAAGACAACTGTTTTTTTCTTTTTTAAAATCTAAAATTTCTCTTCTATTTCAAACAGATTTTGCTATAGAGGACCACTGTAATAAGAAAGGAATTCAGTTTTTGATAACACGGCTTTTATAGCAAGACACTGTGATGAACATACTAGTGTGACACTTAAGGACAATGAAAGAGATACTTTGAGTGACTTTGGAATATATTCAAATACAAACAAAATTTAGAATACTGTAATACAAAAAAAATCTCTTCCTGATCAATATATGCTGTTATGTGTTTTGGAAAATTTAAGATGCAAATAGAATAATAATGATAGAAAGGAAAACTGAAATACTTTCTATTTAGATAGATATTCCTACAAAGAAAATAATTTAGAAAAAAATACTTGCATATGAAATTAATCTTTATCATAACTACTAATAGGAGTAGTGTATCCTATGAAGGACAGAACAGTTCATATTGAAAGTTCTAGTAGACAGAACCCTGATTCATCTGGACATTTTTCTTTGCACAAATTTGTATAAACGTAGTATATGAATGCACACATACATCAACATCTTTCTTACTGGAATAGCTAATTAAAACCAGGATACAGTAACCCAACACTTTTTCCTTCACTTGAACATTCTAGAAACTTCCACTGTGCTTTATATATTTAGCCAAATTTGAAGACAGTAACAAAACCCCATTTGTGACAGTTGATTGGAAAGGGGAACTCCAGGCCATGGGTTTTTTAGCCCATTACCTGTAGGGGAGATGCTCCCACCCCCTGCCCCCCCGCCACCTGGCACCCTGGAGCCCGACATGGACTCACAAAGAGACCATAGGAAAGAGACAAGAGAGAGAGAGTTTATTGTCAGGGGTAAAGGCTTCTGTAGGTTTTGGAAGGATTATGAAGTAACCAATTACAAGTCTCTGGGGGTTACAGGAACCACCAATCATAGGTAAAGGTTAACATCCAATAGGAAGGGGTTAACAAAGCCAATAAGAGGACTTCTCGATATCTTCCCAAGACATTCTTGCATATGAATGGCAGTTATCGTGGGGGGTCTTGGGAAGAAGGACCATGAGTTAGCAAAAACTGCAAAAAGCCATTTTGAAACGTTTAAACAACATTAACTTCTCATATACTGCAGTTCTACTGCTACACCCATTTACAACAATGGGGAAATCAAGTGGGAGGAAGCCAGATTTTAAGATATTTAGAGTATATAGGATTCGTATGTATCATGAAGAACCAAAATGTTGTTCTACAGTAAATGTTCTTCTCATGTGCAAAGCCATTTGTAGCTTTACATGATCAGGTATTTCCCATTGTCTGATTTCAGACTCATGGCATAGGAAAAACATGGTGGGGACTGAAAATGGGAGTCATTACTTACAAAGAGCATATTGGTAGAAGCTCAGGGATATTACTGAAGCTCTAAATTTCCCTACCTTGCAGTAAAAACCAGAGAAAGGTATTATGGGAAGGCTTGAATAAACTCAAATAACACTGAAAGCAATATCTGTTGTTAAGTTTTGACTTCTCTCTGTTTAGATACTTGCACTAATAGTTCTTACTAGTGCAAAGGGATATGAGTTTTGCAATGAAAAGCCATTTTTAAAGATACTGTGTGTTTCTTGTCCTTCAGTAATGTGACAAGTACCATATCTATAGAAGAGCATATCACAAAAATAAGGACAAAATCTTTGAGATACCCAATCACTAACGTGAAAAGAAGTCAAAACGACAATCAGAGACATTGAATAATAATTTGACACTGGGATAAAAAATCTGAATTCCCTTCAAAATAAAGGATCATGATGCCTCTTCTTGACCATCTGCAAATTAACAACTTTGAACTTCAACAGACTATCAATGATTTCTTGTAAAAATGTGTTTCCACTCCTCCCCGGAGTTTTGCAAATGTGGAACTTTTTATGTGAAGGTTGAAAGTGAGTCCTTAGCTTTCCATGATATATAGAAGTCATATGTGTCAGAACTTTTTAAAGCCTTGATTACAAGATGCACCAGCTACCAAATACCTACCCCGTTGCTCTCTCACTCATCCTCCTCAAGAGGACAAGGGGAGAAAATCAGATTAAAATGTCATTGGTTTCAAGATAAAGTTAGGGACATTAGTGACCAACTACTATCACTGGAAAAAAAAGACTTGGTCTAGGGGAATTAATGTAATTCATTGTCAATTAAAATACAAATGCATGGTGAAAAATAAAGACAAATTAAAACAATACCTTACCCCTGCCCCCATGTTTTTATTAAGCTTCACATCACTCCTACACACTCAGCTCATCTTTATACTTCCCACAGCCCAAGAAACACAAAGGGGATGGGGATAGAGTACGTTCATAACTGTTCCTCTCTGCTACTCCTTTTTCTTCACATTTTTTCCTGTTCCACTCTGAGTTCTTCTCATGTCCTTCAGGACAAACCTGCTCCAGAGTGGGCTTTCCACCAGATGCAGTTTCAGTAATATCCACCTGCTTCTGCATAGGATCCTTCACAGGGTATATACCTGGTAAGCCATAGACATGTCCATGGTTTGCAGGGAAACACTTGTTCCACTATGGTTTCTCATTCAGGCTCAAGGGCCACCTCTGCTCATGTGCCTGGAGCACCTCCTCCCACTTCTTCGGTCCCTGCTCCTGAATCTCACCGGAAAGGAAGAGAGAGAGAGACCTCTAATCTCTCTCTTATTTATACCCCGGTTTACGTAAAAATCATATGGAATACTGGGATACATGGTCACTTCCCTGGTTACAGGTTGGTGACCAGGAAGGCCTAGACCAAAACCATCGCACCCTGGTGTGTCCACTGTTCTCTCTAACACTTCCTTTCCTCTCTGCTCTCTGGTGTTCTGATCCTTTCTTAAATGTGTTATCATTAGATGGACCACCAGTTTTGTCTATGGGCTCAGCTCTGTCCTGCATTGGGCCTGTTGGAGCTGGCTGCAACCAGCTGTGTCTGGCACTGGGGAGCTCCTCTCAGAGAGACCACTGCAGCATCCCCACTGCCAAAACCTGGACATGAATATCCAATATACACAAACAAAAAAGTTTGCTAAAAAGTCTTTAAACTTCCACTATATTTTTGTACTTGCACTTGAGTGGCTTCAGTAATATCTCAAACACTGAACAGTTGGCAGTAAGACTAAAGGCTTCTGAGTTTGTTAAAGTCATGTTATTTAAGAGGCTGTGATGGCAGAATATCAAACCACAGCGGTGAGCCAGAGCCTCCTGCTGTGTTTATTGCAAAGACTACACCCAGCCTGTGACTGCTGAGCTGTTAGGGTAAGGAAACACACCCCAAAGTTCCTAAGTGTGAATACTGTTCCCTTCTGTGACCTTGGCTTCAGACCCCATCATGTTTTAGCTGTATTACCTAATGATCTCTGCAGGCTCAAGAAAGAATGGCTAGTGCTTATTAGAAAAAAAAAACCCAATAAATAAGTTTTTCAGGTAGTCTGAAAACATCTGCCAATCACTTTTAAAAATGTAGCTCCCATGTGTCTACAAATACCGCATATTTTACAAGGGTTTATGTGCATGAGAGAACCTAATTAAGCAGCGACTTTGATTATTACTTGCTTATAGGGTTTTGTATATCCTCCTTGGTAAGTCTGTTTCCCTGAAACCTTAAATTAAATTTCAAGAGCTTCATAAAATAAAATAAAATAAAATAAAATAAAATAAAATAAAATAAAATAAAATAAATGAAATGAAATGAAATAAAATAAAATAAAATAAAATAAATAATAAAATAGTTCACTACCCTGATCTGTACCCAACTATTTCTTCTTTCTGACCATGGGAGGACTCATGGAGAGCAGCATTCACAGTCACAGTATTGGGTCCCAGTGCAAGGGTAAAACTCTTGTTTTTCTAGGACATAACAGTCATGGCTAATTATTATGAGTTCAAAGCTTCAGCCTGTCACTGGTCTATTGCTACTGCTCTCCTGAGCTTGCAGATAGAGTGTCAGCAATGTATAATTCCTTATCAGACGGGAAACAGGAGGGTAAAGAGAAAAATAGTACATATATAAAAGAAATTAAAGGTTAAAATTGTTAGGCATATTCCATTTCCTTCTGGTACATTCGATTAATTTCTAAGTCATTTTCTTAGTGTAAGTTTTCATAGAGATTTGATTATTAGGGTTTAGGGAGTTTCTGAATATGACTGACTAAGATGAAGAGAAAAATATGAAAAAATTAAAAATTTTCACAAGGAAAATTGCTATGCTAATATGTGGGGGGGGTTGTTTGTTTGTTTTCAAGAAAACAAGCAAATACACAATAAATAGCTCCAGAAGCAATTGAAATATTTTGTGCTTTGTGTTCCAGCATCAATTTGAAAACCTCAGAACGTGATTTGAAACCAAACTGCCAGCCTTCTGACCAATGTCAGATAAGATTAAGTATTTCAGAAATGAAACTTACAGTAGAACATAGTGTTTAGCATGGTTTTGTAACATGTAAGACAACAATTCTTTTCACAGTGGATGTCATAGATGCACTCACAAAGAGCAGCACTGTTCTTTCTGTCTTTCCATTCCATTTCCATAATTTCTCTTCTTTCTTAATTTCTTTCCTCCTTTCTTCTTTTAAAAGTATTGGATGGAAATTCTAAAAAATGCATCCCAAGTTTCTCACATCAATCAAGAACAATTTTTACCTAAACACCAAATAAACATGGACAAAAATAATGAAAACATGGAATTAATGTCTTACAAAATTAAACTTGGAACCTTCCAGTCAAGCTGGTTTATTTTGATTCATTTCTGATTGCTGGGTTACTTTTTCTTTGGGAAAGTGAAATCCATCCCTAGCATGACATTATAACCCTCTGTGAAATCTTTCTTAATCTCATTTCCGTCCTGCACTAAGCAGAAAAAACTCAAATGCCAGCACCAATCTTGGCAACGCACACACAAAGAGAAAGTACATTCTGAACCAGGAAGGATATTGCCAGCCGAGATTTCCACCAGCTGGAAAGCAGTGGAGCTGCCACAGCACAGTCAGTACTGGAGAGTTAAACAAGTCTATTGATCATTAGAGTAATTTTACTGCTATATCTCAAACAAATTATGAGCAAAGCATTACATGAGAATCTACAAGCCCAAAAATGTGTTGTGTGTTATGCAAATATCGAATAAATATTGTCAAAAGATAATAACTATATATGCAATTTACTGTACTTGCAATTTATCATATAGCAATATACCTTATAAAAATATACATTATAAAAATGTTCTACATTTATATATTTTTTTAACATTGTATATTAATACATGCACTTCTAGAGAAAATGGAAACATCTTCTAAAAGATATGAACTTGATGAGAATTCACCAGAGGTTGGAATGGGTTGGATTTGCAGCCAATGTAGGTCCGTCTATTCAACTGCTTCAATTTAATTTCTTTAATTTGTATATCCTTAGCTAAGGATTTAATTTTTTCTGTATGTTACTATTCTCTTTTACCATGGACCACATGGAGAAACTTTTTCAGTCAGTTCCTGTGATTTTTATTGTGTGCATTCAGGTCAGTGACGGTTATTTTGTTTATTATATAGATTCTGCTTGTGAGCAAAAAGACCAGGCTGTTTTTTATATTTCCCATTAACTTCCTACCCTCCGGTCTATTTCACAAGAAATTCTAAAACCCCCAAGATATTATAAAAGCTAGGTAAGAAGTTACTCTTGTAGTTACCATGTATTTAATATCCTCTCTTTTATTCTGACATAAAAAGATAATTTTGTGAAAACTGGGTCCACTCGGCAGCACATTAGGTACACTGAAAATAATTCTTCTTTCCTTATATAAGCCCATAATGTCTCAACATGTTGAATAGAAAATGTAATTCTGATTATTCCGCCTCCCAGGGTCAAACAAGGAGAGAGAGACAATGCAAAGAGGGTAAGGTAGTCAACTGGAAGTACAGGATAAGTAAAAATTAAGTTATGATTAAATGGAGTAGCCTGAAAATAAAACAGATGAGTAAAGTGAGATGTGATGCTGGTCCCAAAATCAAGAAGGTTATAAATAATTTGAATCAGCAGCAATCAGTATTTCATCAAATACAAGAATCAGCATACACACAATGGAATTTATAGCAGAAGAAATAAAGTAAAAAGGACTTTTTTCACATTTCAGGTGTTTCATATGCTTGTATTCTCTTAAGTCTAAAAAATGTAAATGAAATTAGAAGAGAATTAATGGGAAAGAGGTGCATCCAGATTATTAAGCATGGTGAGTGCTTATTGCAAGTGGTTAAAGGATACAGTGAGGCATGTATCCCTTTATATTTGTGCTCTTACATTTTTCAAGAAATCATCTGTTGGTGCTCTTGGAGAAAGGAAACAAGGTTAAATCTTTGGCCTGACTTGGTGATTCCATCCTCTCAAATTCTTATATAGAGCCATCACAAATTATTTTCATTAACTATAAAATGTTGATCAATGATGATGTAATTAGAAGGCTTGAAAAGCTCTGTAAGCACTTTTTTTTTTAATATGGAAGCTTAAAAAAAAAGATCAGACTGAACTTGTATAAGCCTGAATTTTTTTTTGTTTTGTTTTATGGATTTGTGCTATTCTGTAGTAGTATAAGTATGCACATATTCAAAAAGTCAATGATATTTAGGAAAATGAAAGGAAACTGAGAGAAAAACAAACAAGCAAACCAACAATTTTTAATGGGTTACTGATGTCTTGAGCTTGCTTTTCTTGTGCAAACACATATCAGTGTCTCTTCTAATTAAAATACAGATAGATTAACTAAAAGAACCCATGATTAAAATTTGATGTGAGACTGCAGAAGGGGAGCAATGAAGCTTCACATGACCAGTAGTAATTTGTGGCTACCCAATGTAAGGTTAGTGCCTGACAACACTTCTTTAAGACAAATGCCTGAGTCCTCATTTAAGCACTGTTCTGGTCAAGGTCTAAAACGCATTCATGGGTGACTATGAATCTACACAAGTTACATTTCCTTTGGAGTATCTAGTCCTACCAGATCTATCACTTGTTCTGAGTCCTAAATGGTGGGTCAGGTTTTTTTCACATCCAGGGATGCCTGCTCCTTGCTTAAGCAATTTTTCCTCCATAGCTCTGCATATTGAGCAAATAAAGAGTATCTCTGATCATCCAGAAGAGATATGCAGCTCTATCTTAGGGGGAATGGCAAAATCACTGGAGAATTGGTTTTGACCTTAAATCAGAACAGTATAAGAGCTTGATGGAGTTGTATTTCTGAAGAGTTTGATTTACAGAGTCAAATTGCTGCATGTGAAATTGTTAATGTTTCAGGCTGACCAAGAGACAGGATGTCTGCTTAAATAGTCCAGGCATCTCATAGAACAAAAACTGATATAAGTATTATACCTATGAACATTACATAATTCTATGCTCAGAAGTTTTACTAGAACCGTCATTGAATACACTTTGAACAAAGAGTTTTATAAATGTTCTGGTCATAAAAGACTGCTTGCAATATTTCAAGTATCAGTTCATTTTTCTGTAGATCCACAAAAATGACAATTAAGCTGGCATTTACTATTATCCCATCCAACATACTGACTTATGTCTATTGAGAGTAAGATGCTGGCCTCAAGAAGTACATTTAAGTTTTGCCATTGAATGAAATTGGTACAGGTCTCTACTCAGTCAGTGTTCTGAAAAAAGATTACAATTGCAGAGGACAAGCAAGATGCTCTTCAGAAGGAAGGTGATACTTGAAAACACCAGTAGCAGTTTAAAAGGGATGATGAGGTCAGCTGCCCTCACTCAGGTTAAGCAGAGGGACCAATGGGCTTTGTACCATTGTCATATTTTCATAGAAGAAAAAGAAGAAACTGTCATCTTCAAAAAGAAAGCATCAGTTCAAAGTTAAGCCAGAGAGGAAGAGAATTTTCCATAACTGGAATTACCAGTACAAGAATATTCATCACAGTTATTTGCTTTGAAAATAATAAAGGAAAAAAAAAAAAAAAAAAAGAAAGGGTAGGAAGGAAAAGTGATTCCAGGAGCAGAGTTCTTCAGGGTAACAGGAAAGCTGCAGAGCAGATGGGAAGTTGTGAGCCAGGAAACTGTGTTCAGCACTATACCACTGCCTTTTACAATTATCTCCTTTTACCAGGAAAGGCAGTGAAAGTCCTTGGTCCTGACTACAAAAACCTGTGTGCTGGTACTTAGATTTTTGTACTTAGACTAACTTTATGGTACCTCTACCAAACACTTCCTGTGTTTCTTCTATAATATTTCTGTTAAATTGTTCTTGCTATATTCTCTTTTACACAATGGCTGCCAAATAATAAGAAGCAGATCTTATTTACATTCAAGGTGTTAATTAGCACTCCGCCATTGCTATATACTAGGCCACACATTCTTTAAAGAACTAGTTGATTCTTTAGTAGCTTCTTCATCTCATGATCTTTTACTAATTATTATTATTATTATTAATTTATTTATTTTTCATAGTAGGAGTAGTAGTAGTAGTAGTAATGTACTTGCATCCATCTTGTAGTTTCCCATTTAATGGTTTGAGTTAGTCCTCTTATTGCATGTTTATATATGTTTCTCACTGTCCTATCTTGTACCAGTCACTTACTGACACCCTTTTTAAGGCCAGATTTTGCCTATGATTTCACTCAGCTGCCTCTCTAGTCTCCTTGTGATATTTATTTGATAATACCTTTGTACAATTTGTGCTCTACGTAGTTTAGACTTTCCACATCTGCATAGTTAATTCAAATCTCAAAACCACTTTCTCCCCACCCCTCCCTTCTTCTTGAGCTCAACTTCATTCCTGACTTCTCCACCTCCTCCCACCCAAGTGGTGCACAGAATGGGGGTTGTGATGAGTTCATTGAATGTCTTTACTGTTTCTCCTCACTCTCTTCTTCGGTTCCAGTGTGGGGTTCCCTCTCATGGCAGACAGTCCTCCATGAACTTCTCCAGTGTGAGTCTCTCCCATGGGCTGCAGTTCTTCACAAACTGCTCCAGTGCAGGTTCCTTCCATGGGGGTCAGTCCTTCATGGCCAGGCTGCTCCAGGACAGACACCCTACAGGGTCAGAAGTTCTGCCAGCAAACCCACTCCTGTGTGAGCTCCTCTCTCCATGGTTCTGCAAGTCCTTGCCAAGAATCTGATCCAGCATGGGCTTCCCATGGGGCCACAGCCTCCTTTGGACACATCCAGCTGTTCTGGTGTGGGGTCGTTCAGGGGCTGCCAGTGGATCTCTGCTCCACTGTGGATGTCCATGAGCTGCAGGGGAACAGCTGCCTCACCTTGGTCTTCGCAATGGGCTGCAGGGCCATCTCTGCTCCAGTGCCTGGACCACCTCATCCCCTCCCTTCCTTGCTGGCCTTAGTTGTCTGCAGGGCTGTTTCTCTCACATATTCTCACTCCTATCTCCCAGCTCCCATTGTGCAGCATTTTTTTCTCTCTCCTTAAATGTATTACCCTAGAGGTGGTACCACTGTCACTGATGGGTTCTTCCTTGGCCAGTGTCTGTCTCTCTACAGTCTGTCCTGTAGCTGGCTGGCACTGGCTCTGTTAGACACTGGGAAAGCTTCTGGTAGCTTCATAAGAAGCAGACAACTCTTTATTCACCCCTCTACCAAGACCTTCCCATGCAAACCTAATACAGATACAGAGAGCTTCTTGTCACTCCAATTTTGTTGTATACCTCTACAGTAACTCTACATTAACCACAGATAGAATTATTATACTACATGTTTCAGTATGGCAACATACATGGTAGATTAAAAAAAAAAAAAAGGAATTCTCAACTTGCAGGAAAGAAATGTTCTTGATCATAGGTAAAGAAGAGCTAAACTATGACTTCTTGTCAGTTTTACCTTCAATGCTTTTCTCTTTAGTAGATCCTCCATAATAATCCTTGTGGAAATTTCTTGAGAATTAATTTATCTCTTTTAGTAGCTTTACAGTCTACAAGGAGGCTTCTATTTCAATTTTTTTTCTTTATGTCTTCTGCTCCTTGTAGCATGCATGCAATGTGTAGTTCTTGTATGTGCTGGAATGGTGTGCAAGTCCAGAGTGATTGCATTCCCTCTTTTAAATAGTTCCCTTCTCTAACTTGTGCTTGTGTGCCCCTAATCTTTATTTTATTCTTAAAAAAAAACCCAAACAAGCAAAAGAAACACATAAGTATGGTCACCCTAAATTAAACTTTTCAACTATTGTATAAACATTGCATTCTATGAGTAGTTCTGTTCCAGAATTTTTCTGCTTCAGGATGGATACCAGAGAGTCTGGCACACATGCATTGCTTGGCATTAGTTATTCATTCAACTCCTGAATGTTTATTAATGTTTCTTGACTGAATGATTAATGACACTGAGTCTGTTCCAGTATGAAGTTTAAACTGTTTATGATTTATTTCCTTTATACCCACTCAGCTTTAAGCTAGTCTACTTTTACATCATATTCTTACCAGCTTAGAGTGCACATACAAAAGTACAACTTGACCTGGGAAATGTAAGTTCTCCACCTTCTCATTATAAAGTCTTCATGGACAAGAAGAAACATTAGGAGGCAGAATTATCAGCATATGAAGGGAGTCCTCAATAATAGCCTTGATACATCTCAGTGAATAAATACTAGCTATTGCTCAAAGGATCAAGATCAAAAAAGTGATTTTTTCTTTAAAAAATGTAAAAATGCATACATTTCTAGGTAGCTAGAAGAGCAATACACCAATCTTGTCACTGATCTGAAAAACACTGGACCGATTTGTGAAATTTACATCTATATTCTCATCTGCAAGGTACTCTTATTCCAAACTTGCCTATGTCTTGGAAACACACTAATCCTTATCCGCTGTAATTACTCCATCAGAAAGAGCATATCAGATGATAAAGTACAATCATCTTAAGACATAACAAACATGCAGTCACAAAACAAGTAATTAAAATGTAAGCTTTATTTCTTGGTGAAGAGTGGTAGAAAGTGCTCAGATACTCAAAGTACGTTTTTATGAGGTTTAGTTCTACAATTTAAATTGTGTAAAATTTGATAAGACAAAAAGTTAAGTCTTTTGTGTAAAACAAAGAGCTTAATAGGACTAATTTACATTAGTGTGTTCAATAACACCTATCTGTCACACACCTAACAAAATTAATTATCTGCCTCATGTTTCAGAAAAACAAAAGAGAAAAACGTATGAAGGAACTGAGTGTAGTGTCAGGTGGAAGAGAAGAGGAGGAGAAGGAAAATAAGAGAGAAAAGTGGATTAGGATGAGAGGCCATGTATAATAGCAAAAATAAGGTTATCTGGGAAAATAGAAGAAGCTCACAGGGTTGCTATCTTTTGATTTATTGCCATACATGATAGAAGAACATGCAGGGTTAACTAAGGTTATGTAGCATTTGCAACCACAATACAGCACACTATACCATTGTAAGCATATTTTTTAAACATTAAAAAACCACAAATCTAAAACACATTGTGTGTGTGAAACTGAAACTGTTTTACAGTTTGCAATACAAGAAGTGCATCATTTCAACTGACATTTGGGCTAGCTGTCAACCAGAAAGCTCCTTGTATCAGTTGCAGTATATTGGATTATCCTTTATAGGCTGCAACCAGGATGATAAAATGTTAAAAGCAACAGCACTAAAAATATGCCTCTGTATTTCCTGACCAGTTTGATGGCAAAAAAATATCCTGAAGGAGGTGACTAGAATTTACTATCTTGTATCATGAAAATTTGTTCAGAATTTGGTAGTTACTGTCAAATCCGTGCATATATGTGATATAGACATATCAGCTGCTTTAGCTTGTTTAAGCTTCCTTGAAGAAAAGAAGCATTTCATGCTCTTTTTGTCAGTAGCACTATCTATATAGTCACCACAAGTTAAAAATTACACTAAGACAGATAGAAAAGAAATAAACTTATATGCCAATATTGCCATAACCACTGCAATCTAGTCTTTAATGTATCAAAGAACTGTCATTATATAAAACTGGTAGTTGTAATGAAATTTGTAGAGGTATAAATGAACCATGCTGCAATCATAAAACTTTTCACAGAAATTTGATTTACTGTTGACTTAACTTTTGTTGACCTGAATTCTGGAAGACCAAAAAGTTGTCTCTTTATCTAAAAGGTGTATCAGATATGATTTTGAAGAGATCACTCCAAAATTCTACATCTAGAAATCTAAGTTTAATTTGGTATCTACCTCTTAGATTATTAACTCTGTAAATGAAACTTCTTTCCATTCTGACTGTTATTTCTCTGTAACACAGAACTAGCTACCAGTGTATGTATGCAATAATAAAGGTTCTGTATCTGATTACTAGTTCACATTCTACTCACAATATCATCCTTTCTTATAAAGATAGCTGGTTATTGTTATAGTAATACTGCAATTCTGTGTGCCATATGATTTGTTAGTTTATTCTTACAACTTGAAAACAAATATTAGGAGAAAAAGTAAAGAAGTAGACTCCTATGTGATTAATAGTTCTTGTTCATCTATGTAGAGATTCTCTGAGAGTGACCTGTGGGCTGTCCTAAATTATTGCTGGTAGCAGTGAATATCAGACAGAAAAAGTGCTTTATGTGTGTGCCTGAGGATTTGTCTTGAACATTTCTACAGAGTTGAAATGCTTTTATTATTTTCAGAAAAATCAATGAACAAACAAAAACTTTTGATCATTTTTTCCTTTATTCATTCTCAAGCAGTATGGATATTTGAATTATGAAGGGATTTAGGATTTATTTATTACAATATTTTTGTCCGATAAAGAAACCCAAAATGTTGTTTCTACATACATGGATGATTAAATTGAGTATCTGAACTTTTGAGAAAATTTGGATTTAGGATAAAGCACATGAAGTTTCTTCAAGTTGGCTGTTACTACAATGTGACTGAAGCCTAACATCAAGGTTAAAGAAGTGCTCAGAAAATTTGGAAGTGGAGATAGGTACATGGACTGTCTGAAAGATTGGCATGGGAAGAAGCTATGTGGATCTCCTTCTCATTGCTTTCCCTTCAACTCAGATCAGTGCTTAAGCAAAATCTTACTGAGAGAAATTTTCAGGATTTGATCTTCAATAATAAGAAGAGAATATTAACGACATTTTTTCATGTTTCTTGGACTGGTTGGTTCAATAATATATGTTAAAATAAATCTCTAGTTGACTGGGAACATAACTGGATCTGTAAAGTTTCTGTCTTTTTTCCCTTCAAGGTAGATTGAAGCCATTTCTTATGTGTAATGCCAGTCAGTACTGTGGGATACTTCCACTGCCCACCCTTGGCCTGGCTGATAGGAGTTGTTAAAACAGGTATGTGAATAGGGCTGTGAAAGGGACATCCTAAACTTCCTGAGGGTGCCTTTCCCCAAACTGATCAATCTAAAAATGAAGAAAACTATCAGACATTTTAGAGTAGTCTGGCTATTACAATGAGACTTTACAAATGAAGAGTGATTGAACTGAAAAAGAAATATAAAAGAGGCATGAGAATTTCCAAAATTTTAAGTTGTTAAATTTGTGAGGGAGAGACCTATAGGTGTAAACAGCAGTTATCAAAATCTGTTGATGCACTGCTAGAAGTCTCTCAATGACATCAGGACCTCTGACTCGTCCTTCCAGAGCCATTGGATGCCGTGGGTGGATATGGCCTCACTGGGGGACAGCACAGGTATGTATAAAGGTGGAACAGCCCCATCACCCACAGAAGGTGTATGCAAGTGGAAGAACCTATACAGCCAGGAAACAGGGAGTGTGTCTTAGCCCACACTACCTGTGAGACAATGTGTATGCAATTTTATGTGTACATGTGCATGGTTATGAGGTTCAACTTTGGAATTGTTTGTAAGGATTGTTTCTTAGCATTTGGTAAGTGTCTAATATGGAGGTTTATATATTGTATTGCTGATATTGATCCTGAATGAATCATTGATTGACTGCTAACTACACATCCTTCATAAATCAATAAATCATTTTGATATTGATTTGGTTTAAAACACATGAACTGTTTTTCCTTATTAAAATTTTCATTATGATGGTTGCATCAAAACTTCAATAACTTCATGGAATCATTATGAAAATGCATACATATTTTTATATATATAACATAGTCCAGTTTAATGGATGATCCTTTATGGAAGGATCAAAAGTTGTGCAACAGTCCCCTCTTTGCTTTACATTTGATTTGCAAAAGGAATAAATGCCTTAAACAAAACAAAACTAAAGATCCACGGTGAGACTTAATTGAGTCCTAGTTTAGCTTTTAGGTTTTATTTTACCCTAGCAGCTGGTAGAAGTACATTTGCTTATTAAATTTGCAAACTGTTTGACATAAGGGTGTTTTCTTTCTGTTTGACTGTGAATTTTGCTTGTTTGGGATTTTTAATTTTGTTTTTAGGACACTGCCCAATATTCTAAGGGAAAAATACTGCAATTCCTACATTGTAAAGAAACAGCAAAAAAATATTAATTCTAGAAATATGTATAAAGTGTGATAAAGTTTAATTCCAAATTTAGTAACTTTCAAGTCAAAAGGTTAATTGAAGTCCAAATCTAATCAACCCAGGCAGTATTGATTTTCATGACCCAAGCGAAAATTCTGTGTAGATAACAGAATTAAATTCTCCATTCGCTGTAAATGCTGATAAAGTTCACTGATATTTTAAAATATTTCTGAAGGTAGCTCAAAATATGAAGACAAAGCACTTAATATGTTTCCTCAGATCACCAAGAATTGGAGTAACTGTATGCTTGTCCTGTAGGTCCCCTGAGAGTGTCTGGTTTACAAAGAGGCCAGAAGGGATAAAATATACCCCATTCTTGTCAAGAGAAATCATAGAGTCATAAAATGTCCTGTGTTGAAAGGGCCTCACAAAGACCATATATGTATAACTGTCAGCCCTGCACAAGATAACCCCAAGAGTCACACCATGTGCCTGAAAATGTTGTCCAAACATATGAACTCTGGCAGCTTGGTGTCATGAATCCTTGCCTTCGGAACCTGTTCCAATGTCCAACAACCCTCTGGGTACAGAAACTTTACCTAATATCCAACCTAAACCTTCCCTGACACAGCTTCATGCTGTTCTCTTGGGTCCTATCACTGGTCCCCAGAGAGAAGAGATCAGTGCCTGCCCCTGCACTTCCCCTCGTGAGGAAGCTGTGGACTGCTATGAGGTCTCCCCTCAGTGTCCTCTTCTGTAGGCTGAACAAGCCAAGTATGGCTTCACCTCACTGCCCTTCACCATCTTTACAACCTTCTTTGGATGCTCTCTAGTAGCTTAATACTGTTCTCATATTGTGACATTCAAAACTGCACACAGTGCTGGAGGGGAGGCCACACCAGTGCAGAGCAGAGGGGGACAGTCACTTCCCTTGATCAGCTAGCAATGCTTTGCCTGATGCCCTCCAGGACACAGTTGTCCCTCCTGGCTGCCAGGGCACTGCTGACTCATATTCAATTTGCCATTGATCAGGACTACCAGGTCCCCTTCTGTGTTGCTGTTCTCCAGCATCTTATTCCCAAGTCTGTACAAAACAAAACAAAAACAACAAAACAAAAACCAAAACAAAAAACCCAACCATACCAGACCAAATTAAGCAAAACCAAACAAAAATAAAACAAACAAACAATTTATCCAAAATAATGGATCCTTAAAATTTCTCTGTTTTTCTTTTCAAATCAGAAGAGTTAATTTTATAACATCTTTCCTCAGTTTGAAGTATCCTTTTTCATTGGTTCATTCCAATGAGTTCATCTTTTTCACCTCTCAACAACTTCTAAAATTTTATTGAACTAAATCTACTGAAAGCAAGAGATTCTGTGATTCTAAAATAATTATCTTTTTTCTTCAATGCAGTAATAAGAAATATATTTTGAATCTTTGTAAAAAAAATTGGAACTATAAGCGTGTACTTGACTTCCTTTATTGCACAAGGGTTTGTTTCATAGTTTGGTTGCTTCCTTACTTGCCTCACTTCTGTTTGTGTCAGTTGTTGTACTTGCCTAAATTCTTATATACATAGCAAATATATAGGAGATGGGGATAAAGGAGAAAAATAGTAACTAGTCCTTCTTTCTCAAACATTCCAAGAAATAAAAATTTCACATGTAAATTACATCTTTATATTTCTGTACTTTTTTAGAGAAACTTATATGGCTTAATACTACTAGGCATCAGATATTTTACTATCTCTGAAATGTGATTATAGCTTTGAAAACACATGGGTTTGCAGACATGTCATCATATGACACAATGTACTGTAAATTTAGTGTTACTTTCCCTGATATAGCACGTTCACTGTACAAAGATGTGGGAGAAACTGTTGTGGTTGTCAGAGCTGATACCGAATAGTGGTAGCTTGTATTTTGCCAGGCTTAATCTCCTAACATTTTTATAAAGGTACTTCTGAGGCCATGTTAGGAACTTAAACCAGGCATCAGATCGACAAAAGTGAAGGTAGTCACAGAAGAGTCTACCATACTAAGGATTTGATGAACATTAGTGTTAATTGTGATTCAGAGATTCTGTGTCTTGGAGACAGGACCAAATAAAATATCACTTTTGTTCTGCTTGTTAATCAGGTTTCTTTGTATGTTTTCTGGAACTATACTTTTGCATGCAATAGGAAAAAGCTCTGGGAAACTTGGCCTTCACCAAAAGTTTTAGCAGTTTCTTTCTTCCCTTTAGATGAGAAGTAACTGATGAATCATTTGTTGATTTACACTAATCGCATTTTGAAGATGTCTTTTTTTTGATAGTATAATTAAAAAAGCTTTGTACTCTACAGATCACTTTTGTTTCATTCTTACACAAACCAGATCATTGTTTTTATGCTAATCACTAACCTTTTAGTAGAGAATAAAGAAAGAAAAAGCGAAGAAAAAAGAAAGGCAACAAACAATTCTGTCAGATGCTGACACTGAGTATATTATATTAATATATGAATGTTATATACATATATTGATATATATGAATATTCAGTATTTAATAATTATATTTAAAAATATATTCAATGTTGTGGTAGGAAAACTGAATCAAACTAAGGGCAGAATTTTCTTAGAAGTGAAAATATCACTTACTTAGAAGTGAGAAACTAGGCCACTTGAGAAGAGAACTTCCAGCCTTGGAAGGTCCAGACTGAATAGGACAAAACTTTTTGGCCCTTAGAATGATTGAGTTTCTAGAGAAATTCAGAATGTGTAACAGATTGGCCAAATACAGAGTAACTGTACATACTCATAAGAAGAAACACTTATTAAACATATTTGCACTTCTGCCTACCGCCAAGATGAACACAGGGTCTCAGAGATTTCTTGCACATGTTAAAAATATTCCTACCCACATAGTGCAAAGGCCACAAAGCACAGTGTAGATAAATTCTCAGGATTTCTTGAATATAGCTGTTATTTTCATATAAATCTTATAAATATCTTATTTGTACATAGTCATATGCCTTATTTTTCTCTTGTTCATGCATTTAACATAAATCCCTTATATTTAACATTTATTTTCTTAAGGGAAAAGGTGGAGGGTTTTTTTGTTTGGTTTTGGTTTGTTTGTTTGTTTGTTTTTGTAGGGAATTTCGGTTCCACTGCAGTACATTTTCGCAGGACATTTGTTTTCTGCACTTTGAATCACATACTGGATGATTCCTCTAGGTCAGTAAATGAATTCTGAATATTTTAACATCTAATTCTGAGTTTCCTGACAATTACAGGGTAGAAAAAGCTTTGTGAGAAAATGAACCCTAGAAAAACTGTGTGGGAGGACTGACACACAGTAAAAAGACCATAAGATCACAGCTGGTAGGGAGAGGGAAGTACTACATTAGCATTAAGTGATTAACTTGCAGCAGATTAAAATGACTAATATGACATTAGCAAAGAAAACATTGTTCTGTCATTTATATTGAATGAAAATGTGCTTGATGCTTCATAGACAGTTCTTATAAAGGAGGTTTAGTGACCTACGCCAGATATTATGCTGTTATATGTAATTAGGATAGAAAATCAGCATAAGTTTCTTGCTAACTGTTTTTGTTTGAAACTGTGGAAAAGAAGAAAATAGTAACTTCCTCAAAAGTTGGCTGAATCAAACTGGTAGAGGTGTAAAAAGAGTAGTTATAATATTGAGAGGTTTTGTGGAATCACTTGATATTTAAGAAAGATTAAAGGATAAAATTTTGATAACATTAACTCCTCTGGAACCTGTGGTGTAATCCAGAAAGATAATGAGGATGACAAGAGGGTAAATCCAAAGAGATTACTAATTTTTTTTTTTTTTTAAAGTAATGACCTACATTGTCCTTTTATTCATTTTGTATCCCTATTTTGAGAAGGAGACAAATCAAATTTCTTAAAGTAAAGCAGAATCCATTTTGGCTTATGATAAAAAATAACAAATATAGTTTTCTTTTTATTTCTTGTGCTGAATTTCATACCATCTTCTGGTTTCACGTTTGCAATTGATATGAAAATGCTCTGTAAATGAAATGGTGATGCTTTTGACTTACCAGTTTCTCATTCATTGTGGTGGGTTGACATGAGCTGGCTGCTAGATGCCTACCTAGCTTCTCTCTTCCTAACAGGACAGGAGGAGAAAATAAAATTAAAAAGCTCATGGGTCAAAGTAAAGATAGGGAGATCACTTAACAATTACTGTTGTGGGCTAAACAGACTCAAGGAAAATTAATTTATTGCAAAGTAGAGTAGTATGGTGAGAAACAAGAACAAAAACTAAAACACCTTTCCCCCACTCCCTTATTTTACCACATTCAACTTCACTCCATTCTGTTTACTCACACATTTATTCATTCACTCGCACTCTGAATGGCACTGGGGAGATCTGAGGAATGAGAATTGTGGTTAGAGGCAGCTGGAAGGCTCTGGCACCCTGTCTGTCCATGTTTTTGTTGTATGATGATTTGTTGTATTGTATGATTTTTGTTGTTTGATGGTGTAGTTGTGTTCTGTATTCCACCATGATGTTGCTGAAGTAGGCTTTTTTAGTTGAAAAGTAGATTCAGGAAATATATTACAGAGTTTCTATGTATCTGTCAGTAACCTTCAGTGAAGACTTTGCAGGCTATCCTCAGGCTTGCATGGATAAGCTGTGACATCTTGTATTGAGGGTAAAAAGATTCACACAGGAGGAAGTTAAAAAGTCTTTTGGAATTCTTTTACCTTCTTTATCCTTCTGTTTTCCAATGTATAATTATTAAATATCCTTTTATTGTTAGTATTGTCTTGATGTAAGCTATGGTTCTTGCATGTGCACATGCAAGTTCACTGCGTGTCACTCTGTGATCCTCCCCAGTTAAACGGCTTTAGAGGCACCACCAGCAGCACTAGAGCAATACCATTCTCTTTATCTGTTGAGGAAACAAATTTGCATGATACATAAAATTTGTGTGATTCATAAATACTGTGGCTTACACCAAATGATGACTCTATGCTAAACCTACCAAAGCATTGTCAGAACCCTCTATAATCAAAGGAGGAGAAATATAAGTTATCATACTTAAGCCTACTGTTATGAAATTCTGCCAAAAGATAAGTAATGTTTTGTGAGCAGCTGCAGAAATATTCAACATATGTGGTAGTCATTAAGAGGATAACTGAGCAACCTGAATTGTCTCAATACCATTCCACAGCTAGTGCAGAGATACATTTGAGAATGCCTAGGATCAGTGATTAATAGTATGAAAAAGAATTTATTTTAATTTCCTGCTTATTACAGGCTCTATAATTTTGACAAGTGATTCTAACAACAGTTCCATGACTCTGGTAGAAAAATACACAGACATTAAACAGTAAATGAGTATTATGAAAAATCCAGTATATCCTTAGCAAAACTGCTTAATTAGTTAACAGCACTGATGTGAAAACCTAAATCTCACTGTACCACTTCTCATGAACAGTGTCCCTTTGGGGTTTTCCTTTTTTTTTTTTCTTTCTTTTTTTTATACCCTAACTTCACCTTACAGCTAATTTTTAAATTTTTTTCTGTTTCATCAGAATATTAGAGTCCAATTTTTCCTTGTCATCCATAGTGTATTGACTCCAGCTGATAGCTAAGCCCTCAACCAGTCTCTTGTTCACTTCGCTGCAGTTGGGATTAAATTGAGACAGGAATATATCAGTAAGTAAAGGGAAAGAAAAGAAATTTAAAAATCTCACAAATAATGAAAAGGCAATAACTCATCATCTTTAACTGGCAAACTAATGTCCAGTCAGTCCCCAAGAAACAGCTACTTCGGTAAGAAAAACATTAACCTAAATTTGACACAGATTTATTGTTTATCATTATGTTATATATCATGGAACATCCCTCTGGTTAGTTTGGGTCAGTGTCCCCTCACAGGATCTTGCACACCCTGAACCTACTAACTCTGGGGGCAGAGAGAGAAACAGGTTAGAAATCTAAACCACACAGTCCCATATGGGCTACTGTGAAGAAAATTATCTTCATCTGAGCCAGATATAATACACACCTTCCAAAATATATATTTGGTAAACTGATTGAACTGACCATGTGGGAGGTTATCACAAATGGCAAGTTGGGCTGCTGTAGAAGACAGGGTATTGTAGTCAATTCTCCTGTTCCCATCCAGTTGCAGTTTTACTGAATAGCCTCACTGGATCAACCCTACAAACCAATCTTTGATACTCTGTAAACTCACTAGGAAGAATAATACCAGGTAACCAATGAATTGCCCCTTCAAGTTTTCTTGCAGGATGCTACACTGATTATTTTACTGAATATGAAGATGTCCCTGTATGACTCACTGATTTGGTTTGTTGCTAGAGAAAGAAAAAAAAAAACCACCCCCAAACTTCTGCTTTTTCTATGCTGCTCTAACTTCACACTGAAGTTGCTCTGTAACTTGCTTAAATATAACTTATGAATATTAATTTTAATAAGTCATGCTATATTTGTACATGTTCTACCTGAAAGGTTGCTCTTTAAGTGAACATATTGTCTTGCATATGACACTATGTGTGGACTTATATGTACATAAACACATATATATATACATATATATATATATAAAATATATAGTATCATTACAGGACCCATGTTCACTGCTATTTTTAGGCTTTCTACACCATACAACTGACAAATATCTGCAAATGAATAGCAGAAAAATCAAACCAAGAAAATGAAAGACATTTTAAAATCAATTTACTAATCAGATCATAAAAATTAAAATATTTTATCAGTACTTGTGAACAGAAAAATAGCTGTTCAAAGTCTTTTCTGTTAGAATTCAATGTTTGCAGTGCATTACTCACTCTTTAATATCTATTCTCACTGTTCTCAAATTTATTTCTGTTGTTTTCTGCCTAAGTTGTTCCAGGGTTGATAGACGGCCCTCTGATGAGCAATTTGAGAGTCTGCCAAATAAAGACTTGACTTAGCCAATGTTATCTTTCATAAAATTATTTACCATATCATGGCTTTAATAAGATTAAGAAATTTAATATAGCTGATTTACATTTCCATGTTCAGTTTTTATTTTTTTGAGAATGGTGTTTGAGAGAGAAGGAACAGATAAGAAAGAAAAGAGAAAATGGAGACTTATCAGTCTGCCATTTACCATAGAAACTGGAGTCTTTTAAAAAATCAATATTAATAATCATACCTGCATGTCATTGTAGAAAATGGCTTATGCAAGTAAATTAACAATGTTTTATGCCTTTAGTTATGTGAAAAAATTCAAACTGCAGTATAGAGTACCAGAGGCTTTTCAGTATTAAGCAGATTTAAAAAAAAATAGAAAGAAAGAAGAAAATTGAACAAATGACAATTTATGCTTTGTGGGTTTCTTAAAAGGAGGTAAAAACTAAAAAATTGGAACTTAACTTATTTCACATCGATGAGGAAGGCTTCTGGTAAATTGAAGTGGCTGATATCAACAATAAAATCAGAATCCTTTTAGTAGTTTTGATTTTTTTTGGTCATTAGTTTGGAAAAGGTTTCATCTAGATAGATAGTACTGAATTTTTTTTTGCCTGAATATCTGAAAATAGTGCTTTTCCTAAGTGCAAACAAGATTTTAGAGACAGTTCTGTACTGAAGGTAGACTATACCTTTTGTCCAGTCATTAAAAAAGGAAAGGCATTCATGAGGTTGACTAACATTGTAATTTGCCAGCACCTTTCACAAAGTTCACAAAGGTCTTATGATTGAGGGATCGCACAGAGGTGCAGAAATGGGATTATCTGTAATCTCTGCCACAGTCTTTATGATCTTACTCACTCAAGGTACCTGTTTGTTAAGCAGTACCAAGTCATATTTCATATTTTATTTGCTTGAACAGCAAAATTGACATAGCTGTTAGGGTCATGTTAGTAATTAGCTGTAACAAGTGTTGCACTATATGGCTATATTAACTAACGTCTCTGCACAAAAAGAGTTTGTTGTGTGAATTCATCCAGCAATGAATTTACCATGACTAAGGCCATTCTCCATATGTGTGATCCTGCACCATTCTTAGAGCAGCAGCCACACCACTAGATACCTTTCTCCTCTGCTCCTCATTTAAGTTTAAATAGCATCCTTTCTCATCAGCTAATTTAGCACTAATTTTTAACTAACCCATGACGTGAGACGTGGACAGAATTAATCACTCTGTTCCTTAACTGTAACGGTGGGAATGCACCGACTTTCTTATTCTTCTCTCTTTCTGTCCTTTCTATCCTAATTCTAAATTGATTGACTGTAATTTCTGCAAATTGATTTTTATTATACAGAAAGCTTTGGATCTCATCTGCAGTGTAGCTGGTCTACTGTGAATGTGACAATACATATAGAAAAGATATGAAGACAGAAGTTGATATAAAATGTCCAGCTGGGAAAAAAGGTGGCAAGAATTTTCTAGATGTCAATTAGCACTGGTATAATTCTGCTTCTAAGATTTGGTATTGAATGTGTACTCAAACAAAGAATTTCTTTTTTTTTTCCCCAGAAGATTTTCATATTCTTTACAAATTAATTACCTCAACATTACAGGTATGACATCACAAATTTACATATTGTCTAAGAATAGGGAATAATTATTTTTTGTTTGTCACATATGCACTAAGAATTATGAAGTGTGTCTGAAATATCTGCAGAGGAAGTAGGACTAATCCTATCAAAGATTATCTGAAAAAACAGGAAAGATTACTCTCTGGAGTTCCCCACACCATCATGTAGATAGTCCTTGCTTAAACTAGATGTCTACATTTTAGATGGATAAGACTGGATGAGATTAATCTCCTATTATTGTATTCTATGTCAGACTGAGAATTAGTAGAATAAATGTTAAAAAGAACCTTAATCCTAGATTAGTTAAGCAGGATGATATAAATTTCTTTCATACTTCATCTCCAGAAAACCCATTTCTGAATGGGCAATTTCTATCAATCTCTTATCTCCTACTCATTCTGTCTTACAAGAATTTTCCTTTCAGTCAGTTTTTACTATAATCCTTTCTCAATTATGTTTTTTTTCTTTTTAAAAGATGACCCTTCCTCTAGATCATGCTGCATTCACTCCACTTTTGAGTGTAGCTGATTTTTTTATCTGCATTTTTGTTCCAGTAAATGATGGAGGGTTCCTTGGACCACTTCTTTTTCTCTACCCCCCCTCATTGTTTTCTTCTATTTGATTCTTTCACTCTTTTTTTTTTTCTTTTCTAACCATATTCCAGCTTTTCTACAGAGAAAATTCATATGGAATTTAACTATTTACTTACATCTGTAGGAATAGTTTAAGTTAATAGGATAAATAGTTTATAAAGATAAATAAAAATCTTCAGAAGGAGGTTTTGTCCCAATACTAATTTTCTCAATCTATAGTAAATGGGTAAATTCTACTCAGACACATGTGTCTGTTAATAATAAGTACCTAGACTCTTAACTTTGAATAGCTACCTTACTTTCAGACAGCTTCTTCTCTCATGACTCCCTGTCAGGCTGACAGATGTGCACCTTAGTGTCCCTTAACAGATAGTCACCCAATACCAGCATTCATAATTTCCTTTAGCAGTGTCTGCTATATGCTGCTGTTCTCCTTGCGCACCCTTATCATGGGTGCCTACAGCTATTAAAGCTTCATACCTGGCTTTGGTTGTGGTGCCAGAGAGTGACCCTTCTGCTCTTAAGGATCAGTATGGTGCCTCATTTTCTGTGCTGTCCCCTACAGAAGTGTGGTTTGGAAACCACCATCTATCTCCATCTTGGGTCTCCTAGTACTTCACAGCCTTTTGACTGTTTCATACAACTCAGCCCCCTGACATAACAGGTCACCAACCTGTGCACATCTTATGCAGGTACTCACCTCTTCTCATGAAAAAGGGTCTGTGCACTCACTGCAATTTACTGCCCGGACTAAGGTCCTTCCTTAGCAGTTCCAGCTGTGTGGAAGCATGAGACATCTCAGGGCTTTCCCTGTAGAAACACTGATAACTCTGAGGTGGGATTCAATCTGACGTCGCCATTCTTGATAACGACTAGCCTGTGTCAGCCTCCCACGAGAGCTGCTGACTCCTGGAAAGGTCCTCAGCTCTTGTTCAGGTTTCCCTGGTTCTGAAAAGTCCACTGTCCACCTGGATCTAGTGCTCAGCCGCAGAATTTTCCTCTCCTGCTACTGTCTCTCTCACTGACTGAGTGCTGGTTTTGTGCTTTAAAGTGCTGGTTTATGTGTGCATGTGCATATACCTGCATTGAAATGTTATGACAATAGTATTTAAATAGTATATAAACATTCCATATTTTCATTTCCAAGTACATTTATGGATACAGATATCTATATAAATATTTGAATTATTTACAATTAAACTAGTCCAAATTTCAGTTCTTTGTAAGCTAACTGATATTTCAAATTCCTTGAGTATATGGAAAATTAATCTTAATAATAATTACTGATAGGAGCATCAATTTAGTAATTCAGAACATCCATGCCAATTATCTTATTATTATATTGTCATATTACTTTATTGTATTATTGTCAATTACTGCAATTATATTACTGAACAGAGCTGATGTTGCTCAGAGGAATTTAAAAGAGTTTAGTTTAACATATAAACATTTATCATTAGCGCCTTATTAGGAAGTTTTATGTCAGAATTAAAACACACACACAGGTTTATATATAAAAGCATCAAGAAAATAAATATTTAAGCTTTCTCATATGTATGACATTGTTTTCGGAAATGTTTGGGTAGAGTGTTGCTAGAAGATTTATTGAAGGATTTGTTAATTATTCCAAACAGTTTCTAATGCTTATGACCCCTAGCTACTAGTTACTGGTGAAATTTAAAGTTTTTGAGGACTGGCTTGTGGATATCCTTGGCGCCCATACTCCACATTTACCTAACAGTAAAAGCAGGTGCTTTTTGTCAGCTCCTGTGAGCTCAGAGTGGATATTTACCTCTGAATTTAGTATTTTTCACACTTCAACTTTCCAGTGGTTTTGGTCATTGTAACTGAAGTAGGTAGGATAGACTGATGTGCCCTCATTCTTTCGTACCAATCAAAGATTAATTCAAGCTGAAATACAGTGAAAGGATGGTTACTAGAATGGTTGGTTAAACAGACAATTTATGTTTTTTTAAGAACATTAAAAGAAATTGATTAGGTTATGAAAAGAAGATCAAGAGTGGGTACAGTTGCATTGTTCCTTAAGATTTATCCAGGAATAAAACCAGGAAGAACGAAAAATCTCAAGAGATAAATATGTAAAAAAAAATCATGTTGAAATTTAAGACGGAATCTGGAAGATATTTCACCACCAAGGTGACAGTCTAGGACAGCATTCTACGAGGAAAAGAAGGAATGAAAATACTGCAGGATCAGATTTGATCTGCAAAAGAGATCATATGTAAATATTTGCTGTCATAGCAGAGAAATGAGCTAAGCATGGCCCACCATCTCTTGAATTAATTTTCTTCAGTTATACTATTGAAATATTTTCAATTTCAGCAAATTTTTTTCTTAATCATGTCAGCAAAAGGTAAATTCACATGCAATATTCTTCTTGTGCTTGTACAAGCACAAGGAAAGAAGCTGATCCAAGCTCTCCTTCATCTTTCAGCTTGCCTACCCCACTGTCAGGATTCTTTCTATGAAACTATTAGGAATAATACAGTTTTATGCCTTGACCTGTGCAATCATGCAGAATACCTGGACTGCCAAAATACTGATGTTTAAATAAAAATTACTAGAGAGTGAATAGGAAGTTTAAACACTTGCTTCCTGCTCACTTATGAATTAAACAAAATTCTAGAAGTTATAAAACATATACTCACAAACAAAATATTTTCATATTTTTATAAAATACAATTATTTTATTGTGTAAAATATAACTATGTGGCTCAATTTTTTCCTCTAGCTATGCTGACTTCTGCTCCGAAGTTTGTCTGCAGTGGAAGAACTCTCTGAAGTTAATAATAGTAACTGCTCAAGCTAGTGTCTTGGTAGGTGCCTCTTTATCGTTTGCCAATGACATTCCTAGCTAAAGGTTTTGAAATGCTAAGATATGAATGTGAATTGACAAGTACACAACATTTTGGAGACAGAAAAGCCAAAAGTTCATTTTTCAATATTTAATTGAAATTGAGTATAAGTAGTTAAGAAGAAATACAGCAGTAAAAAAAAATGAACTGAACCAAAGAAAACACAAAAAAACCTCACCAAAATAAACAAAAAGACCTTAAAAACCAACAGATGAACAAAGAGAAATAGAGGGAGAAGGGAAAGACTCCAAAACTTTCGATCTTTAAAATCTTCCATACAATCTAAGTTTTTCAGATCTGGAGTTAAAGGAAAATCTTCACAGCACCTTTTAATTTTCTTCAATTGCAATCACAGTTTTATTTAGCCACAAAGTTTAGATGCATTGTAACCTGTACTGATCTGCAGTGCATGATCCTGACATACAGCCTCCAGCAACTATCCTGAGTGAACATATAGATAATACATGAGTTCCTAGATAACACAACTGCCTTTGAGTTTGGTTCCTAAAATAGAATGATAAAAAAAAAAAAGGAAAGGAAGGGAAATCTTTCACTTACTGCGTTACATTAACCTGGAATATCAGGGAGGAATGAATTTGTACAGTAACTTGATACAGTAAACTCAACGTCTAGGGATATGACATGAAGCAGACTCTGTTGGCCTGGTCAAACATATAATTTAACAAGCTTTATCTGCATTCCTACTGGGAGCAAAAATGCCTGCTTTTTAAACTATGTAAATTGGATAGGATACATTTATTATAGCCACATTTATCCATAGATCCACAGACTGAATAAATATGCCATTTATTTGATTTAGATAAACATAATTCTCAGTCAATGAAAAAAGATTAGATTAATAATTATTTTCTACATTTTTATTCCCTTTTTCCTTAATCTATAAATCTTGACAAGCTTCCCTAAAACTTCACAAAGAAACCAGTTCTTCCTCTTTGAAGTCATATTATTCTCATCTCCATTGTCAATGTTTAGCCTTTTAGCAAAATCATAGAATCAAAGAATCATTGAGGTTGGAAAAGGCCTTTAAGAACATGATTCACTCCTGGCAAGATTTCTCTGGGAAGGCTAGTTTGTGACCTGTATTTAAGAACGGTAGTTCTCTGGCAGTCAGCACAGATTGCTCAGTGCTTCTCTACTTCCAGATTCAGGTCTTGAAATCTCTGAGGTTTCCAAGATATAATTTGCTGTGTTTGGAGGGTCAAGCAGTGAGGTACTAATATGCTACAACACTGAAAAATAGACTGGAGCACAAAACAAATTAAGCACCTGCAATTTTCAAGGAGCTATTGATTTTCTACTGAGCAGTTTATTTGTCACTACATTTTTTTGTATGGTTTCCTTTAGCTAGTACATATGGGTCATATTCACTGGTGGGTGACACTTCAGAACAGATTTTATTTTATCCAGTTAATACATCTTTCTACTTACAATTATCAAAACATACTGGATATCCCAATATCATGCAATATGAAAATCTGGTAGAAATGCAGGGTTTGCAGACCTCTTAACACATATAGTTAACAACAACATGATAATATTTTCCTTTTAAAAATAAAATTTTAAAACTGAAAAAAAATTTTTTCAAGTTTTGAACATGTGTCAGTCAGGAGGTAAATAAATAAAAGCTTTCAAATCCAGAAGAATTTAAATGAACTTCTGAGGTATATTTCAGGTTTCAGTAAAATCTGTGTCCTTCCATTAGAAATGGAAAGGCATTATAGGAACAACTAATTTTTCAATTAGGAAAATAAAAACATAAACTGCTTTTCTTTTTTTCTTTACTATTCTTACTGATCCTTCTTTATTATTCTTGCATGCTGGGTGTAGAAAATAACACAAGAACAGTGCCTAAAAAATATGTTCTGCCTTATGAATATGAACATATGATATATGCTATCAGGCTTCTTATTCTTTAGAAATATAATGATCCAACCCAAAGAAGCCTATAAAAAGATTATTTTTCTTTTCTTCAGAACTACACAGTGTAAAAAAGCATAAAATTCAACTGGGCTTGGCTCAAAATATCCAAGTAAATCAGAGCTGTTGATAAATCATATGATGAAATTCTTTATTCCATTGATCATAGAACATGCACACAGCAACAACCTCTAATTACTAAACATCAGGTTTAAAGAAACAGAGACATTAGAAAAGCAATTATGTTTGACATACAACCTAAATTACAAGCTACATTAACTGTTTGATATTTTCCCATAATTACTTACTTCTGATTTTTAAACAGGTTTTTGCTCTGGCCCCATCAATATTCAAGCCAATACAGCATGTCCTTATTCCTAGTTCTGAGATAATCTGGGTATACAACTCCTACAGGAAAAACAAATTGAATTTTCTTTTTGATGAAGAAGCTGTCCATCAAGTAAAGCTGTTTTAACTAAAACTTACTTTTTTGAGAGAATATGTCAAATTTTGACAACATGATTTACAGGAAAAAAATTACATGATATGTAACTCACAGATTATACAAACAAAATCAAAATATTTTATTCCAATGTTTTTAGAACATTTCACTGCAATTTGTTTTCCAATTCCATTGATTTATACTACATTATATTTAACAAAATAAAGACATTTGAGATTTTTGAAACAACATTAGAATATATTGTGATCTCTTCTGAAATATCTAAAGGTTTTTTTGCTGTGTTGCTAGTGTAAGCAAAAGACAAAGCAGAAAATAATTTTATAAGGTGAAATTAAAGGAAACACTTTTTTCACACCATTATTACTTTCCTCCTATTCATCTTCTCTTTCCTTGATTTGATAAACTTTCAGTTCTTCAGCTATGAACCTGATTTTCAATTGAAGAGGCTAAACTGGACAACCACCTAATCATAAAATTAAAGAGGGCTTTGGATTGGAAGGGATCTGAAAGATCATATAGTTCCAAGGCCCCTGCCATGGGCAGGGACATCTTCCACTAGACCAAACTGCTCAGGGCCCCATCCAACCTGGCTTCAAAAACTTTCAAGGATGATGAGTCCACAGCTTCTCTGGGAACCCTGTTTCATTGCCTCATGACCCTCACAGTAGGGGATTTCTTCATAATATCTAATCCAAACCTACCTTCTTTCAATTCAAAGCCATAGTGTCTTATTCTATCAACTACACAGTCCTGTAAAAATTACCTCTTCAGCTTTCCTGTAGGCCCCACGTAGGTACGGGAGGACTGCTATCAGGTCTCCCCAGAGCCTTCTCTTCTCTAGCCTGAACAACCGCAACTTTCTCAGACTGTCTTCATAGGAGAGGTGCTCCAGCCCTCTGTTGATCTTTGTGGCCCTCCTCTGGACTCAACCCAAGAGGTCCATGTCCTCAGAGCTGATGACGTACATCAGATAGGGTCTCAGAGAGTGCTATAGAGTGCAATCATGTCCTTGGACTTGCTGGCCACACTTCTTTAGATACAGTCTAAGACAGAATTAGCTTTCTGGGCTACACCTGAACATTGTCGAGTCACGCTGAGTTTCTCATCCACCAACACGCCCATGTCCTTCTCTTCAGGTCTGCTCTCAATCCATTCTTCTTCCAGACTGTATCTGTGCTTGGGATTACCCTGACCCAGGTGCAGGACCTTTCACTTGGCCTTGTTGAACTTCCTGAGGTTTCCACAGGCCTACCCCTCGAACATGGAAGATAAAAACTGTAAGACAAAATTTGTTTCCATCTCTTATATGTGGTACATACCTTATTCCTTTTTTGGCCTTTGTGTTGTTTTTATTCCCCACCTTCCCACAACTAAAAATTGCACCGCTCCTCAAAAATAGGGTACAAACACACCACCAAAATCCAACCAGACAGAAAACATACCCATCATTTTTACTCATGTGTTGCTTTTCCACTATTTGGTAATCTTTCTTGAGCCCTCCTGTTACTGAAATTGTTAGTTTAGACAGGTTAACCAAATCCTGATTATCCCGCTTCAGTGGAGACTTGTTAGTATTTAGCCTTGATAACTGTATGGGTTTTGCCATGAGCTAATAGTACTCTTTTTGCTACAGGAAACATCTCAATTTATGTGCTTTGTGAAAGGCAGCAGTGAGGATATTAGCTATCCGAGAGATTGCTGGAGCCCATGAGGTTAGGCTGCAACTAAATGGTAATTTTTAAAATGTGGATGTCTCATAGATGCTGGATAATAGAACATGAAGGATTTCTGTTACAGGAATCCAGTCCTCAGAACTCTATTTATATTGTAATTTCTTACTACTTAAATTCATAAAATAAACAAACAAACAAAAAAAATCAATTCTAAGCATAAAAAAAAAATACAAAGTAATGATTTTTATTTCCATGTCTGTGGTTTTTTTAAAGTGAATAAATTCAGTGGAGAACTTTTCAGCCATTATATTTAAAATATATGCGAACATTTTAGATATTCAAGACTCAAAGAATAATTCTATCTAGCTTAGAGCTGGGAATATGCATGACAGGAAGAAATACCAGTTGTCTCATCAAAATTCAATTTATTAGATGACAAAACTCATGAATCACAGAAAGCTAACAAATAGGAAAAGGCAGTCACAGGGTTATATAGACCTTTGTTTCACAGCCTTTAAGAGACAAACCTGGGACCGCATTTGGGGACTCATTTCTAATAAAGTCTCTTCAAGTGAAATGACTGTGCTCTCCAGACTCCTTCAGAGCACTTACTCTGAAGCAGGAATGTGACAGGGTTGAGCTGCCTTTTGTAATTTATCCATGAAAGTAAATAAGATATGTTAGGTGGAGATATGCAGAACATGCAGAGACAGATAATGATCCGTCAGTCAGCTGCAGTCTGTGAAGGGAACGAGGACATCATTGTTCCCCTGAACGTGTGCACTGTGCTCTATAAAGATTTGGCCAGAGGTAGGAAGGAGAATGGATCTACTGTCAGCCCCTCTGCAGAGTACTCCCAGCTGAAGGTACCATCTGAAGGAGAGTGTCTCAGACAACCTTTGGATTTAATAAATCAGAGGCTCTGAAAATGCTGTCACTGGCCTTAGGGAATTTAACACAAGATTTTATTTATCTTTTTTTCCCCCTGCAGCAAAAAGCAACCTATCTACCAAATAAAGTAAGAAGGATGTAATCGGTTTCCAGATGTCTCTGCTTCAACTAGATCTTCCCAGTTATGCCTGTCGTTTGTGCAGTCTGTCTCCTGTGTTAGTACCTTATCTATTCATCCTGTGATGAACTTTGAATTTTGAATTTGAATGGGATTTTTTTTTCCTTTACTGTGTTTCCTGACGGAAATATTCACACCTCTTCTTTGTTATAAATTAATTAGATAAACAAATGTTATATATAATCATAAGTATTTCTTTTGTTTTGAAAAAATATTAATATATCCATCTTCAGCAGTAGTTAAAAACTTAAATGACTGTTCTTTTTGCATATTACAATAAGTCTTCAGTAAGACTATGTGAAAATCCTTAGTTATAATAGATTACTGAAGTTACTTTAAATATTTACAACCATTGCAAATATAATTAAACTGAAAGACCAACATGCGTAATATTGAATTCTTGATAGTTTGCAAAATATTTCAGCAGTTTCTACAAATATCCAGACTTCAGATTGCTTTGTAGCAGACCCTTGCTAGTTTGCTTATAGTATCACAGAAGAAAAGAAAAACCTTTATACATCTTTATACAAAAAGTATGAAATGAAGTAATAAAGATATTATCAGTAATACTGTTCTTTTTAATTTTATTAACCTCACAGTTTCACAGAGAGCACAATATACCCAGTGATAGCTGCAGAATATATAGATTAATTACTGTTAGACCTCTACCCTGGATTTCTTCTGACCTCATTACTTAAGTCAAAATATCAACCTCATATTTTGATGACTGTGAAATGAATTTGATCAAGACAATGTTATGTTGTTCCTCTGAAAGAAATATGAATATATAACATAAAAAATATTGGGGTATTTTTGCATGGTGCATTCATTGTAATTCAAAGACTAAAATAAATCTTTAGTTCGGTTTGGTAGGTGGTATGTGAAGCTTTTCAGCTGCAAGAAAAGTTGCAGAGTATGAGGATAAGTAGATTTAAGAAATAGAGTAATTTGGACTGGAAAAATTTTCTTTATCTGTGTGGACTAAACTAAGGGGATGTCTGTGGGGCTTTTATACTCACTAATGTGATCCTACAAAGTTCTGGAGGGTACAGTGGGCTTGAAATATCTGGGTACAAGCCAGAGTCAGTCTGGAAGAAATATAGCTTTATTCATGCAACCCTGCACCAAAATAATAAATCTTTTCTCTCCAGACTGCAGTGGTTACAGACCTATACTGGCTCTCATCCCTGCAAGCCTTGGAAAATACATTGTTTTCTACAGTATGGTCTAAATTTACCCTAAACATTTGACTGTGGGGCAATTGTAGGTACCATAATTTTCAGTACATTTCAAAGACAGAAGGTATATATGTACTGCTTATCGTGTAAGGGGCATTTACTAAAAATTACAAAATTAGGCAGCAATAATTTTTTTGACCGCTCTTGTTTTCAGAAACCTGTGTTTTAATGAACTTTAGTGGCACACCACAAGACATCACTTAGAAACTGTAATTCTCAATTTATGAAGCACTAGTATTATTCATTTCCAGTTAATTTCTTCAAGGATTTTTGATTGATTTAGCTTTTATTTAATTGAGACATTTTTGTTGTAAGAGATGATAGCTGTTCACATGGTTAGATCTAGCTAGTTACTAGCTAGGCTGAAGTTGAGACAGCCACAGCTAGATTCTTAGAGTCCTAAATACTTTCTCCTGACTTGAACACATAGGTATAAAAGACTATGTTATACTTATGGTAGAAATGAGTCAGCAGTGGGCCCTTGCTTCAAAGAAGGCTGATGGTTGCATCAGACTCAGTACTGCCAGCAGGTTGAGGTAGGTGGTGCTTGCCCTCTACTCAGCACTGGTGAGGTCACACTAAATGTACTTTGTCCAGTTCTGGGATCTTCAGTACAAGCAAGACAGGGACATATTGGAGACAGTCCAGCAAAAGGCCATGATAATGGCCTGGGTGATCACTAAATGTGTGCAGTTTAACAAAAACAAGTGATGGATTCTGCACATGGACAGGGGTAACCCTGGGTGTATGTTCAGATTGGGGAAAAGAGATACTGGAAAGCAGTCCCAAAGAAAGGGACCTGGAAGTCCTGATTGATGGCAAGTGGAATATGAGTCAGCAGTGCCCTGGCAACCAGGAGGGCCAACTGTGTCCTGGGGGGGCATCAGGCAAAATATCACCAGCTGCTCAAGGGAGGGCTGCTCTGCAGCCTCACCTTGAATATGGTGTGCAGTTTTGGGCACCACAATATAAGTAAGAAAGAAAGCTATTAGGAAGCATCCAAAGGAGGGCAATGAAAATGTGGAAGAGTCTAGAGGGGAAGTAACTGAGGTCAGTTGGCTTTTTCAACCTAGAGAAGAGGAGTTTAAACAGAAACCTCATTCCCAGTTTGCAGCTTCCTCACTAGGGGAAATGGAGGGGCAGATGCTGATCTCTTCTCTGTGGTGACCTGTGATAGGATTTGAAGGAATGGCATGAAGTTGTGTCAGGGGAGGTATATTAGAAAGAGGTTCTTCACCCAGAGAGTGGTTGGGCACTGAAACTGGCTCCCCAGGGAAGTGGTCACAGCACCAAGCCTGACAGAGTTCAAGTGTTTGGACAGTGCTCTCAGGCACATGGTGTGATTCTTGGGGTGGTCCTGTGGAGAGCCAGCAAAGGGACCTAGAATATTCTGTCCTGGAAGGGACTCATGAGGATAGTCTATGATTCTATGATTCTATTATTAAGGGTCTAGAGCATCTCTCCTATGAGGAAAGGCTGAAAGAGTAGAGACTGTTGAGCCCGGAAGAGAGAATGCTGAGGGGAAAAATCTTAGTAACACATATAAGTACTTGAAGGAAGGATGCAAAGAAGACAGAGCCACTCTCTTTTCACTGGGGCCCAGTGACAGGACAAGAGGTCACAGGCACAAACTGCAACACAGGGTGTTACATCTGAACAAGAAGAAACACTTCTTCACTGGACATATCCAAAAGTTGTTTGGACCCGGTCCTGGACAACTGGTTCTATGTAGCCCTACTTGAGCCAATAACCTTTAGAGGTTTTGCCCAACTTCAACTATTCTGTGATTATGTGAAGTCTCTGGTTCTATTTCTATTACTTACTGATAGAATGCAAAGAGAAAATGATCATGATTATGTTTGCTATGATCCATTATGTCTCCAAGACTTTATTTCCACATTGTATGTTTAGTTGGAACGGGTCATTCACATCTTACACAGAGAACCAATTGCTGGAAGTGCTTGGGTCTGCTTTGCCAGGGGGTGCTCTGGATGTGCACCAGTGAGTGACTTTTGACCAGGATACTGAATGCCTTGCAAGTGTTCCTGAATGTGTACCACAGGGCAGCCAAACATAGACAAAAGGTAAATTAATGTCAAAAAAGACCAATTCCACCAATTTGTTAACATTGAGCACCCTGGGATTTTAATCTGTGTGGAATTGGTTATAATAAATTATGAATGTGAGTTAAGACAGATCTGGTTATATTTTTTTCCATTTGTCCATTCTTGAAAATCAAACCATATTTGTCAACTTTTCCAATTCTTTCTAATTTTATTTATTTTGATGACTCGGCAAGTCAACATATTTAAAATAACACCAGGGTATTAAGAAGAGAGTTGCTCTTTGCTGCATGGCACCCTTTCTGCTCTATAACCTTGTTAGAAACAGGAACATGTTACATATTAGTGTAGGTTTTAGATAGTGCAGTATTCCTCAAGACTTTCTTTTATAAGCTTAATCTAGCTGAATTTCCTAGCTTTGCTGCAGCTGGACCTTCACAGCTAGGTCTTATTCTCTCAGTCCCTGTGTAGATCCCCTACCCACAACCAGTTCCCCCACTCTGTATGAATCACATGTCTATGCTTTACATTTGAACTTTTAGACCTTTCAGAATTCCAATTAGTCTTTACCTAGTCTCTGTCTTTTCAGAGACAAAGAGTTTCTCAGACCCAAATGGTAGCCCTCCACAAGCCCCTTTTTTGGCTTCCAGCGTTTGGGGAAAGAAGAAAAGGCCCATGTTCTTGGAGTCCCTAGAACCCATAAGGAAATCCAGCTTGTGTGACATGAAGGAAAAGCAATTCGGCTACAGTCACAGAAACACTTTTTCTCCCACAACCCCCTATATTTGGGCTGGTGTTTGCCTAGACAGTCTGAATCTTTTCTGTGGAAACATGTTAAAAATTTTACCAGTGGAAAAAATGATAACCAGAACACACCAAGGTAACTGTCTTGTGGCAAGTATTTGTGGGTAGTCTAGTCAGTGACATGGACTGAATGAACAGCATCATTCACTGCTGACCTTCAGAAGCACCATATATCCAGAGTTACGTGTCAATTAATCTGATTTGGATACCTAATTTCATCTTACCCATGAAATCCATAAAATTTCAGTCAAATCCAAATAAAAAATCTCTATTACTACAGTAGAGAACTCAGTAAGATTTTTAGTTCAATAAAATCATTCCAGAGAGATGAAGATGCTCTGAAATACAGGTCTGAAAAATGTGACATCGTCTGTACTATTTTATGTGCTCCCTGCATACTCTGAGAACATACATTCACTTATCAAAAAGAGGTACAGGACTTACAAAGTAGATAGATAGGGAAGATTGAACCCCTAACATAGAAAAAATATTGAAAAAAAGAAAACACAAACTCTTCCAGAGGGCTTATATACCTCCCAGTTTCTCTTGTCCTGTTGCATTCTCCACCCTCATTTGTAGGAAGAAGCCTATTCTGGAAGAAGACTTCTGGAATTGCAGGAAAAATGCATCCCTTGAATTCTTGAGAAAGGCCAGGTTCTGTTTACACTGTACATAGAGAAAATTGCTGCATACCCCCTTAATGTATCTAATATCTTCAAATGCTAGGAGTTTTGGCAGTTAAAAATTATTTCTGCAAATCAGTCTCTCCTCACACAGTGTAATCCATCTGATGTGTAAGACTACACGTGCGCACAGCAAAAGCTGTGCCTTGCTTGTTCAAGGCTATAATTTTAAATTCCACTTTCTCAGAAAAACAGTGGTGCTATGCAAAAGCCACTGGGGATCTGATCTCAAACAGTATTAGCCTAAGGTTTGAGGAAGAATCTACTGACCTATAAAAAGCTGCTTATTTTTCTCTGTCCAAAATCCTGTATTTCAAGAACCTTTAATGCTTAATGTATTGAATCTGTGAACTCTTAACTTTCAAAACAACCCAAACGAATGTATGGGATTTTGAGCATCAGACAACCTTCACAATGAAAGTATTGAGCCCTCACTGTGGGAGATTGATATGCCATTGTCACAGAGAGGGAGAGAAAGATCACCAACAAAAATCTAGCAAGACGGAGGTGTTTGAATTGCCTGAAGGATGACCAGTACTAGATAAATATCCTGATGATTTATGTGCAAATGTACTGAGATGACCCAAACTTTCAGAGAAGACCTTTCAAGACTCCACTAGGTGGAGCTAAAAAACTAGCCCTTATGTCACAGGTGCGTGGGGCTCTCTGTGCTCATTCTCATGACAAGTGTACAGGAGCTTTTTTAATTCTGAACCCACCTCAAGGAGAGCACTCAGCTTCTTGGCTAACCCAGCTCTGCTGTCTGAGTACACAAGACATCCAGCCTGGATTTTTTTCAGAGGTCTAGGATCTGGTCAGAAAGTTTAATGATTTTTTTTTTTTTCTGTTCATTTTGAAGGAGTAGAAAACCCCACCTCATTTACTAACATAAATTACACAGAATTAATTTTTATGGGAAAATAGAGAATAATATCTAGAGAAAATTCCCAGGCAAACTATTCCTAAAAACTGGTGAAGCTGACGGCCATTTAGTTTGTCTATAGTCAATGTTGTATTCTCTGTCATGAATATTGCAATAGCTGTAGACATACTTGCTCAGATTGTGAACTTACTGTAAGTATAAGCAGGAACTGGTCACTGGATAGAATAAATATACTCTGGAAAACAATCTTCTTCTTTTTTTCAGGTTACAAAGTGTCAGAAAATTATAATAGACTGATATATTTAGGGGAGACAGCAGCGTTTTAAGAAATATTGTTGGCATGGAACATATCACGTCCAAGAACCCATTGGTGTTATTGTATCATCTACTGATTGTGCTGCTACTTCAGAAAACAATGCATGAAGTCTGGCTAAATTGTTTTTGAAATATCATCTTGGAGGCAGTTTTCTTGTCTTAAGACCCCAAGTGGCAAAAGCAATTGAAGGGAATATAACACAATTGAATAGATGTAATATAAAGGCAAATAGGCAGGAGAACTGATAGTTTTCTCTCCAAAACAGCAGGAGATGGTAAAAGATTGCAGGAAAGGAAGAAAAAGAAGTGAAATACAGGTGTAATAAAAGGTCATGGATCCAGTGATATAACTTGTAATTGCAGATTATAGACCAGTGGGACAAAATCAAGGACCAATTTTGCAGAAATTAAGGGATGAAATTTTATTCTTTCACAAATATTTTGTCATTTTCCAGTAGTCTTTTAAATAGGTAGAACATGAAAAAAATTTAAATGGAGTGACATTTTTGAAGTTTATAACTCATTCAGGACCATAGTTTCTGCTGAAAATTACTGTTATATATACTACCAAAATTAAAAATGTTGGACATTCCATTATTTTTAATACTCAAGTGTGTGGGAAATTTATTACATACTGTTACTTTCCCTTCATATCTTGATTCTTTTCACTCTTTTGAATTTCTTTTTTTCTTCTATCAATCTTCTCTTGAATGTTTTTGTTAATTTTTTTCTTCATACACTTTCACTGAATTTATTCAGCAAAAGAAGAAAGAATACTTCTTTTGGGAGTTCTTTTTAAATGTTTTCTGTTTTTTCAGGATAATTTTTTTTTATATATATAGTGTTGATTTGGACATTCTGTGTGTCAATTTCTTACATAAGCACTGACTAGTATGGCTAATAGGTAAGAAGTGGAGGCTACACCCTTTGGAAAGAATACAGCTTTTTTTAAAAAACCAATGTAACTGAATACAAACTAAAGTAAGAATGAGCAGTAAACTTAACAGCCAAAAAGGGTCAGTATTCCCTGCAATCCTTAATTCTGAAACATCATCATAAAAATTGTGAAATTTGATCATAAAAAGCAGTATTTTCCAAACAAATTTCCAGTTTTATCCAAGCTGGTTCTAATTAATGAATTAGAGACCTGATCTGTTTTCTTTGGAATCAGTGCAAAGCTGATTTTAATGGGTAACAGAATACTTCTCAGAATTCTCCTCCAGTGCTTGACTTCGTTTATTGTGTAAACATCTGTCAGTGATAACAAAAATTAAATCAGAAGAAAATTCATGTTACCCTAAATGAATACGGAAAAATAAAATCTTTTGTATTGTAGGTAGCAGTTGCTCTTACTCATTTACATCAGGGCTAAAAGGAAGAATATACTTGCATTAGCGAGTGTTCTTCATCATACTGATGATCCTTTCCATTTGTAGAGGAAGTGATTATTTGGGAGTTATTTCTTCCACTTTTACCCAGATTTCTATAGCATGACAGAGATATCACCTCATAAGCAATGAAAGTGCTACCAAATTACATTCTAGATTTCTTTTTTTCTGCCTGCTCAAAGCACATTCTCTGTTTTTGGGGATGGTGCAACCCCAGAGCAATAACATTTTCTACTTGAAGTGATAAAGCTGCAGAGGGTTTAAGGGTGAAAAGTTTGAGAATAGCAATGTGAAAACCAGCCATTTTTTATTACTACCCTACAATGTCAGTTCTTAATGACATGAAGTTATTGTCAATTTTGCTAAAAGAAATCAAGGAAGAAGAGAAAGCAGGCTGTGAAGTTAAGAATGCTACAGACAAACTGTTCAGCTCTGTAGAAAAATGTGACAAACACAAGGTCTGTGGAAAAATGACTTTGCCAGATGCTGTGATCACAACTCCTGCCCAGGGAAGCTTGAAAGTTACAGTGCTAACTAGGCAAGAAATTGTACTGACCTTTTCACTGTATCACAAGCATACCATTATACCTTAAGTGATTGCTGCTGAAATTGATTTTGGTAGCAGCACAGAAGACTCGTTTTTGTTGTTCATTGTGCATTTGTCTTTTAACAGTTTAAACTCATTTTAGTGCTGTGTACCTTTCCTAAAGCTGATTAAAGTATATTGATTAATCATGACCTTAAACCAAACAAAAATAATCCCTCCTGAAAAAAATGGCACAAGGTTCATATGCTCACTGCTACTTGTGCTGTTTTCTCACTGCAAATGATCTTACCTTCCACCACATGCTCTTCACCAACAAAACAGCAAAATGCCTCAATGTAAACATCACTTTTTTAATATGACCATGGTGCAATTATGTTGTTAAAGTCTTTTCAAACAGCTATAAGTACAATGTTAATGAAAATTATGCAGAGTTAACTTACCATTCAAGCAACGACTGAAAGAAGCAATCTCTCTGTCCTGATGGGAGCTGGGATTATGTTAAATGTAACCGTTGTGTGTAGTTCTACTACAGTAAATACTGTGATAGCCTGGTGATGTACTACTGTACTCTGTATTTGCAAAGTTAACTAAGCAGAACCCCTTTATAATTTGATTTTTTTTGTCTTTATAATATAACAATAAATTAAAAATAGTGATGAAATTTAAGTCAGTAGCTGACTGCATCCATGTTTTCATATTTTTTGTGTAACAGAATGAAATAAAAAATATGGTGGGGAAACCCCTTGAAAGTTTCACAATTTAAACTCTTCTCATGAGAAAATTCACATCTCCAAATGAAAAAGATCTCTCAGACTCATTCATAACCTCCCACTCCAGCCACCTGATGGATCCTCAAAAGTAGAGCAATTATTTAGTCTTTTTGTCTTAAGACCACCCTGAGGACTAAAACAAAGTAAGTGTTAACTTTTTTTGCATTATTAAGAGATGAGGTGTAACATGATATTGAATGAGTATTCCTCAGACTCTGTTGCTATTCATGTTAAGTTGTTTAGTGTAACTATCCCAGGTTATGATGTATTCACTGTGGATTCATCTATTATCATATATACTTAATTCATGGTGTTACACTCAGGAAGAAAAATAATTCAGCTTACAAACTTGAATACTGCAGCATAACAGTAGCTCAAGATAAAACCTACATATGGATTTTGCCATTAGCAGAAGAGATAAATTCTTATGCTATGAGACTGATAGTCTTGGTTCTAGTATTATACTGAATGAATAGCATTACACGATAGCTAATAAATTTTACAAGGCATTAAACTGCCCTGGGTGTTGTTAAGACATTCACATATCAGGAGATACCTGGAATACTTCCACAAAGAGAAATATAACTGGCTGTTCAAACACATCTATGTGGCAAAACAGAAAAAGGTACTGGGAGGAATGAAGAAAGCATTCTGTGACCTTGCAAAAGTTATGCAATAGTATTAATTTTTATTGTTACTTTTCACTCAGATCTTGTCTGTTACTGTCTCTGTAACTATTTGGTTTGACAAGGAAAGTTGTCATTGTCCCAAATTACAATAACAGAATGGCAGATTGGGTATTAATGACAGAATAATTTATGAATCAAATAAAAACTTATAAGCAAGTACTGCCAACACTACTTCATTTGCAGTGATGGAAACCAAGAGTTGATGACAGCTGCTGTCTCAACTATAGGGTGAAATTCCCTACAGCATTCTTTTAGGAAGCACTAGGGGAAAAAATGAATGTAAAAAGAAAATAACAAAGGATTTGATCCTTCTCTCCACCGGAAAAAAACCCTTCTCATTAATTGCAACAGAAATCATAAATGTGCTCTTCAGATAGCTACTGTTGATGTTTTAGACTAATGTTAAAAAAAAATTCAAAATCACAATCTATAAATGTAACCTTATTAACAAACAATTAATGGTGATAATGTTACCTATATTAAGTCAAATGACTCCATGGAACCTAAATTATATGGCATGTCATTAAATATCTTATAGGCGACAAACAAGGCTTACATTAAGAAGTTTAATATAATTGACATATGACTCTCTACACACCAAGGAAAAATATTTCAAAATTCATACTTTGGCAAAATATGCCCATGAAGAGATACCTGCTCATTCTGAGCATATTAAATTGAATATAGAAACTACATCTGAATTTAACACTTTAACTATGACCCTACAGTAATGATTAATAAATTGTTCTGGTTTATTTATTTTCAAATTCATGAAAGTTTTGAGCATACATAGGTCAACTTTCAGCTCCAAAGATTCAGCAGAGAATAATAAAAATTGAAGTTGTTTCATTCTTTTGTTCTTCAGTTGATCATAATTCTGGCTGGCAGAAAAAAAAAGTCAAAAACCAGAATTCTCAACCCTGGATGATTTCTTTTTTTTTGTGTTCTCATCTTCTTTCCTGCTTGAGCCAATTCTGAATAGTTTTATTCAGATTTGAAATCACAGTATTAAAATATTAATAATTTAAAAATTAAAATGTTAATACAAAAGATTTCTGCCAATTTCAAAGAAATAGTTACCTTATTTATGTTCAGATAAAGATTTTTTTTCTTTCTAGGAAATAGCTGATTCAATGAAAATGGTGGTAAACAGGAAAGTAGTTTCATTAATGTAGGAAAAACATAGCTAGAACACCATGTTTTCCTCTTAATTCATCAGCATAATGGTTTGTATCTATATCTAGGTTGTGGAAAACTGTTGCTTTTCTCTTATGTCTGAAGGGATTTGAAGGAATTCATGCCACTTCTTTGAAGACTGTTGTGCATCTGCATATTGCTCTTTTGAGAAGTGATTCTCTCAATTCCTCCTGATAAAGAGTTTAATTTAGTCTCTGATTTTTAAATATTCATGTAGTGAGCAAAAGTAAAGAAACCTAGTAGTTACTTTGGGGCAGTGACTTGCTCCAGTGGAAACTTCAAATTGAAACCTAAAACCGATGATGGAATAGTCTGTTTTCTACAGTTAAGAGAATGGCCAACTCAGTGAAACTGATTTAATTTTTAGTGAAATAGAAGATTTGGTTCTTTCCTTTTTTTTTTTTCCTTCTTTTTTTCAAGGAAAAAAGCTAGGATAGATACATAAAAACAAACAGCCAACCAACAAACAAGCTTCTTCTGAGTATGGAGTAGGACTTCTAACATAGGAAGAAACAGAAGCCAGTCAGTTGCCAGTTTCCTCTTTTCTTTGCTTGTTTTGAATCATTAAAAGACATTATATCACTTGCAACACTTAAAAAATACAATAATTGATTGAAAGTCCTCTCTGCCCAAGATATATTTCCAAAATTATTGATTATGATAATTTCATTATAAGAAGATAATTTCATATGGGAATGTTGTCTGTGAATCCCAGTTCAGCATAAAATTTACATTCTCTACCAGTTCTCAAAAAATTAAAAAGCAACAGCGTGGTTGAAATACACAAACACTTATCCACAAGAGCCTTTCCTTGGTGAGTGTCAAGGACAGTATTTCTTAAAGAAGGTTTAGGATCAACTTAATGGTTAATAAATTCAGGTGACTGCAAGAAAAGAAGGTAAAAGGAGAGATTTTGTTTCTAGTGCTGAAGGCAGGTTTGGCTGGAATGCAGTAGTGATAAAACTTGGGAAAAATTAACATACTGAAAAACGAAGTTTGTGAATAGCAATCATTTATTCTGAAACTCTGGCACAACATTACACACTTATTGTTGCTGCTTTGTGACGACATCTTATATGCAGGAGAAATCAGATTTCATAATATGGGCCCAAAATACATTCCTGGTATACATTCCCCAGTACATGCTCCAATTACTTGACGACATTTCTCAGCACAAGAGTGTAACAGAAAAGTAATGTAGTAAAGAAAAAAGACCTTTATTAAACTCATTCAGATATGCATTTACAGTCACTGATACAAATGAGATGAATAAGCCCAGGTAGAAATAATCAGGCTCAGTGCAACGTTAAATATTTGTCTTTATTGACATCCATAATTTTCAAACTAGTCATGGCTTTTTTATTTTTTCCCCATCTTGGTCAGAAACACTTCATTAAGCTAGAATTCATTGTAAATACATTTAAATTAATTCAAGGCAGAATCAGAAAGTCAAAAAAGTATACAAGTACCTGAAACTTAAGACATTTGAAAATCCCCATCATTTTCTGTTTCTGGTAGACTGGTACAGGTGCTTAGAAGTAGTCTTATATTCAAAGGCTCTGGTCCCTGTCCTATAAAACTGAGAAAAGTAATATATTAAAATAAGATTTATTTTACAAACCAGTTGAACCAAATAAACCAAATAGATAATTAAAACTCCATCAACATTTGAATACAAATTTGTAATCTCAGATGAAATTGATACTAACCAACTGTCTTAAGAATTCTCTAGAATGCACAATCACTCACCCAATAAGGCAAGGTCTCTCAACCTCAAGGAATTACCTGAGCTGATGACCAGAGCCAAGGGGAGAGTACTCAACTGCAGGCACACTGCTCCAAGGAGGACTGACTCAACTGATCCTCCTGCAGGACTCCATTTATAGTTCATTTGAATGATATCTGTGGTCAAATATCAACACTTGAGCCCTCACTGGCCAGGGGTCTCACCTGTCCCACAGCAGTCACTACACAGTCTTCTCTGCTTTTTCATATATGGCAGTTACTGAAAGAAATGTTAAGCACTTGTTTTCTCTACCTTAAGAATGAACAGAGAGAAGACAATCAGTTCTACCTCTGTCTTGCACCCTTTCTTGTGTTAAGAATGGTCTGGCTTTCACTTGTGTTTATAATACAGGTTGCAACAAAGCAGGACCTTGGCACCAGCTCTTTCGTCTCATAAATGCAGATTGGCTGCATCACAACCTTCAGGAAAAAAAAAAATCCATTTCTTAATTAAACCAGCAAACAAACAATCTTTCTTCTTTTCCTTCCTGACCTTATGGTTCCTCCAACTCTCACTTTTTTTCCTCAATCAGGGAAGTAAAAAGTACTCTCATAAAACTATTTAGGAGACAGAAAGCAACATAATTAGAATTTAAGGTCATTCATTAGTGTTAGTTTTGAACTTCACAGCAATTTTGTGGCTCTTTTAAAAGGTTCCTGAACTCCTATGTGTTAATCAATTAATGTGTGGAAGCTTATTAGCAGGCACATTTCAGATTTCTCTACAAGACACAGACGGTGGAGCAGATGCTATGGGCGACCCTTGAGATCTGAAAAGTACAAAGGTAGATCAAACAAAAGCAGTAGACAACATATACACAGAAGTTTAGTTGCATTCATTTAATTTTTAGTCCATTTTGTCATGAGTCCACATATGCTTTGAAGTATAAACAGTGACCCCAGTCCAGCAGAGAACTTAGCCATCTGCTATACTTTCAGCACTCTTAGATTTTAAAGGAAATACAGAAGTGCTTAAAGAGAGGTTTCAGTGCTTTGTTGATGAGTTCTATGGCGTTTTTAAGCTCTCACAGTGTCTGTGTGGTTAAGTATTTAACTGACTTTCCCTTAGAAAATGGGGTTTGATATACATTATTACCCATCAAAAAAAAAATACAGTTTTTTGGTATATTGTGTTCGGCCAGAGAACTTTACTGGCTGACACTTACTGACACTGGAAATATTTTCCCTTCTTACTGCTCTCTCTTAGATCTCTACATGTCCTTCCTGGATACATTTTATGAGAGAGGATGGATATACTTTTTTTTTTTTCCAGATTTTGGTAAATTATTTGAGTTGCCAGCATTCAGTGTAAAGAAAGATATTCAGCAAAATTGTGATTCAAGCACAAATTAAGATACTGAAAACAGGTGAGTACTTGTGCAATGAATGTCTAAAACTTAGCTCTCCTCAATAGAGATATGGACAGTGCAGTCAAAAGAGCCTAGAGAGCAATTTTGTCCAACCAATTATCCATCCAGGGACTTAGACCTCCAAGTACTGTTGACTCCATTGTCCAAATACAGGATTTCTGTAAATCTGACATACATAAATTTAAGGTTCTTCACCTTCAACTGAGCATCACTGTTAAATTTTGCTGAGATGAATCCCAGTCTAAATCTGTCTATATAAGCACAAAACTCAGTAATATGCTCTGCCCACAGAAATTTAAGAATTTACAGTGCCTAGAAATGGAAGCTAAGCAAATTCAGCCCAATAATAGGACTTTAAATTTAAATTATGAGATAATTCGTTACAAGACTAGCTTATAGTCTAATTTTTAATCAAACACAGTATTAAAAATTAGATAGGTTTTTTTCACTAGTTCATATTAGCACTTGAGAACACTAATCCTAGCTTTTACTGAGGTCATATTTGGTATCCCTTCTGGCATTATAATCTATGATATTTGATTTATCACAGGACTCACAGATTTCCCTGAGTAGAATTAAAAGATCAGCACTGGTTCTTAATGCCCAATCATAACCAGTTGTAAAAGGGTGTTGCTTGTTTTGTTTTGGTTTTATTTTTAAAATACATTAGATTTACAGTTTAAGGTTTAAAATGCAGACTTACTGCCTTAGAAAGAACAACCCATGCAAACTACAAATGTCTATTTCAAGCAATCCACCAGGTGCTCACTCACGGCATATGTGACAACAGGACTTTAAGCATAGATCAGAGTCGTCAGTGTAGTTCTGAGTCAAGACTTAATGTCGTTAAATGAGCAATCAATTGTATAAGCTTCTAGCAGTCATGAAGGGAACTATTATATGAATACATCTGAGCAGTCAAACCCAACTCTTTCCCTACATTTTTTGTTCAGCTGGGTAGAGGGCTGTTTTATTTTTTTCCCTTTTGCTTTTCAGAGGTGATTGATGCTCTGAAGAAGGAGAATTGAGAAAGGCTATCAGACTGACTGTCAGAACATTAGAAAGGTCAGAGTTGCTTAGTTTGTACCAATTACTTCCAGATTATATGGAACATTATAACTGGGCTCTCTCTTCTTTTCCTAATGACTGTGTCAAGAGAAATAAATAGCTCAACCTAAATAGCACAGACTATGGTAAGGAAAGTAAAACATTGCGACGGTTGAAAGTGGATAGGGAGAGGGGAACTCCAGGACCAGGGGTTTCAGCCCCAGACCCTGAAGGGGAGCGGTGCTCCCTCCTCCCCACCACCATGCGGTCTCATGGCCACTGCAGAGACAGCACACAGGGCTGTGAGGAGGACACAAGAGAGAGTTTATTGTCAGGGGTAAAGGCTTATGTAGGTTTTGGATGGATTACAAAGTAACCAATTACAAGTCTGGGGGTTACAGGAACACCAATCGCAGGTAGAGGTTAACATCCAATAGGAAGGTGTTAACAAAGCCAATAAGAGGACTTCTCGATATCTTCCCAGGACATTCTTGCATATGAAAGGCAGTTGTCCTGGGGGGTCTTGGGAAGAAGGATCATGAGTTAGCAAAAACTGCAAAAAGCCATTTTGAAACATGTTTAAACAACATTAACTTCTCGTATACTGCAGATCTATTGCTACAAAACATACCTGTGTAAGTTTTCATGAATCCCATCCAAAACCTACAAGTTTTTTCCCCAAACTTTGTATGATTCCATGCTTTTTCACTTTTCACATCAATCTTTTTTTCTATATTCTTATGCTAATAATGATCACCAAAGATCACTGTTTTTTTCTGACTCTGAGAAGCAGGAATGGCCATATTCTTGACTCTGACATTGTGCTGAGAAATAACTTGTATTTTTCCACTGACAGATAAATGTTGCAACATTGCCTGCAAATTAAGTGAGAATCATAGAAGAATGCAAACTGGAAAGGGCTGCTGAATCTCATTTACTTCAAGCCCCCAGGTAGAGAAAGATCAACTTGCATCAGGTTGCTCAGAGCCTTGTACCATTTGGTTTTAAATACCTTGAAAGACTGAGGTTCTGCATCCTCTCTGGATTACACATTCTGATGTTTTATGATACTTATGTAAATTTTTTACTTTAAATTTGTTCCTAATCAGAACGTTCCTTGTTGCAAGTTGTTCCTGTTGCTTACTATAATTTTACTTTATGCGTTTAAAAAGTCTGTCAGTTCTCTACAACCTCTCATTAACATATCTGGAGATTATGGTAAGTCTCCACCAGTATTCCCTTCTTGAAAAAACACCAGTTGTCTTACACTTTGTGACATGCACTCCAGATGCCTAAACACTTCTGTCTCCCACTGAACAGATTCCAGTATTTCAACATCTTTACAACCTACAGCTTCAAAGGTCCTAAGAGAGAGGACAAGAAAGCCTTCATACCACCCAGCTACATCCAAATGAGGAAACAAACTACTCTGGGGAAGTTCAGCCTGTGATGTTATCACTGAAACCTTGTTCTCCCATCCTGTCCTTTTAATATGCCAAAGACTGATTCTGTCAGACACCAGCATGTATTGTCATACTCTGCAGTGATCTACAGAAGCAACTCATATGAAAAGCTTACTAGGAGCCATCAGGTCAGCTATGGACAATGGATAACTACCAAACCTAATACCCAAATATTTTGTTCCCTGGGTGAAAACTAAAAGAATCCAAACATGGAACATTATAAAATTCATTAATAGTTTGACTCACATACATACACCAGACTATGTTTTTCACTGCACACTCTGCATTTACACTTCCTGGTAAATGGAAGTTGGTCCCATTTTAATGATGATGAATATGTTTAGAAGAGTAGTACAGCTGGGTGTGGCTGGGGTAGAGTTAATTTTCTTCAGAGTAGCTTGTATGAAGCTGTGTTTTGGATTTGTGCTGAAAACAGTGTTGATAACATAAGGATGTTTTTGCTATTGCTGAGCAGTGCTCACACAAGGTCAAGGCCTCTTCTGCCTCTCACTCCACCCCACCAGCAAGGAGGCTGGGAGTGCACAAGAAGCTGGGAGGGGACGCGACTGGAAGAGCTGATCCCAACTGACCCAAGGGATATTCTTTTACTTACAGCGTCATATTCAGCACAAAAAGCCAGGAGAAGAAGAAGGGAGGGATGACATTCAGAGTGATGGAATTTGATCTTCCCAAATCACTATGTGCTTTCCTTGGGGTGGTTGAACACCTGCCTGCCCATGGGAAGTGGGGAATTAATTAATTGCTTTGCTTTGGCTCCGTGCACAGCTTTTGCTTTACTTCTTGCACCATGTTTGCCTTAGTCCATGAGTTTTCTCCTTTTTACCCTTCTGACTCTTTCCCCCATTCTACTGGGGGAGAGTGAGCGAGTGAGTGTTTAAGCTGGATTGGATTAAACAGTAGCAGCTGTGTACAACACCTTTCCTACAAACTCAGAATTCATGCTTTATGAAAGTAGATGTGTAGGTTTTGTTCATGGTTTAGGGAAGGATTTACATATGAGAAAATATAGTTTATTTTGTATCTCCTTTTTACACTTGAAAACTCTTGGAGGAAAATATGGTCTAATATTGACTACTGTTTATATATTTAATAAACACAATATTTTCCCTTCTCAAGGTATCCTAAAACCTAAATGTATGGGTGATTCTGTAATTTCGTTATGTTCAATAATTTTCCAAAAACAAAGAGGCAGAGAGAAAGGGAATTAATGAGACAGAAAAGCGTAAGAAATATTATATTTTAGTAGAAAATACTCTGTGTGGCCAGTGCTTTGCCTATGTAGTGCCATTAATCTTTCTATACTAAACATTGAAAAGTTTATCTGTAATGAAATAAAATTAATTTTAAAATTACTCTTTGGGGTGGGACTAATGTCAGTTTTAATGACAATGAATTCTAGCACAGTGAAAATAGATGATAAAATTTGCAGCATGTTAGAACTTGTCAGTTTAATTTAAAATGTAAGCACATTATTTATTGTAGTACTGAACTTATAGGATTTGGTCTGAATTCTCAAATCTATTGAAAAAAGTTTTTATGAATTTAATGAAATTTGTTCCAAAAGTAAAATTAGGCCAAATGCTTATTCTCCCCCCAAAATGGTTAATTTTTAATTTTTTTTTTTTTTAATATCCATCTGAAATTATCAGTTCTACTTCAATGTTACCAATGGTTTCAAGGGCATAAATTTGGGGGGAAGAGGGTCAGAACCAAGAAATGTGGGTTTCATTACTATTTTAAGATGTGCTATTTCCTATCAAATTATTAGGGACTGTGAAGAAAGCCCAGATTCTAAAATTAATGTGCATACTACAGGAAGAAAACCAGATTTTCATGGCAGTTAAAAACAGCTTCAAATACAGTCAAATCATCACAGTAACACCCATGGAACTAAAAAACATGAATAGACTTGCCACAACAGTAGCAGTAAAAACTACCAGAACCATTGCATTCTACACTTAGAAACTGATTATCACACAAATATGTGAAATTTCCAAAAAAAAAAAAAAATATAAATTTGACCTATGTCTCCTAATCTTTGCCATAGAGCTTTGGATATAAGTGTGTTTACCTATGCTGTGTGACAGCGTTCACTGCACTTTAGTGGATCTAGGGACAATTCTGTTCTGGTTCCTCTATTTGGTACATTTTTGCTTACATGAAGATATTTCTAAAATAAACTCACAATTCAATGAGACACCAGATGAAGGACGATATTATGGAACAGTATTTCTGCAGGACTTAGATTACAATAATGAAAGTAAACAAATAAATAAATTTCATAAAAGCCTCAATATAACTGTTACTTCCTTTCAGAAACATATTTTCTGATACAGGGTATCTACTCTGAAGAACTACTTTCTGAAAGGAAATTTGTTATATTTAACTCTTCAGAATTCATACTCTCTGCTTGTTCTTTCTGGTAAATATTTATCTTATTTTTTAATGTTACTGCTCTTTATTTTTTTCTCTCTCCTTTTTTTTTTTTTTTTTTTTAAGCCTAGAATATCCACTCCAGCTAAGTTATTTGTTACTACAGGAAAAGTTGGATGCATGGAAAGTCAACCTAAACCTCTATTACTTTTTGTGTTACTTCCACTTATCTGAGATGAGGAAGAGATAGTGGAGACAATCTGTCCCATAACACAGACACACATGTATGACCCAAAAGAAATTAAAAGCAACTTATACATTCCTTTATGTAACTATTTTCAGGTAGGAAATAAGGTAATAAAACACCTGAGTTAGAATGTCAAGCTGTGGTACTATATGTGTGTGATGACTGAGACATAGACTACAGGATGTTTGGGAAAAACCCCAAACAGTAAAATAGTAATGAACATAAAAACTCATTTCAGTATGGATCCCTGAGACCATGAATAACAACTTTTTTGAAATGCTCCTTTGCCACTCCTCCAGTGTGGAAAAGGTTTTGCGCTTTGATTTCACTTTACCCTGAAGTAGTAGCTAGAACAGCTACTTTGAATTTCTCGGAGCATACAGTAAATTACAAGGTGCAAATTACCTTCGGTTTTGATCTATTCATTTTCTTTCACATTTCATTTCACATTCCATTCCTGTGTACAGAATTATTATATTCTTTTTCTAACTCAGAACTGCCTGGACCATTTTGACCTAAAGAATTTAGTTAGATTTTCTAAACTGAAACCCCCCATGTTTTAGATATCTAGATATAATGAGAAGGAGTTGGCCTTTTGGTGGTTTTTTTTTTTTGTTTATTTTTCATTTATCACCCTCATAAACACTGTGGTCACAAAGCCTGATCTATCCTGTGCTGTTTCCTGTTCTTATTACAATCTTTGTCAGTGAAATGAAACATCAGAGAATTTTAATACCCAGTACAATCTCTGAAGACAGTAATACACTGTGTGACTCTGACCTCTTCAGTGTTCTATAATTTGATTGGCAGGAAGCCTTTCTTGTTCTCTGTTACATTTTTGGCAATCTAAATCTCAAAAGAGAGGCTGTATGGCCAACTGGTCAAAATGCAAAGTGTGTCAGATGCAATGAGGCTCAGTAATATAATTTACAGATTACACTAGACACCACTGAGAAATGAAATTCTTGTCACCAGTCAATTATTGTGTGATAATAGTGTTGATAAACAGCCAAAAGCATAAAACAATTCACATTTTTAAAAAAGGGGTCAAAAATGCTTTTTCTCCTTTCATGTTGAAGAAAACGGTGTTACCAGGATCAACAAAGAGAGTGCAGTAAAGCCCTCTGGACAAAAGAGATATATAACACAATATAATCCTTATCATTTTATAAGTACTTTTCCAAAGGCCTTTGACTGCCATTTTGTTCCGGAATGAAAGGAAGTAAGGGGGGGAAAAAAAGAAAAAAAAAAAAGGAAAAAAAAAAATGGTGTGAAAATTAATTGCAAAAGAAAGAAGAATAACTATTCTTTTGCTAATGATTATTACAGGAAACAAAGCTAGTCAAGTCTAAAATCCAAAGATTTCATTTTCTCTGACAGCAAATCAAAATTGCTATCTGGAACTTAAAAGATAGAAACACAGATAGAAAAGAAGATGTCTAAAATCTTGGCGTATAAGACTGAGCTAGTCACTCCCAGGTTTCTGTCTAATCAAGGTAACACTCACTTCAGCTCACTCTTAGACAGGTCAGATGCATTTCCTTCTAGAAGTGCCTACTTCCATCCGCTGTTTACAAAGTGAAGCCCAGTGAGACAGAAAGGAGATTAGATATTTGGCTTTCAGCAAGGTGTGTTGACCTTGTCTGGATGCCAGATGTCCATTCAGCTTCTTTTCTCAATAACACAGGGCAAAAAAAGTAAAAGGAAAGAGCTTATGGGTCTAGATAAAGACAAGGAGATCACTTACCAATTACTGTCATGGGGAAAACAGACTTACTTGGTGCAAGTTAATTTAAATAATTGTCAATTAAAATAGATTTGGATCTTGAGAAATAAAGATAAAAACCAAAATACCTCTCACTAAACTTTTTCCGCAGTCTCAATGCCGTCCCTTCATTTCTGACCTATGTCCCTGGACTCTGAGCAGTGCATTGGGGATGGGAAGCAGGAGATTGTAGTTAGTCTATAGAACTTCCTCATCAAACTTTTACCCAGCTCCAGTGTTATTCTTTCCCATGGGCTGCCTTCAAGAAGTACCCCTGTCTGCATCCTCTCTGCACATATCTGCTCTACTGTGGTCTCCTCCACGGGAATCCCTGCTCTGGTACCTGGAGCACCTGTGCCTCTCCTTCTACCCTGATCTTGGTGTCTGTAGGGCTGTTTATCATCCTTTTTCCCATCATTCCTCTGTCTCTCACATTGCCCTGTGGCTTTTTTGTTTGTTTGTTTTGGTTTGGTTGTTTTGTTTTGTTTGTGGTTTTTTTGTGTGTGTGATTTTAGTGTGTGTGTGGTTTTTTTTGGTTGGTTGGTTGGGTTGGGTCGTGTTTTTTTGGGGGGGGTGGTGGGGGGTTTTTTTGTTTGTTTGTTTTGGGGGGGGGTTTGTTTGTTTTTATTTGGGGTGTTCTCAGCTTTGTCCTGTGGTGGATCTGTTGTAGAGATGGCTGGAACTGGCTACATCCAACATGATCAGCCCATAGTCCCTTCTCACAGAGGCCACCCTTGAAGTCCCACACTGACAAAATATTAGCATGGACACCCACTGAAAACTAGCGTAGATACGCTACCTCAGACTCCAGAAAGAAACAACCTTCTGCTCTGGACAGAGAATTTGTGTCCATATCTGTGGTTTAAAGCATAAGCTGTGGGTTGTCCATTCACCTGCAGGGTAACATTTCAGACCGTGGATGTACTACCGATACATTATCAAACTAAAATATTGCTTTTCAAATAAGATATGAAAATCTGACAGCATATGTGATTTAAATGTTGTTTATCACTACTAATTGTTTTTTAGCTGTGAAAGAATTACATTAATTTTTTATGCAAATTGTTATACCTACAGTAAAGACAAAGATCCTTCCATACTTCTTAGACATAAAAGACAGAAGGCAGATATCTGCTTTGCTGATGAAAAAGGAAATTTTGCTCACATTAGAGGACACCAAATATTCCCTTTCTCCTTCTCCTCTTCCCCTATTTCAATTATGTTTGTACTATGTTTCACTACAGGATAGTTCCCTGTATACAATAACGAGACACCCACTCCAAATGGCAGTGACAACGAAGGAGCCCAAGGCTCTGTCCTTCTGTCCTGACAAGCACACATGCTGTACCTCCTCGAACAGTATTAATCAGCATAGCCCCAGTGCCTGCATGTTACTTTTTATAGTAGTAGAAACTGACAGTAGTAATAGTGGAGAAAGCTGAAAGCTGCCTGTTCTCTTGCCTTTGTTAAATGAGCAATGACTTATCTCACTGGTATCAGTAGATCTACTTGTCAGCCTGGTTAAATGGAGGAAGCAGTTAGAACATACTGGTGGAAAGTGGCTGAAAAGATTGAATTCACTCTCCCAAACCAGAGTTCAACAAAACATCCAGAAAGAAGTTCAGAATAAGTTTCCTGGAGCTGTATAAAATATGTAGTAGCTGCATCACTTGTGTTCTGCCTGTGTAATAAAGTATGTTTGTAAGTGAAAGGATGCCAAAGGCAACAGGGAATCAGAAGAAATGAAAGATTGATGGGGACCCAAGCAACTGTGGACTAGTGCTTGTACTAACTGAAAAGGCTGGTTAGAAAACTGAAAATTTGCAAATTGGTTCCTCTGATTAGATAAAGCCATTTGACTTGCTTATGAAAGTCAACAGAACTGAACCCAAAATAACTAAGGTCCATTAGTAGTTTTTCTTAGCAATGGAAGCAACCTACAAGTCCCAGACTATTGGCTACCTGTTCAAGTTAAAAAAAAATTGAATCCCCCACCCCGAAAACCAAACAAACCGAAACCCCACAAGTTTATTTAGCTTATTAAAAAACAAACAATAAAAGATGCAAAAAAAAAAAAAAAAGAAATAATATGCTATATTCTTCCCCAAAAATATTTTGAGTATATGTTGTAAAAAGAAGTTATATACTTTCCTCTAAATGCTGCTTTCTCCATTGATAAGAATTTCTTGCTGCTTCAGTCACTGTTATATATTCCCTATGCTCCCCTCCTTTCCCCAAAGCTATCTGCTATAAGCTAGGAAAAAAAAAAATTCAAATATATCTTCAAGGAAAATTTGCCTTGGTGATAGTCTGGTAGGGGAAGAGGCTGTTTCTATACAAAAATATCTCAAAAATCTAAAATATTATAATTAATCTGACTTTAAAATTAACATTTTAATGAGACTGACATAATCCTCCTTTGCTTAAATTTGTTTCAGCATTTCAGTCAGCTAGAAAACACTTTCTTGTATTTTCCAGCATACTATAAAACATAAGTTATTTCTGAAACATTGAGAATTTCTAGAGAATCTGCAAAAACCTCCTACCGCGTCATAACAACAGCATACCAGTTATACTCCTCATACAATAGAGATCTTCTTCATCTCTTGGATTTATAAAATGTTGTTAAATTGTGCATAATGGGAGTCAGATGAAAGGCGACAGTGCTATAACTGTGTTTCCTTTATAACATTCAAACTGAAAATTACAAGTAATCAGGGAAATAACACAGCAGGAAAAAAACATTACAGTGCAAAATTAACCAATCTAGAAATTGTAGCTGTGGGCTTCTCCTTTTTGCCATTTTTTGTTTTACTTTACCCTGCTCTATTAAGTTTAGTTTTCATATCTAGTATGGAATGACAATGTAAAGAATCTCCTCAACATTGATGCATTAAAAATTCTTGACCCACATAACTTTCTGTATATCATTTGATAACTCTTACTCATCGCTCCTGAAACTTCCATGTTAGTGAAATCACAGAATACAACAGGAATATGATAGTATGTTGGTGCCCAAAGGCTCTATGGCCTCTCAAAGTGAGGTAAATGTCAACAAACACCAAAACATATGATTATTTTATCAGGAATTAACAATCTGCATAATACAGGCTTGTTATTTCCTAGATTAAAAGTATTCCACTAGAGTAGGCTTAAAACAATAGGAAAGGAAACAGTCAATAGAAAATCTGAACTTGTTTAACAGAAGACAAATTTAAAAGTCTGTCCCAGTTTTCTTTTTTCCATGATTTCCACTTCTTTTTTCAAAATATGATGGCTTCTATTAAAAGCTGTGTTGGGCTTGCAGAGCTAAGTTTTGGTAGCAGGGGAGCCAAAGAGTGGCTTCTTTGAGAAGCTGCTGTAAGCTTCCCCCATATCCAGTAGATCCAATGCCAGCCATCTCCAGGATGGACTCGCCACTGGCCAAGGCCAAGCTAATCAGGAAGGGTAGTAATGCTTCTGTGATAACATATTTAGGAAGGAAAAAAAGAGTTACTGCTCAGATATTATTGTGGCCAGAGAAGAACTGAATGAGAATATGTGGGAGGAACAACTATGCAGACAACACAGCCTTATGCCGTGTCACGGGAGTTTTAGGTCAGACACTAGGAAGAAGTTCTACAGAAAGAGTGATTGGGCATTGAAATGGGTTACCCAGGGAGGTGATAGAGTCACTGTTTCTGGAGGCATTTAAGAAGAGACTGGATGTGGCATTTAGTGCCATGGTCTGGTTGACAAGGTGGTGTTCATAGGTTGCATTCGATGATCTCAGAGATCTTTTCCAACCTGGTTGATTCCGAGATTCTGTGATACCAAGGTCAGTGAAGAAGGATGGGGAGGAAGTTCTCCAGGCACCAGAGCTGGCATTCACCTGCAGCCCATGATGAAGACCATGGTGAAGCAGCTGTGCCCCTGCAGCCCGTGGAGGGGATCCATGCCAGAGCATGTGGATGCCTGAAAGAAGGCTGTGAACCTGTGGGAAGCCCATGTGTAGCAGGCTCGTGGCAGGGACCTGATGACCTGTGGAGACATGAGCCCACAGAGGATCAGATTTACTGATAGGACTAGCGACCCTCTGGGGGACCCACTCTCGAGCAGGCTGTTCCTAAAAACTGCACCTTGTGGAGAAGTGACCCACACAGGAGCAGTTCGTGAAGAACTGTTGCCCATGGGATGGACTCACATTGGAGAAGTTCATGAAGGACCGTCATCCGTGGGAGGACCCCCATGCTGGAGAAGGAGAAGGACTCTTCACCCTGAGTGTGATGAACTGAATTTAATCCCCACTCCCCATCTCCCTGTGCCATTGGGGGGGAGGACGTAGAGTAACCCAGTACGGGAAAAGGGATAAGTCCAGACCAGCGGGGTTCTTGACTCTGAGTTGTAGCAGCCACGTGTAAATCCACAAGAGAGAACACAGACACTACATGCAGGTTCAAAGCAAGAGCTGATCTGTTTATTATTACAACATGGTA
>JAWWES010000081.1:135777734-135795458 GCA_035583135.1 Lophotriccus pileatus | reverse complement strand
GATTGGCTAAAGCAGCTGGCCCTGGGGGGTTGGTTAATGCAGGAGGCTTCCAGCACCTTTCCAGGGAGGGAGACCTGCCCCTGACCATGGGAGCAGGTCACAGCACAGCCCTCCTCCAACAGTACAGCAGGGAAGAAAGGAGGGCTTGGTGGAAGGTGTTTTTAAGGGGTTTTTTTTAACTTCTCATTATCCTGCTCTGATTTTGTTAGTAATAAATTCAATTAATGTCCCCAAGTTGAATCTGTTTTGCCCATGAGGGTAATCAGTAACTGATATCTCCCTGTCCTTGATTCATAAACCTTGTGCTATGTTTTCTCTCTCCTGTGTAGTTGCAAAGGGCAGCTTTTTACAGATAGAGTGGCTTTGGCATCCAGCCAGAGTCAAACCACCTCAAAAGTATTAGAGATGTTTCTTTTCTTCGTCTAATACTTTCTTTTCACTGCTATCACTGCTATGGGCTTAGATTTAGCATGGATTCACCAAGAAGAAATCATGTTCAACTGACCTGACTACCTTCTACGATGGGACAACTGTCTGGACAGGTGAGGGGAGAGAAGTAGGTAGTCTACTTGGACTTCAGCAAGGCTTTTGATAGTGTCTCCCATGATATCCTCATAGAAAACCTCAGGAATTGTGGATTACATGAGTGGGTGGTGAGGTCGATTGAGAATCACAGAATCAGTGAGGCTGGACCTCTAAGATCATCAAGTCCAACTTTTGACCAAACATCACTTTGTCAACTAGACCATGGCGCTAAGTGTCATGTCTAATTGTTTCTTGAACATCTTCAGGGATGGTGACTCTACCACCTCCCTGGACAGTCCATTCCAATGTTTAACACTTTAAGTGAAGAAGTTCCTCCTGATGAACCTGAACTTCTCCTGGTGGAGCTTGAGGCTATTTCCTCTCGTCTCTAGTTGCCTGGGAGAAGAGACTAACCTCCATCTTGCTACAACCACCTTTCAGGTAATTGAAGAGAGCAATAGGGTCAGCACTGAGCTTCCTTTTCTCCAGCCTCCTTTTCTCCAAACTCAGCTCCCTCAGCTTCTCCTCATAGGACTTTCCCTCTAGATACTTCACCAGTTTTGTTCCTGTTCTCTGGATTCGCTCCAGCACCTCAACATCTTTCAGTGAGAGGCACAGAACTGGACACAGTACTTGAGGTGCTGCCTCACCAGTGCAGAGTACAGAGGAAGAGTCACTTCCCTAGTCCTGCTGACTACACTATTCTTGATAAAAGCCAGGATGCCATTGGCCTTCTTGGCCACCTGGGCACACCTGGGCACCTGGGCTTGTGTATCCAACCAGTATCCCCAGGTCCTTTTACACTGGGAAGCTTTCCAGCCACTATTCCCTGAGCCTGTAGTGCTGCATGGGATTGTTGGGACCCAAGAGCAGGACCTGGCATTTGGCTATATTGAACCTCATACCATCAGTTTCAGTCCATCAATCCAGCCTGTCCAGATTCCCCTGCAGAGCCTTTCTGCCATCCAGCAGATCAACACTCTTACCCAACTTGGTGTAATCCACTAATTTACTGGGGGTACACTTGATGTCCTCATCCAGATCACCAATAAAGATGCTAAACAGGACTGGACCAAACACTGATCCCTGGGGTACACCACTAGTGACCGGTTGCCAACTGGACATGGCTCATTTCACCACCACCCTCGGAGCCTGATCATCAGCCAGTTCTTAACCCAGAGAAGAGTGCACCTGTCCAAACTGTGGGCTGCCAGTTTTTTTGCAGAATGCTGTCTGTCAAAAGCTACCAGTATCAAAGAACTGGCTGAATGGCACAGCACAGTGGGCTGTGATCAGCAGCACAGAGTCTAGTCTAGTTGGAGACTTGCAATAAGGGCTCAACAGGTTGGAGACATCGGCAAAGAATTGTCTGAAATTCAGCAAAATGCAGGAAGAATACCCCCATGCACCAGTACTGGCTGAGGCACCGTCCTGCTGCAAAGCAGCTCTGTGGAGATAGATCTGGAAGTCCTGTTGGACAACAAGCTGTCCATGAGCCAGCAGTGTGCCCTTGTGGCCAAGAAGGTCAATGGTATCCTGGAAATCATTACCAGCAGGTTGAGGGAGGTGACACTCCCCTCTACTCAGCCCTAGTGAGGCCATATCTGGAGTACCGTGTCCAGTTCTTGGCTGCTCAGTACAAGGGAGACATGGAGATCCTGGACCAGGTCCAGTGGAGGGTGACAAAGGTGATTAGGGGACTGGAGCATGTCTCTTATAAGGACAGGCTGAGGGGGCTGCACCTCTTCAGTCTTGAGAAGAGATGACTGAGAAGGGACCTCACCAATGTCTGTGAGTAACTGAAGGGATGACATCAAGAGGATGGATCCAGGTTCTTCTCAGTGGAGTAATTTATTAGGACAAGAGGCAGCAAGCAGAAACTGATGCATAGGAAGTTCCACCTAAACATAAGGAAGAACCTCACTGTGCAGGTGACTGTGCACTGGAACAGATTGCCCGGGGAGGCTGTGGAGTCTCCTTCTCTGGAGACATTCAAGAGCAATCTGGACACAATCTTGAGCAGTGTGCGCTAGGGCTACTCTGCTTGATCAGGGAGGTTAGACTAGATGACCTCCAGCAGTCCCTTCCAACCTTACCCATTCTGTTTCTGTGAGTCAGAAAATTAGAGGGAAAAAAAATCTCCTTTTTTTCCTCCTTAGTAAGGGACAAGGTATTTGAGATAGAAGCATGGGAAGTGTCATGTTCATGTTATATGAGGTGTCTGGTAGCTGTTAGGTAACACCTTGCATTTATCTGTTGTTATGTAATTAAATATTTCAGACTATTTTCTCTTCTTTGCTTCTGTCCTAGTTACACAGGACATGTTATTAGGTTATCATTTAAACAAACTTGCTAACTTTTACTTACAAATGGTATAGTTACATTTATGTAAAAGTTCACTGTATTTCTCCTGCGGTATCTATGTGTTTCAACACTGAGAGCAAGAAATCATGTGGTTTTTTTTTTGTCAGAGGGACATGCCTGAAAGATTACACTGCTGTAGAATGCAATACAAGAACCTGAAAAAATCTTTTATAATGGAGGTGTAGTGGTATGAATGGAGTCATCACACATACTCATGTCAATGAAACAGAGCAAGAATCCAAAGACTTAACTCAGAGCACAAAACTTAGAGCTTTTAGTCAGAGATGTCTAGCAAAAGACAGAAACCAGGATTCAGAACTTAGCCAAGAAGATGCTGTACATACGAAAGAATATACACACCTGCATAAAAGGAGATAAAGTAAGAAACCTAACTAGATAACAGGCGAACAGGGGCTTGAGTCCAAGAACTTTGCAAAACACCCCTTAAAGTCAGCCAAATCAAGGAAAGTTCAAAAGTTTACAAGAGGAAGAAGAGCAAATATGACCCTTGCATGATGAGGAAACAGGATGTACCCTCTCAAATTCTCCTCAAAATGAAGACTCCGTCCTGGACTCTGCCCTAACTCCACCTAGTATGAATATTATAACTAGATGTTGCAATGTTATTACTATGCATGAAGAAATGTTGCAATGATATGAATATGCATTTAGAAATGTTGTAATCTCTCTTGAAAATGTTATGAATAGTCAAGCTTTTCACTGACTACTTTGGAGCTTCTTTGTCCAATGCGAATTGGGGGCTCCCCAGCATTGCAAAATAAATACCTCTTGCTTAAAGACTCAAAATTTGTCTCTGAGCAGTTAATAACAGCCTTTTGGGGCAAATTCTCGGCATCATCAGAACATCTGCACTTTTCACTGACACAAAGACCTTTCCATTAGCTGAGAGCCCTTTACTCATCGAAGCCATTTGAATTGGTTCTTTGATCCTTGAAAAAATTGTGTTGGACACATTAATGCTATTCAGGTTCTAGGAGAGAATCATAAACAAAACCTTCTGTTTTACAAAAAGAAAAAATAAATCATGCCCCTGGTCTAAAGTCAAAAGTAAAATGACCTATCTTCTTTGATTTTCTAGAGTTATAATTGGCCAGCAAATATAATTTATTTTAAGAGAAAGAGTCATTAGTAAAAATATAAAGGTTTAGAAAAATATCTGTAGTCCAGCTATAACCTTCTTCTAAGAGGTTCAAATAACCTTTTAAGGTTTAAGTCAAATTGGAAGACATTTTGTAGGCATTTTTATCAACTCCTTCATATTTGAAAATTCCCAATAGATATTAACAAATTTTAAGCAGCAGTTGATTTGAAAAAGAAAAAGAGGATACTGAATGCTTCTGGATATTTTTGTACAGTGATCAGTTACAGTCTTTTGGAAAATTTATGTCATGCATCTTATCTCTGAATATTTTAAGTTTATAGGTCTCAAGGGTTCATTTAGGAACAAGAAAGCCCATAAAAGTTACATTTTTATGTGTCTTATCAAGGGTGTTACAGCATATAATATTAGTACTTAAATTTAATGCCAATATGAAAGTTGGCTAACCAAGCTACATTTAACCAAGAAAACCTGTGAAAAAAAGTCACAGAGAGAAACTGAATTTAAAAACAAGCCAAGTAGAGCACATTTTAAACAATTTGCATGTGTGAGGGAGAGCCCCTTCTTAAGATAGTCTGACAAATGCAGAAAATGCTTCAGGAAATCAGGTTTTTACCTGTAATGAAAGAGCTCAGCATAGCACAGGCTGTTGGATCAAAACCTTTTGGACACCTGAATTATTTCATGCTTTTTCAAGGAGCTCTATTCTCGCTTTCCCGTGCTTTTCTTTCTCCACAACATTTCTGCTTTGTCATTTGCAATACAAGTTATAACTCAAACATACAGAGAAATCAGTTTAATTAAAAAATGAGGCATCAAGTAATACTAAGCATGAGATATGATGCATCCTTTGTGTGCTTTTTATCTTCCATAGAAACTGTGTTGGATTTGGAGGTCCTGTCAAACAGAATTAAAAAGTCATAGTAGTATGTAGTCACACACTCTAGCACTTCACAATTGTCATGCTAATATATCCAGTTGTAAAATATGTGGCTTGTTTTATACAGTTTCCCACACTGTATTTTGATAACATTAAAATACTTCAAATTATATAACTGAATGGGAGACAGAAAAGAAAACAAAACCCCAAACAATAAAATCAAACAAGGGAAAAATAAAGGGGGGGATGATCAAAAGCAGATCTGAAACCTTAAAGGTAAGAAAATTAGAAAGAAGAACAATGATTAGTACTTTTTGGGACTGATTATAATTTTCCTGAAGTCAGTCATAAACCCGAGAACAAATATAGCAAGAATCAAGTCAGACCCTAAGTCAGGTAATTGACTGGTTCTGAGTTCACCGGGATTTTTAGTTCTCTGTAGGCACTAACAGGCTTCCAGCCTTGGGCTGTAAAATTACTGTAACTCCACGTTTCAAAAAACTGTAAAACTACTTACTATCCTCTGAGGACCTGACCTATTGTTTAGAAATTCCACAGTTACAGAATTAAAGATGATGGAAAAACAAACAGAAAAACCTGAATCACTCTGAGTTTCCACTATGTCACTGAACTGTCTCTTTGAAAATCCCAGGCAGAGTGAGACAAACAGGCTCAGTGAGGGATCCCAGTGGAGCAATCTCCCTAGCAACAATAGTCATATAAAATGAGTTTCTGTATCCTCTTCTTGTTCATGTAGCTATTCTTGGTTTAGAAACATTCAAATGCTACAGTCAGAGTAATTTTTTAGTCAATTCGTATCTGTAAAGAGACAAATGAGAAAAAAAAAAAAAGTTACACAATTCTGTGTTTTCTTATAAAGTGTACATCAAAAAAAAGAGTTTGTGTCACTCTGTACACTGAAATTGTCTGTATTTTTCATATTGCCATCATAGCAGTTTATATTGCTGTACTTTTTTTACAAGCATTAACGATTAGAAAACTATATATTTTGTTATGCTTATTTAGGGGCAGTTACAGGTCAAGTTTCTGTCGAGTTGAAGTCCCACTTAGCGCAGGTAGGGGATGTTTCTATTACAACACGTGCCTATAGCATTTGTTTCTTTCCATTTAGTCAGCACTAAAACCTAAATAAATGCACTCAATTCAGGCTCTTATGAAGTACTTAGATCTTGCAGTCAGTGTATGTATGATAAGGACAGCCAGTTGTATCCACAGTGGATGAATGTGATTAGTGGCAGCAGCTGAATGACAAGATGTCAGAGATGGTAAGAGTATGAAAACGAGTTCATCCTGAACTAAAAGTTTTCAGAATGAAGTATCTTGGCATTCACTTTCAATAAAAGGCTATTTTTCTTATTCTATTCTATTTCTTGATCTATTTGCTTACCAAAACATGAAGGAATAAGTTTTACAAAATTACATGACATCATGTGAAAAAAATTTATTTGCTTTAAAACTAATATTTTTTAATTAAATTCACTCCTTTTTTTTTTCATTTATGATTTTAAATGGGTATATTTTTCCAATTTTAAATCTTATTTGGTCTTGTATGCTTCTCATCTCTTGCAGCCTACTCTAGAACAATTTCCAGTTCCGCTATTGCTTCATCTTTTGAGACAGTTTGATATAAACTATGAACAATGTTTAAACAACACTGTGGATTTATGTATTGGACTAATCACATTTTCTGGTTTGTTTTCATTTCCATTCCTAGTATTTCTTAACTTACCTTTTGGTTTTTTTCACATATTGACAGACTTTACTCTCTTTTTGACAGAGCCATGTCATTTCTGCTACATTCAGGAAAACATGGATAATATACAGAATAGCTTTCCAGAGCAGCAGCTTATTCTCACATCCTAATACTCAAGTCCTGTGCACACTTAGGTGCATTTGGCTGTGAATTCTTCATAGTGCTTTTTAATGACCTGAGATCTGCCTGCACAAATAACCTGTGCCCAAATGCAAGGAAAATAGAATTATTCCATGTTGAAGAATGCAACCAGGAGCTGCTTTCCTGAATGTTGTCTATACTTGTTTGCATCTAGAAAATGCTATCATCTTTATTTTTCTAAATGCTGCTTCTCAAAGTTCTTAAAAACCAGTCCAGTCTGATTACAATGTGAGCTACTGAACCAGATGATAGTAGTTAAGGATCATTGAACCACATATGCATTTAATTACTTCATTAAATATTGGTTCCTGATTTCCAGTTATTCCTATGCCTCTCTCTTTTAGTGTTACTTTAATATAATCAGGTTTTTGATTGATTTTTGTAAAGTAAATTGCTGACCTCCTCTCCTCTGGCCTGGATATATTCCTAATGTCCCTCAGTACATTAAAGGAGTTTTTCAGAATCAAAAGATATCTGAAGAAGGCATAAGAAGATCTTTTCAGGTTCATCTTGACCTAAAATGCCTTCTGATAAGTTGCTTAATGCAGTTGCATCTCCACACCATTGTTAAGGTTTGCCTCTTCTTCTTTGGTAAGAATATCATCTGTTAGGATTAAGATCCTTGTAATTCCCTTCAAAGCCTAGTTTATTTTATGTCAGTATTGACTTGCAGGCCCTTTCATACCCAAAGCCCTTTATACCCAACAATACTTGTCAAGAGGCAAGTGAAATATTGCCAAGCTGTTCCAATGACACTGATACTTTGCATGTAAAAATACACACAGTCAGCAGTTTAATCTGGTAAATCATCTAGAGTGTCCTCAATAGCTGGCAAAAATTAGTCATCCTTTTTCATTGCTTCGTTGGGTGGCCTTGTATGAATTAATCTGAACATTTTCTCATGGAACAAAATTTATATTTTTATCTATGCTAGTTTGGGTTGGGATACTGAAGGTTTCTTGGTTTAGTATTAATTGTTTGTTTATTTTTAGAGGTTTTTTAGTTCTTTTTCATGAGAAAAATCTTCATTTTGCATATGACATTTTGTGTGTTGTTACTTTCTATTTTGCCCTAATTGTATCTACAATCCCTAATGAGTGTTTTCCTTCCTTTCTCATTGTGAGGATATCTTCAAATTATTCTCTGGTCATATCTATATATGGCACCATTTAGTTGCCCAGCAACTATATCTCACAGTACAACATTCTTGTCTTTGCTTCTTACTGGACATTTCACATTTGCAAGATTTGTCTTCACTATTAAAGTCATTATGAGACAGCACAAACCTTTTTTCCTCCTTTTTGTTCAAAGTAGTATTGCTGGTTTTCAGCATTGCTTGGATTAGAGGTATTCCTGAATGAGCCACCAGTATAACAACCTAGCTACAGATAAAGCATTTGAGCGCTCTTTGCAATATGTGTTCACTAAGGATCTCTGGACAGACTATTAACAGGCTATAATCTCTTCTCCACCAGAGCTCTGAAACTGCAGAAACACCTGGACTGCAGATGACCAAGTGACAGTGGACACAGATGAGACTGAGATCACTAAATACCTTCTTTTGTCTGAGTCTTCACCAATGGGGACTTTAAGGCCCCTGTGATCAGTGAAAGGATTCAAGATTGAGAACTACCAGCAGTGGATAACAGCTGAGTCAGAGATTACTTGAAAGGACTGAACCTATACAAGTATTCAGAAATAAAAATCTGCATGCACTGATTCTGGAAAATCTGACAGCTTTCATCTTTAGCAGGTCATGGAGATAGTGGTAATACTCCCAGTAATTGGAGAAATGCAAAGATTCCACTCATCTTCCAAGAAGTCCAAAAGAATAATATAGGGAATTACAAGCCAGTCACAGTATGTTCCATGTGGAAATCATAGAGCAAGTCATGTTGGAACAAATTTATGGCCATACAGAAAAAGGTGATTGGCAGTAGTCAGCACGGATTTCTAAATGCTAAATCATACTTGAACAACCTGATCACCTCCTATGATAAAGAGAGCATTGGATCTCATCCAGTTTGATCAGTAGAGCTTTCAACATTATTTCCAATTCTATTCTTGAAGCTTTATGGTCTGGATGGGTGAATAACCAGATGAGTAAATAACTGATTATATGTTCAGGCTCAGAGTTAATGGTTACTGGGTCATACTCTCCCTCAAAGTAGGTAACATAGAATAACACAAGAGTCTCTCCTGTAGAGAGACAACTTATCTGAGATGAACATTTAATACCACTCAAAGCAAAAATGTCATTCAGAGAGATGTCATTCTGGAGGAGTAACCCAACAGAAGTCTTATTAAACTTGTCAAAGACAAATGCAAAGTCCTGTACCTGGGGGAAAAAAACCAAACCAAACCAAACCAAACCAAACCAAAAACCACACAAAACAAAAAACCAACCAACCAAAAACCTCTAAAACACAAACCAAAACAACAAAAAAACAAAAACAAAAACAAAAACAAAAACAAAACAAAACAAAACAAAAAAAAACCAAACAAAAAAACCAAACAACAGCCAAAAACCAAAAACAAGCCCTTGCAACAAAATTTGGGCACCAACTGGCTGGAAAGCAGCTTTGCTGAAGTGACCTAAGGGTCTTGGCTGGCAGCAGCAGGAGCATAAATTAGAAATGTGCCCTGAAAGCAAAGGCTGCCAGTGCATCCTGGGCTGTATTGGCAGAGGGATTTCTGGAGATTATGTCACTCTTTCAGCACTAGGGAAAATTTCTAATACTTCATCCAGTTCTGGACCTACTGTATGGTAAAGACTGCGGCAAATTCAGCAGCGAAGGAAGGAGGTGGCAGGGAGGTACAGGTCTCGCCCTGTGAGGAAAGATTGAAAGACTGTAGCTTGTTCAGCCTGGAAAGGACTTGGCTTCAGAGGAACTTTCCCCTATTACTCAGGAGGTCATCAAGAAGACAGTCTTTTGAGGTCTCATTGAACCAGAATTTTCCCATAATCTTATGAAACTCATGGGGTAGCTGCCACACTGAGATATGAGATAGTTTGGTTTCAGCTTACCCAGAGACTGAACAATTGTTTTTTCTTACTCTGCTATATATACTCTTGCACTGTAGACATTGGACAAGAAAGCTCAGAGTCTTTGTCCTTTCTCTGGTTTTCTTTTGCCTAAACCTGCATTTAGTGCTGCAGTAGGAATAATTGAGTTAGAAAAACTATTTTAAGCAAATTAAAATAATTTAAGTTCTTTTTATACAAATATATTTTTATAGTACAATTATTAAATATAAAAAATTCTGCTGCCTTTACAACTTGAATGACTTTCTAGGTGACGCCTTCACTTCTTCTAATGACTCACAAGAGATTTCATGGACATATCCACAAGACATAAGTTAGGTACAAATATTCACTTATACCTACATGAAATGACATAGCAGTTGTGGAATAACTATTTCAGATTATCACTTATCTCAAGCCTGGTTTCTTAGCAAGATTACTGATTACTCAGTTGATGTAAAGCACTGTACAGACTCAGCTGTAGCATATATAGTTATGTAACTAATTTAAATGTATCTGTATAATTGCTAGGCTACTTGGAGCAAATATTACCTACATTTCTAAAACTAAACAGGTTTTACATAAAGCCAAACCAAACACTCTTAAGGAGAGTGCAAATCATGCAAATAGCATCCAAATCACAGTAGATAATAAAGACTGTTTTAGAAAAGTAAAGCAAGAAGTGAAATAACTGTACACTTTCACACTTATTGTAAAGAAATATCACTTTGGACCAAAGGAATAGCTTTCTTTGTCTTTCATTAGATGTATGGTTCAAATTTTTAAAAATAATAAAATATATCACTACTTAATGAGACAAGCATTTAAAAATATACGCCATTCTATTCCCTATTCTATGCCTTAATTCCTGTATTAAATCCATTTTACTTGGATTTCTCCTTGAATTGAAACAATAAGGAGAGCCATGTATACAAAAATATAGAAATTTCTGTATAAAGTAACTCAAAAAATCTAGCTCATGGTATGGGGTCTCTGTTTTTTGTTTCCTCATGACTACTACCACTTTTTCCCCAAGGAATTGTACAAGTAAAATGTAACAATATAGCAAGAAAGATTCCAAAATGTACAGTAATTAATTGAAAGCAGGCAAGTCCTTCAATATTTAGGCTGGGATTCAAGATGATTCTATGTTCTAGTTTCAGCTATGGCAGTGACTGACTTTGGACAACTTTGCTGACTTTTTCTCCTTGTTCCTTATTCAGCTCAGCTGCACAGCTGAGTAAAAAGCAAGTTACAGTAACAGCCAGATGCTGTGCTTAACCCACACTCTCTGGGGAAATAAATTGAAAAGGAATAGGGAGGGAAGAGAACACACTAAACCACCCACCATTTCAAAACAGATAATTGCAGGTAGCAAAGAAGTGTCTAAATAAAGTGCACATTCTGGAAGTCCTTAGTGAGCATCACTAAGATTCTTCTTGTTGAAGAGGTTTTTAGTCTCATGAAAAAATCTGTTGCTGACAATTTATTGCAAGGTGACAGAGCCCTGTTTAATACCCGGCACTTGCATTCTACCTTCTCTACACCCTGTTTTCTGCTTATGATAATAAACATGTTTCATTTAAAATTGTATCAGGGCAACATTAAACACTGCTAATGCTTGTCAGCCTTATGTGCAGTTAATAAGCTGGGAGCAGTAAAAGTTTGTAACAATGTAAAATCTTGCTAAAGTTCATACTGCCTCTCTAAGCAGAATTGATTAAAACACTGGGAGTGAGAGCAGTTTCAGTGCTCCATCACTGATCAATGTCAGGATTGAGACATACTGGCACAGCAGTGTGGAAAACACGCTAGTGCTGATCTCCCTTTTATAGCAGACACCATTTCAACTTCGATAACATATCATCAGATTGGCTTCATGAACAGTGACAGCTTGTGTGTTTGGCAATGGGATTAATAACACCTATTTTGGGTTTTGTGCAGAATGAGGAGGAAGTGTAGCCTGCTGTTGGATATTTTGTATATACATATGACTTCAAGCAAATAAATAAATTTAGACCTACATGGCTAAAATTAGGTATCTGAATTACTAGTTGATAAATGACTACACAGTGTGATGCTCTGTTGCTCCAAGACAAGGTAAAACCCCTAAATCTGTTACAAAAAGCAAGAAATCAATTTTTTTGTGTTTTACTTGGTACAGTTTATTTCCCAGTCCATGAGGAGTCTGTTCAGTGAAGAGGACAACCATAAGGTCCCCTGAATAAAGGGTGGTAGGCAGTCTTTCTCATAGTGTGCCCTGCAAATGTTCACAGATTTCACGCTCCTCTTAGCCTTTAGGTTAGTCACAAGTGACAGGTCACAACCATAAGGACATCTGTACTTCAGCTTGGTTCCTAGATCAATCCTCAGGGTTTTTTTTCAGTACCAGCAGTGTAATTGTGGGATTGTGCCCAATCACAAAATGTTTGTTTACTAAGTAGTTTTTGGAGTAACCAAAGGTAAGTGACACACTTGCCTTTTATCTCAAGCTGCTTCTTAGCACTAAACATAATTCTGAAGTTTATTGCAGAATTATTAGTCTTACACACTTAAGACATCAGAAGACAACATATTGCTGTGAGGCATCTTGCCAGAGGCTGGTGATTTAAATGCTGTGATGCCAACAAATTTTAAAGCACAAGGTTTAAGTGCCATTGTTATCTAACCCCTATTTATATCTTATACACCAAGGCACAGAACAGAACTCAGCACATACATATAACTGAAAATATAATACAGTCCAAGTATTGTCATTTCTGAATGAGCCATAAAACCTGATTTATTAAAGGTGCTCTATCAACTTTACCAGGAATGGAGTGGTTACAGAACCTTTTTCGTTGTAAGAATGTATAATTATTATTCCTCCTTAAGAAGAAAGATATTTTTTTTACAAAACGCTTAGTATTTTTCAACATGCTGGGCTGTGTAAAACTGATAATGAGTTGAAAATTAAGACTGTCAGCAGTACATTTTACAAAAGAGCACATAAGCCAGTCAAATCCAGAAGCTATAATGAACTTTTTGTTTGGGTTCTTCTGGAGAGGAGAAGGGCTGAGCTGGGTAGTTTGGGATTTGGGGTTTGTTTTGGTTGGGAGGAGGAGCAAGGAAGGGAAGCTCATGAGGAAAAGAAATCGATCAGTTCATTACAGCTTTAGAAAACATCCCTAGAATTACTGTGACAGAAATAAAAATATGTTTTGCCATTTTCTTGCAGTTTAAACTGCTGTCATAAGCATCAATATTCAAAAGACAGAAATCTAAAGCCCTTCATCAGCACCAATTCCCAATGAAGTCAGTGGTATCTTGCATTTGTAAGGCAAAGGGTGACATACACCTCTTTCTGAAGGAGGCCAATACAAATTTTATGCAGAGCTAAAATCTATCATATATGTTGTTTTGAGGCTTATGTCTGATTTAGAAAATGAAGTTTATTTTGTTTTCTTTTTTAATCTCAACTCGAAACCTGCAGGATTTTCTTAGAAATTATGCTTGCCTCTCATATTATAGTAATCATCACCTTTTCATAGGTTTTTAGTTAGTAATGCAGCATTGCACCACGTGTGTCTCACTTTACTGGTGATAGCAGACTCCTTAGACATAACTTGCTAATTTAGCATTTAAATCACTTGGGCTATGTTAATGTAAAACAGGTAGGAGAACACTAATTTTGATAGTATAGTTATATGAATGATCAGTGAAAGATTTCACCCATTCATTCATTAAAAAATGCAAATCAATTTTACAGAGACAACTGCAACAAGATAAATGTTCTTGGCATTAAACACAAATGTCCAACTACTTTATGAGAAAAAAAAGCTTAAGGGGTTTTTTTATATCTGTCTGCAAGTGTAAATTATGTTAACACTCAATTTCATTATTTTCAGTTTTTAGCTACTCAAATATTTATCAAATATTTTCTTTGATTTTGGAGCATGTTTTACTGTGGCCATATTCTGTTTTGCATATTTGCAGTTGCTGGATATATTCTCTTTGCATGCTTTATTTGCATTGAGCTGGACATCTTGAACTGTAAGATGCTTTTTAATGAAATAAGTTGCCAGAACATGTCTCCAAATGCTCAGGTAATTTGACATTTGGTCATGGTTTAGCAGAAAACATTTTTGGACAGATGATGAATAATCATGGGACTCACATTTTGCACTTTTATTTATGGCAGAGCATTATTCTGAGAGAAGTCGGGGGATTTGCAAGCAATGAGAACTAAATATCTAAGGTAAGGAAAAAAAGTCATCCACCTACAAAGGATAGGAATATTAGGCCTGGACTAATGAATACAATTAATGAACAACTAATGAAACAATACTTGCCTTTTGATTCAACCTGTAAATAATTAATATATGCTGTTAGGGAGATAAGTAGAAGTAATGTTGTAACATGGACAGGAAATCTGAACTGAACTGTGCAGATGAATAGACTAAAAGCTTTTGGTAGTAGTTGCATGTGAATATTTCTTGTTTTCAAAGATATGGAAAGAATCATGAAGACTGCTGTGTGAGTGGGAAAATTAAATAAAAATGTAAAAAAAATATTTCAAAAACCTGGAAGATTTGAGAACTAAATCAATATGGGGGGATCACTATGGAGAAAAATACATGGAAAAAAGACTGTCAATAAGAAAATACTTGCACCAAAAGGTCAGGCAAAGTATGTAGCAAAGGTCTTGACTGCTGTACCACCCTATTACCAGGATATTCATACGAGATGGAAAAAAGCAGAATTCAGTGAACAATTTATATGTGTAAGCATATACAAGAAAAATTTTCACTTGTACCTACTCAATATTTCTAAATGCACAAACTAGAAAGATCTCCAAATTGAGTATATAAGAGAACTATGAGTGCGTCTAGGATTCAATACATTGTGTCCACAGAATCATCATCTTACATCCCACAATAACTTTTTTTAGTCTGTTCTTATTCAGTGCTTAAGTTGCTGTCATATATGTTGCAATCATAGTGTGATAGATACCCATGTAGTGATCAAAAATAAACGAGTTTGTTAAAATACACAGGGGAGTTTCTTATCTTTTATATCAGTGTGCATCTTTGTCAAAATGACAAGTTAAAAAATAGAAATAAAGACATTTGAATAAAGAAATCATCAAGAGGACAGGAAAAACAAACAATGGAGAGAAGTCTAATACATTCAAAATTAAAAACCGAATGGATGAAAGTGATAGTTGGATGTTAGACACATGCGAGGCTTATATTGCTTTGGTGGAAATATTATCCCCCCAGTCCCTTGAAGCTCTAACACTTTATAGAGGAGAATGATGTTCATATTTTGGTTTTTAGTTCACTATAACTTTGGTAATCTCTGAACACTTGGGTTTGTCTTCAGTGGGACATATACAATAAGGTGCAAATGAAATAATATTGAACTGATTGATTAGATAACCACATAAGACAAAGCATATGATTGGCATAGTATTAGTGTAGCACACCAAAGTTATTACATCATGGAAATATTAGACCCACTGCATTCAATAACCCAAATAATTTATGGTGGAACTTTCTATTCCTCATTCAGTCAGAACATATTTTTTGTTTTACTTATTTAAATTGTAAAAGTATAGAGAATTTGTAGAATGGAGATCACTGACAACTTTCAAATGGAGCATGTGGAAATAAGTATCATGCTGGTGCTTATGAACAACTTCGTACACTTTTTCTGAGGCAATCACCACAACAGAGTTCACAGTTGCACAGAGATCAAAATTTTCACCTCTGACCCTGCCTCCCCAGCTCAAAGCTATGAGCGCTTCATGTGGCTGTCTTTCTGAAGTCAAATGGAATTTAGGAACCAGGCAAGTTTCCAGCTTTTATTTCAACGTACTTAAGGTGAATTATTTTAGGATTTTAATTCTGAGTCCCTTAAATATGCATTCACAGCATACCGTGATTTAGAGGAGCGACAAAATATGAAATAAAGTTGCTTATGACATCAGTGTAAGTCAGCCTGCAAATATAAAAGGTATTGAAACTGACAGCCTTTGAATCTTTTTTCAATTTAGTGATTTATTTATTTCTGTGCACACCTGTTTTTCTAACCTCATATGAATAAATACACGGGCATACTAGTATCCCTGAAGCTTATTTAAAGCTTTGTGAAGCTTATTATTAATGGAATTTCTAGAGAAGCATCTCTGTTGCTTGCTGGTAAAGAACAGATTGATCAAAATATATATGTTCCAAGGAGAAGACACACATACTAATTCTTCCTGTTACCTGTATGTAGATATTATTAGTGGAAGAGATTTTCTGGAGATGCATCTCATCCCTATTAATCTTTGCTTAAAATTATAAATAGTTCTATTTATATTATACAGATAGGGAAATTTTTTGTTGTGTTTTTTATTTGGTTTTGGGATTTTGTGTTTTTGTTTTGGTTTTTGTTTTTTGTTTTGGTTTTGTGGTAACCAAGACAGACATTGAATCAAGTTTCAAACCATTTACACTGAAAAAGACAACCATCTCTTAGGACAGTCGTGTGACAAAACCTAGAGAATTTAAGCTACAGCTGGGGAGTAGCAGGTTATCTGGGTTGTGCCTGTGTATGCGCTCACTGACTTAGTCATTAATTTCCTGCGCGATCTGGAAGGTTCCCACTTTGTCTGCATAGAAGAGCCAAAGAACTGGCTTCAGACAAAGACTCACTTGCAACAGCCTGAGATTCAGGAAGACATGAAGATTCACCAGGCAGCTTCTGCTGCACCTGCACCCACTGACAGGCACTATTTGCTTGGTTGCTGTGTTGATTAACCCTCTGGATGGAGAGTATGGCCAGAGATAGCCACATTCTTGATATAAAACTGATTAAAATTGTACCTAAAAAAGATTCTTGTAAATAGCCCAGAGAAATGCAGATGCAAAATGTTCACATAAGACAATCCTTTGCAAAAAGATGAGATGGTTTAAAGACATTTTGCACATAGATTAATACAAGTAATGTAAGTGAATCATGCATGTGCTGAGGAGGTCATGTGGGACCATGGCCCAGTGTGACATAAGAACCGAGCAGATCAGCAGTTAGAGAAGCCTCATTCAATTCAACTGGTTTTCATCTCAAGGACTCTTGCAACAGACTCCCATCACCCTCTGGACTGTGACCAACCCTCCTGTCATAGAAATTCAATTCCCATTATAGTATTCAAAAGATTGCAAAAAAATAGCTTTTGTTTGTTGCTTGGTTTTGGTTTTGTTTGTTTTTCTTTCTAAAATAGGCAATCTGACCATGAGTACAACAATGTTCAATTCAAGTCTGTGAAAAATGTAAAAAGCAGAAACTTATGCAATACACACGCACAGACGTGCAGATTCCTGTACAACCTTTTCTTATGCCGACACATGTTCCAGTTCACTTCCTACCTGTGCTCAAAATGTTAAAGTAAATGACAAACAATGGGCAGCAGGTTAAAAAAAAAAAAAAAAAAAGGCACGAAATTAGGAACAACCATTCTTAAAGTATAGTTTTTCACATCATTATTAAAAAGAGCTGTACTTCTCTTTTTCTTTCCTTTTATGAGGGGAAAAAGTAGTGGTCATTTGTGCATTGGAATTAGCAGATTTTTTGCCTTGAACTTTATGTAAATAGTTAGTGCTATCACAGGTCCTTGTGATGACTCCTTTAGAAAGAATACAGATGAAAAATTCAGCAGATAGGAAGGTAAGCTAATTGGCAAAATCTTCTCTAGGAGCTATTCCAATAGGATGAGGTTCAATAAGGCCAAGTGTCAGGTCCTGCACTTTGGCCACAACAACCCCCTGCAGCGCCACAGGCTGGGCACAGAGTGGCTGGAGAGCAGCCAGGCAAAAAGGGACCTGGGAGTTTGGATTGACAGGAGGCTGAACATGAGCCAGCAGTGTGCCCAG
>JAWWES010000081.1:135732642-135769109 GCA_035583135.1 Lophotriccus pileatus | reverse complement strand
CCCTGACCGGGAAACGAACCCGCGGTCTCAAGGGTACCAGCCCTGCGTCTTAACCACTAGACCACCGGGGGCTCCCACAGGAATATGTACAGAGTAGCTAAGTGACTTCTCTATGTGCAAAATGAGAGGATAAAAGCAGAAAAAACATACTTAAATGTATTCTTACTCTGTTAATTACATGTTTTTTTGGAATTAAAATGTCAGGTTGAACTGTACTAAACTGAAAAAGTCACCAAAACATCGTCTAAGATTTGAGCCTTAACATATGCAATATATTTGGACTTTGAATAGCCCATTGCTGGAAAATTATCTTTTCCCAAACAAACAAACAATCAAATTATAAAAGAACAGAAGTTGACAAATAATTTGACATTTTCTAAATTTATCCATTCTTTAGTATGAAACTGGTCTTGGAAGTTTAGTTGATAAATATGTTTTAAAAATATCATACTAAAAAATTCTAATCAATTCATCCCCTCCAGTGCCTAGGAAAGTCTTCTCCTTACAAAGATAATAAAAAGAACCAAATGAGAAATTCTTCTCAGAAACTTGTCAAAGTGTGGAAGTGAAATAAAAAAGAATGGGGGAAAAAGTGAATAAGTCAAGGAGAATATTTGATTTCTTACCTGAAAATGTTTTTACGCTATATTCAATATTTTCATTTAAGACGTGCAGTACCGGAGACATATATAAGCAAAATGTGACACAGACAACAGCATAAAGCTACTTGCAGTGCAGAATTCTATATTCAAAAAAGTAAGATAACTCTTCTTATGTAACCACAGTGATCTGCTCTTCTACCACATCAGAACATATGCTAGATTTTTATCAAGGGAAACACATACAGCTAATAACATTTTCATGAGAGTGAATCAGGCAGAACATAGACTACAAAGGATCAGTAGAAAAACAGGAAAACAGAGTATAGGATGTTGAGGTTGCAGATGAATTGTACATGAAGATCTTTGCAAGCCATACCTCGTATTTCCCTTGCTTCTAACTTTGTCAGGCAGATGTGAGTTCCTAAATTTCCCTCTCAGATTTAGTCTCCAGCACCAACTCTAAACACTCTCTACTCATTCTCCCCATCTGAAAATTCTCAGTAAGGGTGTTAACTTAATGAGAGAAGTATAAGAAAAACTATGCATTTTAATTTCAATGTACTTGAAACAACTGTAAACAAAGTAACTGTATAAGAATTACTCTGGATGTATCAGTGCAGTAAGTATGAACAGTAGCACAACCAAAAGGACTTTTTTTCTTTTTTTTTTATTCTTAATAATTTATCTTTAACCCTAGCATCTCTATAGTACATGGCATACTCCATATAAACACAGCACTGAGGTCCTGGACTCAGAGGCACAGACCTTTTTTCCTTACAAGGATGTACAAGGTCACTGAATCTAGTAGTACACGCCTTTAAGTACTGGTTATATAAAATTGGCAATATAAATACATATTGCAGACAAGATTATATGTGTCTTCAATTTCAATTTTAAAGAAACTTAAAATTTCAGTAAAATAATAATAAGTAATTATTTCTAGGTAACCACATAAAGATAAGTGGTGCTAATACTCACTTAAATACTTTATTTTTTCAAAAAAATTTTCATGAACAGTACAATACTCACAGACACAGTTATGACAGCTTCCCTCTTCACACATGGTGTTATAAATCAGTTTTCATTCAATATTCAAAATATCCTGAATAAACATTAACAGATACTCAAGAATTGTTTTGACTTTTGTGTGTGAGATGAGAGTTGGAAAAGGAGAGATCCAGAAGGTATCTCCAGAAGGAGATATGCTGGAGAGATACCCAGGATGGGGCAATCCTGGTTATGTGTATAGACTAGGGAATGACAGGCTGGAGAGCAGCGGAAAGAAGTCCTGGTCAATGGCAAGTTGAACGTGAGTCAGCAGTGCCCCGGCAGCCAGGAGGGCCAACTATGTCCTGTAGGGCCTCAGGCACAGCATTGCTCTGTTCTGCACTGCTGAAGCCTCACTTTGAATATTGTGTGCAGTTTTGGGCACCACAATATAAAAGAGACATTAATGTATTAGAGAGTGTCCAAAGGAGGGCAACGAGGATGATGAAAGGCCTTGAGGGGAAGCCGTGTGAGGAGCAGCTGAGGGCACTTGGTCTGTTCAGCCTGGAGAAGAGGAGACTGAGGGGAGACTCATTGCAGTCTTCAACATCCTCATGAGAGAAAGAGGAGGGGCAGGCACTGATCTCTTCTCTGTGGTAACCAGTGACAGAACCCATGGGAATGGTGTGAATCTGAGTCATGGAAGGTTTAAGTTAGATATTAGGAAAAGGTTTTCCACCCAGAGAGAGGCTAAACACTGGTACAGGCTTCTCAGGGAAGTGGTCACAGCACTAAGCTTGTCTGAGTTCAGAAAGTGTTTGGACAGGTGTGATGTGGCAGGCATCATGTACATGGTGTGATTCTTGGGGTGTCAAGCACAAGGCCAGGAGTTGGACTAGATGGTCCTTGTGGGTCCCTTCCAGGATATTCTCAGATAACTCAGCATATTCTATGATGCTATATGGAATATTTCCTAAGCTCTTATTGTTAGATTTATCCTACAAAAGGTCATGAGTCAGCTTCCATTTAAGATCTTTTCAGAACTCCCAGTAAGTTCATCAGGGGAAAACCTATACGTACATCAAGATCTTCATTACCAAATTTCTGTATTACCTGCTTCTCATTTACATTTGTTAGATAGCAACATCTAAGACTGATATAATATGTCTTATTCTATGTAGTAGATAACTAATAAAATTAAAATTCTTTGAGGAAACAAAGTAAAGTTTAATTAAGATTATTTTTATCAATAAGTTTACTGTTTTGTATGGTTAATAATTTCTTCAGTACTATTTGGCAAAGGTTTTCATTTAGGATACAATACCTGTATTCTTAATAATACTAGAAGCCTATATTTTAAATAATTAATTTTTTCAGGCTATTTTATATTCTATTTTTTTAAATTTAGGTAGTTTCTATTTTGTGCTAACTTTAATAAGAATAGAAAATTAATTTTGTAGGAATGCATAAGATTTTTCCAGGTCATTTATGTTCAACATACATGGATTTAGTGTAAACAAAAGACAATTGCATTGCCTTAACTTAACTGGGAATGTAGAAATCAGAAATTTTGCATCCAAAGCCTCTTTCTCTGTTTACATTTGTGTTATTTAATAGCAATAGTCATTGCAAAGGTTGCTGTCATGAGCAAAGTGAATTTGATTCAGCTGCTGCTAATCTTCTACAAACACAAACCTGTTAATTGAAAAGCTAATTATGATGATGGAGTGATGAGAAGCACGTTGGGCAGGATGACATAAAACCCATGAAACATCTATTATAAACCAGCTGGTATTCTTTGAAGATAGAAGTATTATAGATTGCTTTCTGGTGTTAAAGCAGGGATATCAATGTTATTCCTTGTACAGTTGGCCATTTTTTAGAATCCAGAACTCTCAATAACCACAAACTGGTCTTTAAGCAGCCAGAATAGTACATAATAATAATCATGCATAGGTCAGTTTTATCTGTGTTGATTTTAATAGAAATGTTGAATTAACAGGGAAATGAGAGGCATATGAAGCACTAATAAATATGAAAAAAGAGAAGACATCAAGCAAGAACTCTGTATTTGCTTCAGTCATTGAATTTTTGGCAAGATGCTGGTTTGTATTTGAACATTACTGTGTAGGAAGGTCAAATGAACAAGGATTTGAATCCTTTTCTATTCAGATGTTTGAGAAAGTTCTTACTAGGTTACTAGTAAGGTTACTAGTGGAAGTCTGTGCCAAAGAAGCATCTAGCTGCAAATTTTCTGACGTGGTGTGGTAGTTATTGGATGAGCCTTTTTCCCACAACATGCCCCCTAATTGTCTAAGTACCCCCATAGTACTATAAATCAGAGAAAGAGTAGAAATGGAGATCAGGTTCTTTTTCTTTAAATATTCTAACGACAACAAAAAAGGCTTTATAATTTAGATGTTATAAATAACCCACTGTAAATTATATTTATTAAAACAGTATAAGTTTTTAACTCTGATAGTAAAAAAAAAAAATTAAGCTGCATAAGTAGCAATGTTAAGGACTAAATTTTAGATATATAATCTGAACTGAACAGTGAGTATTACTTCTTGGTATGGCTCTGCTGAATTTTCACCGAAAAGTTATTTGTACTGTCTTATCTGGAAAAAAAAAATCTTGTTACATTTTTTAACATCATCAAGTAAAGTATTTCTGTTTGAGGGGTTACTAAGGTTACTTACACATACTCTGCCACAAGAAGAAACGTATTACTGTTGTGGATATTCTCATAAAGCCACAAATATTCTTCATTTTCAATATATTAAGCATTTTTATTGGAAAAAATCTTTGCCTGAAGAACTTGGTATGAAAATATTTGCCAGAAGTTATTGGAATGTCATATGAAAAAATTGTGACTAATAAACATCTAGACAGAAATGAGAAAATGCAATTAAAACACCTGGGGAAAGACTTTAGGCTTTGAATACCAACGAATATCATATTTTCCTAGGCAGACCCAGATCTCACTTAAATCAGCATAAACTGGTTGTGATTCAGTAGCTACTGGTAGTAACATACTTAATAGAATTAAGAAATATCTAACAGAAAGCATAAGCTAAATCAGAATCAAACCCAAAATTCAGTGTCTTCTTTAGTTTTATACCATTCGCTAAAGCAATTAGCAATTACCTCAATTTATGTTACAATGTTAGAGTTTCTCTGCAGTGAGATACATAATTATGAGAGGCATTCAGTTTTTCTGATAAAAGCAGTCCAGCTTCACATAGTTTACATGCAATATTTTAACACCCATGTCTGGAGTCCTGTGTCCAGTTCTGGGCTCCTCAGTAAAACAGAGACATGGAGATCTGGGACCAGGTTCAGTGGAGGGCAACATAGATGACAGGGGGACTGGAGCATTTCTTATTTGAGGTCAGGCTGTTGAGCTTCAAGACTGAGAGGCGACCTTGTCAATGCCTGTAAGTTTCTGAAGGGAGGGTGTCAAGCGGATGCATCCAGTCTCTTCTCAGTAGTGCCAAGCAATAGGACAAGAAGCAACAGGCAGAAAGTGATGCACAGAATGTTCCACCTGAACATGAGGAAGAACTTCTGTACTGTGTGGCTGACCATGCACTGGAACAGGTTGCCCACAGAGGTTGTGTAGTCCCCCTTCCTGGAGATATTCAAGAACTGTCTGGATACAATTCTCTGCAACATGATCCAAGATGACCCTTCTTGAGCAGGTGGCTCACTGTGGTCCCTTCCAACCTCACCCATTCTGTGATTCTGTGCCCCCATGTTTTTATAATAACAACTATTATTTTATCAGAACTATGAATTATGGAGTCAAAGAACATGCATCTGAGTGTAATTTCTTTAATTCCATTGCCCAACTCTATGATTTTACATTTAAGGTTCAAAATGTGTATTTCTAAATCACCATGAGAACAGTTCTGTAGAATACTATCCATGAAATATATTTTATAAAAACTTTTGTGCATATGCCCTCACTTTTATCCACAGATTTTTGCAAGAGGGACTGAACTTCAGATGTACACCTTGAACTCTTCCAATCCGTGTGACGTGATTTCAATCATTTTCCTGGTGCGGGAGAAGCTAACTCAGGTCAAGTACGTCAAAACCATTGAGAATTGTCTCCTTCACCCAGCTTTCATAAGGATGGAAGGTTTCTAAGAATGAAGGAAACCTCCAAGGCTGATAGATAATTTCCTATATCTGTTTTACTCTCATACAAAAAGCATTTTTAGAAGATCAGTGGTAAAACTAATCAGAACTACAAGTTGTCTCCTGATTCTCAAGGAACTAGAAAGTCTGATGGACAGATTTTGATAGGAATAGTTCACTTAGTTCTTTTGAAAGAATAAATCTTTTAATTTTGGCTACCAAAAAAAAAAATTAAATTTTGATTACGCGTATCATATTTCACTCCTCCGAATTCTCTGTAAAAGTTTGACTGCTGTACAGGGCTAAGAAAATCATTGTGGATGTACATCTCTAAAGGAAATTGAATATACAAACAGTGATAATAGGCCATAACAATTCAGTTTTCTAAGAAAATTCTTTTTAACATTTCAAATTTCATGAAATTACATGTGATAAACTGATATATTTATACTTAGACCTCTTTATCAAACTTTTTCCAAATATATCTGTTGTTCTGTCCTTGATGAAGGCACAAGAGTGCCAGAGTCTAATGAAATTTGATTGAACTTTGATTAAATTAATTGCATAGGGCTCTGAAATACTAGCCTTGATAAAAGGACAAGATCTATTCTCTTCAGTTGTGTCTAGACTAGTAAATATTTGTTCAAAATATCTTCAAAACAAAAAGGAGAAAAGAAAAACTATAACCTCATTCTCTGAGGAACACACACACACCCACACAAAAAAGTCAAATGCAGATTTTTTTGCCCAGAAGCAGTTTCTAAATAAAATATCATCAAAAACATTCATTTGTTCTGATGAACTCTGTTTAGTGACACCATAAGAGATGTCAAGAAGATTGGTGAGAAAATGGAATTTATGTCTTATATTTCATAATGTTCCACTATTTCTGTAGAAATCACTGAATTATTAATGATATGTTAGTAGGGTCAGTTGGGTTATCTGACCAGTTGGGTCATGGGACCAGTCTACTTGCTATGTAATAAATCATTTAATAAACGAGTGAATTTCATTTATTTAGCTAGACAGTAATTAAATGATATCGAGTCAAGTAATAAGGACTGTGCTGCACAGCCAAAAATACGTGCAAATTATCAGTGTAAATTCTTCAGGTAGAAAATAAAGAAGAAAGATTTTTAATCAGTGGTATTCTGAAACAGTTTTTCAAAATTATAGGACAAAAAAGAAAAAAAAAAGCTGACTACTTTTAAGATATAGATTTCACCAGTCTGTATAAAGAAATACTAAAACATCATCCAAAATCGTTCTACAGTTTTCAGGGTTTTATTCAATATATTCTTAAAAATCAAAGAAGTCAATATATTCTCAGCAGTTACCGAATAGAATTTGACTGTTCTCTGTTAGAGTCTGTTATCAAATAGAAGAAAGTTATTCTTTAATAATGGCACCTCTACAAACATGCATTCTTCCTGAAATTGCAAAGAGATAAGGTACAGAAAGACATAAAAGGTGACCCATGATATTATAGTGCTCAGAACAACTGTCAGTTTTTCATTGTTTTTGCACAAAATACCCAGTTTTTACAGTTACCTGAAAAAAATCCCTTAAATTAGTATTTAAGAATTAGTATTTAAGTTCTGTATTCAGCCAATTGCTAGTAACCAGTAGAACTATGGTACTCTACAGTAACTTCCAAGTTAAAGCTGGGTGGTGGATACCACATTAAATTTCCTTTGGAGGTTTCCTTCTACAGAAGGGTTATTTATTTCATGTATGTAACATTCTCCAACCTTGTTTATGCTTCATTGCAGGGACTGGTCAGTTCCTGAAATGCAGAGTTTTAGCCAAGGAGGACTTTCTGTCTTCTTCATCTCCGAAGTAGGTCAGTAATTGAGTAAGACAGCAATTACACTGGAGGTTTCAAGTTGCCCTGACACTTCTGTGTATGCATTTGCTGTGTGCAATTACAGTCATCACAGATTACAATTTTCACTTTGCTTTTCACAGGTAGGTACAATATTGCTGTTTTGAGAAGGTGGTTTCTGAATATTGAATGAGAAATATTCCCCAAACGGTTTTTCTTTCATCAAGCCAGAAGTAAGCTGAAAGAAATACATATGACTGTCAACACCCAAAGCTTTGCTTTTACAACATGACAGGAGTATACAATCTCTACAACAATTTTTCCAATGAATGAGAAACAGAAAACAATAATATGGCTTATTTTTTGCTACTCTGAATATACATTTTTCTGTTATCTGGCAATGACAACAGTAGTTATGTCAAAGCGGGGGAAAAAAGGGTGAAAATTCAATTATAAATAAGGTTATGAAATAGTATCTTTTTTTTTTCCTCTCATTTCTATTTTTCTGGGTGAATACTTTCTAGCTGTCATTGTATTTGCACATTCCTATATGTATCATTTTGTAAGCCTTAAAAAGAGATAGTAACATCATTATATATTGGTACATTTGGTAAGAGTAAAAGAATTTTTTGGGAAAAAATGTTATTTTACAGATAAAATGGCAGTTACAGTGCATAAGGAATACAGTAGAGAGATAATCAGTATTCCAGGCCAAGGTTTATTGTGTAATTAGTCTAAAGTAGAAATGATCACCATCTGATAAGAAAAATTTTCCTCATGTATATTTGGTGAGAAACATGAGCAAGAACCAGCTGAAGTTACGTGCACATTCCACCCCCGTCATGTTGAAGTTCAATTCTTTATTTGTAGCCTTGAAAACCCTCTGACTCATCATACCTCCCAGGAAAAAATCACAGAATTGCAAGTTCAGGTGGAACCTACTGAATAGCTCTCTGCTGATCTCAAGGCCCCGCCAGGAGTATAGTTGGGATGAAATGGTCTTTTTCCAACATGCGTATTTCATTTTTGAATCTGCATTAAAATTCATATGACACTTGGAAAGGGCTGTGTGAATTAGCAAAGGGTTTTCTGAAGAATGCAACCCGTGTTGTGGAATAAAACTAGAATCTGGAGGGCATAAGAAACAAGGAACCTATACAGATGGTCCTATGAAAATTATTTATTTTTTTTAAATCTGGTTTAAAATATTACAGAATTTTAACAACCTTGGTTTTTTCCTGATAATTACTGATCACCACTGGTTTTTATCCTTTCCTGACACTTTCTATTTTGGTGTAATAGAAGTCTTACAGTGCATCAATCTTTGTACACTCAGAGCAAGTTCAATATGTTCAAAGTTCATATGTTCATATGTTCAAACTCTCTTGGTTTCCTTAATAACAGGAAGGGCTCTGTGTGAGAAGAGGATTTCCAGCGAATTGCTGCAACAAGATGCTCTATTGGAAGAAAGGTATGGATGAAAAAATAATGTGATTTGCCATGTTTTTTTAATTTTAGTCTACATTTTATTTTCGGTGATGTTGTCAATGTTGATGATGAGTCAGTTTGCAAAGTGCACTTGAGAAACATCCAGTTCCAGTTAGATTTATACGTATCAACTGCCTACTATGTTAACCCACAAAAGACAAATGAGAGAATGTTGTAGCTGACTTCTTCTTTCACCACTGCCAAAAGTTGCCAAGGTAAGGTCCTACATCCAGTTTGAGATCCATTAGCTATGTCACCTTTGCTAACTATGGCACCAGCAATTAATTATTCTTTGTACTGTCCAAGACTTCACCCTTCTGAAGTCTTAAATATGCACCTAAGCCCACCTGAACATGTCTTTCCACTGAAAATGCAGAGTGAGCAGTTACTGCCTGTCGATGTTAACAGGTTATTGCCCTCAGATCTGCCACAAGTGTTCAGTCTGGTTTCCCTTCTTTTCTTTCTAATCTTTACAAGCAGTTAATATCCTCTCAGACAATTTATTCTGTCTTCTTGTGATGTGCACAAGAATGTGAGAAGGATGAGCAAAGGGGAGATTAATTTACTGCTCTGTGTTTGCAGTAGATTTAAAGATAGCTCTTCTTCCAAATTCAAATGCACTTAAATATATATATATGTATATGCTTTCCAGTATTAGTTTCTGTTGTGTACCATCACATCTATTTTGTTCTAACAAAATTTCTAATTAATATTGGAAATGCATGAGTCACTCATTACTGACCGTGATTCACATTACTTGTAAGTATTTGTCCAGCTTTAACTGTACATATTTCTTTTGATTAAATCTCTATAAAAATAATAAGAAGGAATGGCTCAACAGAAATATTTCTGATTAACAAAACCCAGCTACAGGAAGTACAAACACTAGAGGTTAACAGGGTTTTTATTGTTTGGATTGATTGAAAATGTCTTCCAGTTTTTTTCAAATTCAGTCTGCGTGGTAGGAGCATGTTTATTGAAGTAGACTTGTGTGTTGTCTTATTCTTAGGAATTCATTTAATACTTGATAGTAAAACAACACTAGACTTACTAAGTCTGACATGTGCCCTCTTTCTTTGTTAAAAGTTGTTTTAAAAAAGCAGGATACTGAAAGTCTACTGCAATAAACAAGTCTACAGACAAGAGAAAATTCACAGTACTGATGATGAATGCAAATAAAATGAGCAGAGATTGAAAGGCAGATAAAAAAGTGAAACAAAATTGAAATGTTCTTTGAAAATTCTTTTGAGATCTATTCATGTTTATCATCATATGTCCCATTCATCAGAACCATTTCCTATCTCAGACTTCATGCCTATGGAAGAAAATTTTGGTTTTCTGTTGTTAGTCCTGAAAAAAAAACCCTAAAATGGATAACCAGCTATAAAGAAATTTCCAGATTATCAGTGAGAGAAACATAAGCAGCTTAAATCTATCTCAGTCACCAAGTCAATTAAAGTCTAAATAAAATCTGATGCTATCTAGGTTAGCTATTGGGTTGATTTGTAAAATATACAACATTAGCTATTGTCATACTATCCACATAAATATATTTAGGAACAATCACCTTGAGATATTATAATTATCACTCTCTAAACAGTCCTTGAAATATCAGTTAGTGTTTTTCAAACATGCATATACAGATGATGCATTATTCAAAGTATAAAAGGGTATATTATTTCATTGGGTTCATTCTAATAGTCTGTAAGTAAAGATAGCACACAAGTTAAAATTCAAGGATTGTAAAATGACATAAACACTAGGAAGGCTGCAAAGTTTCAAATGCCTCTCATGGTGTGCAACATTTTCAGCTATTATTGGCATTTTCAAAGGTGACTGATTATATTAGTTGAATTTGTAATGGACATTACTATGGGATCAGATGTTACTAATTAGGAAAAAGTCAAGATGAATCAGACACTTAAAGCATGCTTTAAGATCTGATCATAATTAGTATACAGCCATGATTATTATGATAAAGGGTGACAGATTCTGCTCTCTCACACTACGTAAATTGAGAATCATTGCATTTTTGGTAACGCAGACCTTTATTTTGTCATCAGCATGGCAGAAGAGTATACTGGCCAAGAAAAATTAACTGAAAGAATGAATATAAACTAAATATGCCTCAAAGTGATAATGGCAAATATTACAAAAGGCAGTGAAATATTAACTAAGCAAGAAAATAAAATCTGGTTCTTCAGATTCAATATCCAGAAAATCAAAAGTGAAAGGGCACAATTTAATAAGCAGGTGTTTTAAAATACTCAACAGAACAAAGTGATCGCAGATGGAAAAACTCAAAATGTTTCAAATATTAAATAAAAATAATATAGATCATACACTGAATGCAAATTACAGAAAATATTATAGCTTTCAAATGTTGGTCAAGGTGAAGTGACTCAGAGAATGCCCTGAGAGGATCTGGTCATTTATTTTCAAAAGGATGTCAGAGAGATAGGGAAGCCATAAAAATGGACATACACTAGAAACTTAAAATCTTCAAGAAGACTGGAGAAAGCAGGCTTTGTTCTTAATTTTAAGAAGGCAGCTAAGTTGTGATCTTGCTGCAGGCAGCTGTCTAATGCTGGGTGTACTGTACATATTATGGAATCATGGAATGGTTTGGGTATAAGGGACTTTTAAATATCATCTGATCCATCTTCCCCTGCTGTGGACAGGTACAACTTCCACTAGATTATGTTGCTCAAGGCCCATCCAGCACTTCAGTGATTAAGGGGCATTCCTAAGTTCTCTGGGCAGCGTGTGCTGGTGTCTCACCACTCTTATCCTAAAAGATTTCTTCCTCACGCTCAACTAAAATCCACCCTTTTTTAGTTTAAATCCATTGCTCCTTGTCCTGTCACTACAAGCCCTGGTAGATGTCTTCCTCCAAATTACTTATAAGGCCGTTTTAAGTATTGAAAGGCCACAACAAGGTCTTCATGGAACCTTCTCCCTTACAGTCTTCACAATCCTAACTTTCTCAGTCTTTTCTTATAGCATAGGTGGTCCTCAGATCATTTTTGTGGCCCTCCTCTGGACCCACTCTAATCAGTCCCTTCAATGATGTTTTCTATGAAAGGACAAAATCCAATAACAAAAGTTATTAAAACAGATACTCAGGAAAAATTACCCATTGTGACATTGTCCAGTGAGGCTGTGGAATCAGCTTCTTTGAAGATACTTAAAATTGACTGCCCAAGGCCAAGTAGAATCTCCTCTGATTTAACCCTTCTCTGAGCAGAGATTTGGACCAGATGATTTTCAGACATCTCTTTCAACCTGTCTTTTTCTATGACTGAATGGAACTGAGAAAAGGGTTTATCAACAGAAATGGTCAGTTCCTTTTACGAGAATATTTCTTCTTTAATAGCTATCCAAAGTTTTATGATGCTGACCTCTGAAATCTAAAACTGCTCCTCAAACTATAAAGCACGATTAAAGATCTTACTGCACATGTGGGAAATTTGCCATATTAAGTGTTTCTCATGACTACTCAACAATGTCTGGGTTAATCTCTTGAATCTGAAGACTATTTTCTTAAGGATATTCACAAACTGAGCCAAGTTCAAGTTTACTGTTGCAATAATATTTCAGTTTTCTGAATGCAATTTTCTAAAGTAAAAGAAAAGCATTTTTGATGTCAGAGTAACTTAAATTTATTACAGTTTTGCTGAAACTTTTAAAAAAGAAAATCCATTGTTATTATCTCTAGTTTGAACTTAATAAAATTTACGGCATGCTTAATATCAACAGTTCTTGGCCTGTAAACAAAAACAGAAAATGAGAGGGAGTATGTTCTGGTGGGTAGAGCTTTGTTTCTGGCTGTCACATCATCCTGATATGTAAATTTTATTGCTTAGATTTTTCTCTACACACTTGATTTTCACCTTTTGCTTACCTTAGACAACTATACACTGAAAAAAAGACACCACACTCTTGCTTGTTTGTTTTGTTCCTAGTATAATAGAGCTTCTGTGGCTGGAACATCTAAAAAATGCTATAATGAAAATTAGCAAACAATAGTAATGTCACAATCTCAGATATTTTTCAAGCACTTCCACAAACTAAGTCTATTAGGTAAATGTAGTACAATAAAATTGTCCTGTGAAAAGAGCTTTTGATTTATGTCCCTGCATTACCTGAACACTTCAACCAAATAAAAGAACTTTTTAAAATTTTCTGTTGCAACTGTTGTTAGAGTTCTCAGTTTGTTGTTTAGGCACTATACAGACACATAAAAAGAATATGCATCTTAATAACAAGATCTCTAAACAGCCTGATGTCTAAGTAAATTAGGCAGATAATTTTTAAAAGGAGTCAAATGCAAAATTAATAGATGAGGAGTGGAAGAACATAAAAAAAAAAAAAGGTCAGATATAAAAGACACTGAAGTCAGTGATCCAACATCCCATGCAAAATACACTTTGGATCAGATTTTTAATCAGCAGAGAAGAAAATCTGGCTCTCCCACCTCCCATTCACTAATGAGTACGTCTGCCTTGGAAACTCTAAAATAATTTTATAGGATACAGCTATAGTGAAATAATCCTTGTTGATCCATAAATTGAAAATACAAGGAAAATTTCTTGGAGAAACAAGGAAAGTTTCTTAGGAGACTGAGCAATGAATGAATTTATGAGCAGGCAGTCATAAGTTAGCAGAAGGATAGAAACTCCTCCATGATGCCCCCCCACACACACTTTCCCAATTTCCTCTACCCACTACTGAAATAAGCTGTCAGTCAAAGACTTTCAGGTTTCAGTGAATTGGTCACCAGTTTGTCTTTATAATATCTCTGCAATGATCTGTATCTACCAGCAAATACAAGAAACAATACTAGACCTCTGCATCAAGGTGCACTTACATGTCAGTATCAGTCTCTTTCTTTAGCAGAACTGATTTCCTTAAAAGGATTTCTATTCTAAGGTATGCTATTTTTTCCCCCACAGTGTTTAGATGAATTTATGTGACCACTTTTAAAAGCAGGATATTGGCCTAAGATGTGACCTCATTCTCACACCTACAACTCTGTTGTGGTAACTGATTTTAAGATCACTCTTAATCCCTCAGTACAAAGCAGATTTTTACAGCTTTAGGGTATAGTAGTTGTATATTTTCTTGGATGGCAAAGCTCATATGTGAATTCCTGGACCTCTCTTCTCCTAGTTTTCCTTTCTAGTTTCATTCTGCAGTTCCTTATACCTTTAGACAGTCTGATTAAATTTGTAAAGTGCCTCTGAAAAGCTTGTTGTTGACATATTTTGGGTAAAACCTTCATAGTGATGACACATTTAGATTATTATAATTTTTATGGTGTGATTTTTTTTTTTCATTTATAGCTAAAATTGCCTGGTAACTTTTCTAAGCACTAACTTATGTTGTGTTTTTGCTCTGAAAGCATACCTGCAAAAAGATGCATTGGGAGTTGAAAACAGGCAATTTGATCAGGTAACAAAAATGCTCTGTAAAACTCTTAAAGCACAATTTTCAGTAATAATATGGCCAACTAATTTACTTGATCACTCCAAAGGGACATCTGAGTGGGTGGAAGTGGCTTTCTGAAAAATCTTGCTTTAGAGGAGCTCTCCTGTTACTATGAGGATGCTCTAAGAGGTTGTCCCTTAGGGTATGGAGTAAATTAAGGAGATCTCTAATTCATGCATCTCTTTAGAAGCCCCAGAGACTTACCCAGGTAGAAAATTTTATTTCAATTATTGTGATCTGTGTTGACTTAATTTTATTTTATTTTTTAATATTTTATTTTATCCCTGTTACAGAAAAGACTTATGTGGTTTGTATGGAACATATGTAAGGTTTAGGTGTGGAAACAGATATGACAAAGCTGGAAAGCAGATAGTGGGAGGCTGACAGCTGCCGGTGTGAAAGGAGCAGAGAGATGACAAGAGCTGCACTAAGCAGTGCAGATCTTTAGGGTCTAGGAATTTTAAGGACATTGAGGCCCTGAAAGAGTGTGAGGGATTTTATAAAGTAGGATTGATGTGTTTGTAGTCCTGGAGTACAAGGGCATCCACACATTCTGGGGTATGAAGAAGCAAGATGTCACCATGAACCTTTACTCTTTCCTTCCCAGAACATTTCTAATAGCTCAGTCTGGGACACATATGTAAGTCACTATTGCCACATTCTCTCTCACACTGACCCTCATTCAGGTATCAATATGATGATTAAAAATATTCAACTGTTGCAATTTTTTTACAAATTTATTGTCTATGGTGCCTAAGGTCTGTCATATATTTCATTGGAGAGGCCAAGAGCATAGGTGCTTAAAATACTTATAGTGAAGTAAACTTTATATGACATTGCAATGAACTGTGTTATTACACCACATATATACAAACACACAGTTACAGGGCAGCTCTCTGCATGCTAAAGTGCAGCTTATTCTTTGCTTCCTTTGCAGAAGGGTAACTCAGACCTGAAATAGCAGTAACCATAATTTTATGTGCAGTGAAGATGGATACATATTTCATCCTACAATTTTTATGCTGCCTAGCAGTTTAGTCATTTGTTTGCTACCTTTGTTGGTTTTGTTGTAGAATTGTAAAAAGAACTCTTCCCATTTAATACCTACCAGAATGATAGTAAAACCTGTTCACTTATCTACCAGAGAATTGAAATCTGCTGTATTCTATTGACATAGTCCCATCTTAATAACGTGTTTACCCCTTGCACAAAAAATTCTTATTTTTTACACAGACAGGAATTAAAGATTCAATGTAAAAGCTCTAAATGCACATAGATACACTTTTGTGAATACGTGCATCCATGTAATAGAACAGTAACACTTAGAATAAATTCATAATGCTATAAGCACTTTCCCATTCCTGAAAAGGATTTCCATATTTCAATTGGAAAAAAAAAACATTTTAAAAAAAATTAAAAGCTGAATTCACTTCTTATAGGACTAAACATTTTAAACTTTGAAGAGGGGTAGGTACTGATCTGTTCTGTTTGGTGACCAGTGACAGGACCTGAGGGAGTGGCCTGAAGTTGTGTCAGGGGAGGTTTAGGTTGGATATTAGAAAGAGGTTCTTCACCCAGAGGGTGGTTGGGCACTCGAACAGGCTTCCCAGGGAAGTGGTCACAGCACCAAGCCTGACACAGTTTAAGAACCATTTGGATAATACTCTGGGGACATGGTGTGACTCTTGGGGATGGTCCTGTGCAGGGCCAGGAGTTGGACTCAGTGATCCTCGTGGGTCCCTTCCAGATTGGTATTTTCTGTGATTTTTATTTTTTTTTCCCTGTGGAATGTAAGAGAAGAAGAGATGACTCAAGCTGCCAAGTTTCCCATAAATCTCATCATTCAGTACATATTACATCTGGAAGTAGCCAATTATTTTTATTCTTCATAGTCACTTTGTGATATTGAATCCCAGAAACTGTTACAGACTGTAAGCCTAGACCAAAAATCTCAAGAACCACAAAATGCTACAAGGAGAGTCCAGAGTACATATTCACAGTCCCACTGTCCTTACAGTAGCAGAACATGTCTTAGTTAAGAAGACCAAAAGGCATGGAAGAAAGATCTTATGGAAAAAGGCAATAAACTTACCAACATAATAAAGTCTTCTGGGAACCCAGTTTTATATCCGTATTCCAAATTAGAGCATGTGACCAACATTCAGTTAGGCATAGGAATGATTTCTCAACAGTGTTCATGGTACGTGACAGGTTTTTCTACTTCACCTCTTACCTGCAGCTATGGAACACAAAAGGTATACGGCCTTGAAAAGCAATTTTATATATTTTCAACTCAGTTTTCTATTAGGAATTAATTAGGAATCAAAATAGTTCAGCAAAATCTCTCGTGTTCCCAAGACAGATAAAAGGAAATCCCCAAAGCTTTTTTCCTTTTTCCAATAAAAGCATCTTCCTGGGGACAGCATGTAATCAAAACAAGTATGGAAGCATTGACTCAGAAACGGAACTTTTGCGTTGACACAAAATTCTGAAATCTCATTCATAAACATTATAGATATAATCATATCCATGATTTTCTTTATTTATTCTAAGCCATTGTTAAAGATAAGTTTGTGTTTCTAGGAAAAACAGCAGGAAAATATTTGCTTATTAAATCTGTTAACTTACTGTGTATTTCACAGCATTTCCGATAAGGCAAAAAGACAATTCATCATTCAGTTAAAATAAATAGATATTTGTTCAACAAAGGATATTCAGTAGTCTGTCTAAATCTGTTGCTGTCTAAATTCAGTGAACCAAATATAAATATTAAACTTGATTTCCCATGTATGGTTAATCCTAGCAGTATCCAATTGCACTCAGATCACAGAATCACAGAATGGGTAAGGTTGGAAGGAACCATAGTGGGTCATCTGATCCACCTTCTGTCACAGGATTGTGCCCTGATGGTTCTTTAATATCTACAGTGAGAGACACCCCAACCTCTCTGGACAATCTGCTTCAGTGCACGGTCACCTGCACAATAAAGAAGTTCTTCCTGATGATCAGGTGGAACTTCTTGTACATTAGTTTCAGCCTCTTGTCCTGTTGCTTGGCACCACCAAGAAGAGCCTGACTGCATCCTCCTGACACCCTCACTTCACACACTTGTATACATTGATGAGGTCCCCTCTCACTCAACTCTTCTCAAGGATGAACAGGCCAAACTCCCTCAGCTTGTCCTCGTAAAAGAGACGCTCCAGTCCCTTAATCATCTTTGTCTCTCTGCACTGGAACTGCTCCAGGAGCTCAGATACTCCAAGCTTTTCACCATTTATTTGCTTTAAATTTAAAATTTTCATCCACTAAGAAATCCACTAAATAAATAAAGTCACCTAAATCAATAAAACATTCCTTTGCTTTTAATGCTTACAATGAGTTTCCAACCAACTGAACTGTTGTCTTAATTAAGAACTGAAGAATATGTACATCAATTTAATATAAGAAAGAAATTATTAAAAATTAAAGGAAAAAAAAGACCTACTGGTGTATTGGCAAGATATTCAGATAGCAAGAAGGATATATACATAAATTTCTTTCCCTGTTACTCACAATCTTATATATTGGCTACTAGCATGTTACCTAATTCTAATGATTTCAGTCAGAGGGTGAATATTTTTAAAGGTGTTAGGTGCTAATCTCTTAATATGCACAATTAAAAACCTTAAGATATAAATGTAAGTACATTTTAAAAGGTAGCATTAAAATTATTATTTTATTTTTTACTTATTTGGCTTAGGAATTAAATATGATGGAGTTTGGATTCTGAGCAAAGGAAGTCAGACACTAGCTTTTTTGGTGAACTTTCCATCCTTAGTCACTTTCAATCTACCAAGAGAATGTTGGCAGTAGCTAGTTTCTGAAAAGTGATTTCTTTTAGCTTACTCATCAGTCTCCATAAACAAGTTTCTGTAACTAACTTATTTTAGTGACAGACAATCACCACTTTAATTAGTAAGCCTCTGTAACACTTAAAAAAAAAAGAGGAAAAAACAAAAACATTGTCTTTCACTTGCATTTGTATCTGCCTCAAGGAATAAGACCAGAAAAGGATTCTATCATAGGCACAACATTTGGGAAACAAAAGTAATTTTGTCTTAAATCTCTATTCCTTCTCTTTTCCACTATGCACTAAACATACAGAAAACAAGAAGTTTTCTTCTGCCTATTTTATACACATGCAACTAGCGGCAAATGGCAGCAGTAAGAGTCGCAGTCTAGAGTATAAGATAGGAGCATGACAGTCAAGAATGTTTTATTTTCATCATAAAAATGAAATTTAAGCCAGGTTGCACTTAATTTGCTTTGGTCTTACTTGCATTTAAGAAGCTTTAGCAAACAAAGACCCAGAAATATTAGAGAAACATGAAAAAAACAAACAAAGAATGTGATAATCATTCACATATGTTCACATTTTCTGCACTGAAAACTAATACCAAGCAATACCTAAACAAAGCCATTTTACTTGTTTTCATCAGGAAAGGGAAAGGGAGAAGGCTATAGAAAGGGAGAGGGGAAATGGGAGGGGAAAGCGGAGGGAAAAGGGAAGGGGAGAGAGAGGGACAGGGAAAGAAGGGACGGGGAGGGGAAAGGGAAAGGGAAAAAGGAAAGGGAAAGGGAAAGGGAAAGGGAAAGGGAAAGGGAAAGGGAAAGGGAAAGGGAAAGGGAAAGGGAAAGGGAAAGGGAAGAAGATAATGCAATTGTTTTCCTATGGGATAAGATCTTCCCTCAAACTTCTCTTTTCCAGGCTGAACAATCCCAGTGGTCTCAGCCTGTCCTTATAGGGCAGAAGCTCCAGTCTCTTAATCATTTAAGTTGCCCTTGATACACTCTTTTATGGCTGTCTTTCCTGTTTGGGAGCTCAGGCTGGTTACCCACATTGGGCTGCTGTGCCCACACAGCACTGAACACAGCACCCAAATATGTGTAACAGGGCTGAGCAGAGGGGAAGGATCAACACAGGCAACCTGCTGACAATGTCCTGCCTAATGCAGCACAGGATACCACTGGCCTTCTTTCCTTCAAGGACACATTGGCTCACAGTCAACTTTTTGTCCATCAGTACCCCAAGGTTGTTCTCTACTAAGTTGCTTTCCAGATAATTAGACACAATGTGTATAATAGCATAGGGCTATTCTTCCCAACTTCATGAGGTTCTTATTGGCTTATTGTTCCTGCCTGGCCAAGATCTTCTGAATGGTAGCACAATCCTAAATGTACCAGCCACTCCTCCCAGCTTTGAGCATCCGCTTTGTCATACCATTGCTGTCATTGATGAAGATGTTAAGTACTGATCCCAGTATTCATCTCTGGTATCTCCCACTAGTGTCTAGCTTCCAACCAGACCTTATGCTGCTGATCGCAATCCTGTTTGTGTTTGGTTTTCAGTATACTGAAACTTTGAGATTTACAAAAGATTGGTTGAATACAGGACAAAATGAGAAAAAAAAATAAAAGAACGGCAACTTTTGATTTTGAAATTTTATCTCATTTACTTATTAAGGAAGGAAATATTTTGACAATCTTTAAATGTAGCTGTTTGAATCAAACCAAATAATTTTGAGTGTTTAAATAAATATTTTTACTAGTTTTATTGTGTTATATTAATTTTATATGATAGCATCTATTAGTGCCAATATGTTACAATTTCCACGGATGTAAACACTTTTTCTTTAAAGATTGAAAAGGTGGGTCTGAAGCATGCCTACTTCCCTTCTTACTGGTATCTATCTTATTATAAAGATTTATGAACAGGGGTAATTTAGGAACTGAGATAATCTTCTTCTACAAAGTTTATAATTTAAAATAATAGTAATGGCCCTACAGTGACACATGCAGTTCTTGTTAAAACTTGGAACTGAAAACAAGCACTCTGCAGAATGAGATCTTTTAAAGTAAACAACTGAAACCAGGAAGCTTCATTACTTTTAAATCCTGTTTTCTCATTAGGACTACAAGTCCTTGCCAGCTGGAAGTGATAAGGGTCTAAGAAATGAATTTGTTCTTCTACTACTTTAATTTTTATTTGTCAACTTGCCAAGACTTACCTCTGACTGCAGCCACAGACTGGAGAACAGATAGGACTTGGCCCTACTACTATCGTAGCAAAGAATGCCTCTTGTCAAGACTTCTTCAAAAAATTTAGTGCCAGAACAATTTGCCAGCTAGCAATCCATGCCCTTTTCTTGATTTTCTTTGTTTAAATTTCCTACTGTTTTCATCCTAGGAGAATAAGAAGAAAATAAGCCTTTCCAAAAATATGATGAGAGATGCAAGACCAAACACAACAATCAACTTAGGAAACTACCCAGTTGATCAGAGGACAAGAGTCCTATTTCATAAAAAATTCTGAAGCACTGCAATTTGTTTTTACGTCACTTGGAATAAAGCAGAGACATTTATCCTTCTTCACCAGGGAAAAACAAAATAAAAATAAGGAGCAAAGAGTACACACCAGAACAGCAGACCTCACACTGGTATACTAAGAAGACCAGTTGTTTCTGCAACTATACTTTGATGTATGAATTCAACTGTGCTAGGTTCATATACATATGATTTGTCTCCTTCAGCTATAAAAAGAAACACTGGGTCTGCTTTAGTTTTAACTGCTTTAACAGCTCTTTCTGCCAAGGCATATGATGCATGAAAACAGATATATATGCATGGCTAGCACACTGTCAAATGAGGTCACACCCTACTGCCAGAATAGCCAGTTGGTTTGGGAACACATAAACATAGGATAACACACCAGGAACCCAGTAACCATCTCTAAGCCAGGCAATTCAGAGGTATGAAAACACTAAACCTGTTTTTGTGAACTGTTTGTCTGGCATGTAGACTAGCTGGCCCTGAGAAACTAGCTTTTCTGTCCACAGGAAATACATTTGTCCCAGCTTTGCTGGCATTTTTTTCTATTCCCATGGTACCAACTTTCTGTTCCCAGTTTTATTCAGATCTTAATCAGGAACACATGATTGTTGTTGTTGTTGGTTAACTTGCTATGACAGATAATATCTAGCAGCTATAGTGAATAACAGCCTGAAGTCTTACAATCTTTTAGGATACCCCTACAGTTAAGTGATTGTTCTTTCACATTCTTTACCTTATCCACTTTGCAGGGTTTGCTGCTACTATGGCTGTGTTCATTGCTGATACAGAAAATGATGTTAACATTAAATGCATATTTATGTGCAACAGGTTTTTCACCTATACATATTAATTAATAATTAGTGGCTAATAATGATAATATTATCAATAATAATAACAATTTTAACTCTCCCACCTTAACAGACAATGTATGTATAAATTAATATCAATTGTTAGACCAGCTGACTTAGTTAAAATACATAAAATTTAAAGATGAAAAGACCTTTCACTTTTAATACATTTGTAGAATTGTCAGCGTTATTAGCACTTATGACAGTGATTATACTGGAATTAGACCAAGGATAAGCTATCCAAAATACAAAACTTTCCAATTTTCCTGCCTGACTATCTAGGCATTTCAATCTTTAGTTGGCATGCCCTGTATATTACAGATCCATACATCTTGGGGATGAGTTCTGACAACTTTGACGGAAATACAACGTACATCTTATTCCAAATATCTAGTATGTCATATATCAAATTTCCCTAAAAAAGGCAGTCAGCCAAACTACTGTATGATGTCCAGCTTTGTGAGTTCTAAACTTGAAGGCAGAAGTCATTGAAGGCAGAGGGTGATGAATTGAGTAAATAGTTTACATAAGTATGTACTGAGAAGACTGTCCAGCAAGGTCTGGGAATACACTTTTGAAAGATTTTTGATCTTCACTATGGTTAGGACAATTAGGTGGAAACTGCTTCTACAAAACAAATGTACTAACTGGGAGGACATAGTTGAGAATTTCAGAGTGAATGGTTACTTGGATGGTAGTGAAAATAAAATGAGAGCTTTCATGGAATTTAATACAGAAAGTAGAATTTTTTCAAAATAATAATACTTTTTAAAAGTCTGATTATATACATAATAAACTTAGTGCATTTATTTGAAAATTGTTATAATGGATCAGTATAAAACAAATCTGGAATAGATTTTAAAAGCCTAATAAAAGAACATTCAGCCAAAACATGAGTTCAGTCACAAAGAGTAAAAATATGATTGCAAATATTTACTACAAGCTCTGAGAGAAAAAACCAAATGAGGCACAAAGATGCAATGATAACCAGAAGCCAATTAGTAGCAGTGAAGGAAAGCTAGAATTGATTCATGTGTCACTCAGTGGAGAAGGAAAGCTACTGATAGTTGATGCCAAAGATAAGAACTAATTTTCCCATTATTTTTTATTTAAAAGCTAACTGAACTCAGTTATGACAATTATTCCCAGTTGCAGAAGAAGACTAGAAAAAAAATTAAGCAGAACAGGTTAGAGAAGTTAGTTAGATAAATTCAATGTACTCCATTTCATTGTTGGAAGTTTAAGTGTCTGATGAGAAAGGCATGGCCAGACTAAAAAAAGTCCAAAAGAGGACCACAGAGATGGTTCAAAATCTGGACAACATGACCTGTGAGAAATAACTGAAAGGGTTAGTTCTTTTCTTCCTAGAGAAGGTTTGGGACAGACCTAATTACAGCATTCCAGTTCTTAAAGAGCAGCTAAAGAGGATGGAGGCTCCCTCTTCCCCAGGAGTCACACAGAGAGGAGCAGGGGCAACAGGTAAAAGTTGCATTGGGAGAGGTTTCATCCCTACATAAGAAACTTATTTTTTATGATAAGAACAATCATTCAGTGAAATGGCATAGAGTCCCTGTCGCTGGAGGTTTTCAAGATGTGACTGAACAAGGTGCTAGATCATCTCATCCTTTCCCATGAAAAGCTTGATCAGATAATACCAGGTTAATTCCAACCTGGTCTATTCTACGATACTATAATACTTGATTCTATGGTCTTATGAATCTCAACTTACCAGTGATTTTCTTTACAAAATTACGAAGAACAGGTGATTTTCCAGAGGACTTGGAAAAAAGTAATAAATTGATGTCTTTAAAAAAATGCATGTGGGATGTCAAGCAAACCACTGATATTAATTTAAATTTTGAAAGAAATACTAGATGACATTTTTAAATTAGAAACAAGTTAGCAAACAAACAAGTAAACAAAACAAAAACCCACTCCTCTAAATATTTCGGACGGGATAAGGAACTCAGAAAAAGAAAATAGAGATTTATTAAGAGCAAGGTTGGACAAATCCTAATTGCTTTTCATAAGAGAGTAACAGCATTACATGTGAGGAGGACTGCAGAGGGGGAAAAAACCCAAAACTAAGACCAAACACAATGGTACATGTGCTAGATTATGTTATTCAAGATACTACTTGTAGGAGGGAAGACCCTGAGCAAACACAAAATAGTGAAAAATTAGCTAAGTATAATGGGATGGTTAGAGCAGATCATATCTGTAAACAAGCTGACAAATGAAATGATGTTGCTGAAAAGCTGTGCTGAGCGTTGTAAACAACAGTACACCATGAAGGAACATAAAGTTATATTTCTATTTTGTTCAACGTTGGTAAGGCTCAAAGTAATATAAAAAGATGTGGACTTATCAAATTGCACGAGAGATTGATAAAAATGATCAAAACATACTGTCTGAAAATTGTTATCCTAAAGCAGGTCAAGGAGGGATATTATAACGGTTCTGAAGCATGTAAAAAGTGCCTCTGAATGGTTTATTTTTTCATATTTACGGTGGAAAAGACAAAAAAAAATAGAGATTTAAACTACAGAAAAAAAATCCCTATAAATTAAACATTAGGGAATAAATCTGTAGTGGAAATGCTGGTGAGACTTAGAAAGGGATTGCCTGGGAGGTTGTAGAGTCCTCATTATGGGAGATCTTTAAGAACACATTAAACAAACATCAGTTAGAAACCGCAGACATGTCTGATCCTTTTCTATGTTGGAGGCAAAGCCTTTCTGATGTCCTGAATGACACTGAAACTCAAGAAGTCATCCAAATCCTTCAAAGTACACCTATGCATGCTACTGAAATTGGAAAAGAACTTCTCATTAATGTAAAATTCTGATAACTTCAAAGGATATGTTCTTTGCCACACTGCATGTACTTTGTTGCTATCTTGATAGATATTTATAGGAACTGAAAAGTACTAACATGAAACTGTAGTGTAAGGCTGAACTGTTAATTTGGGAGTGAAAGAGTTCCTTAATTCATTTGAGTGTTTGCATTCAGTTTTCATAGAGCTGGTGGAAGTTGTGGTCACATGTTATAGTAGTATGAATGTCCTGCAGCTGTTCCTAAATATGTAAAGATAGAAGAGTAAGGGAAATTTATTAGGTGACATGGTGTTCAGGAATTTTGATATAAAAACTCCCTGCTTCAGAGAAACCCAGCTGCTAAAACCCAGATCTAAGAGGAGTAAAGGAAGTCTTCATATCAGCAAAATAGCCAGTCATTTTGGAAAGACCATGATTCTTATCTCAGAAACGAGAAATAACAAAGATGAATTAGACAGGACTTAGGTATGAAACTGGGTCATTTGGTGAATATTTCCTCATCAGAGTGCCTTAGTATTTCTTTTTGTTCTTAGTGGTACTCATAATTTATTTTCTTCTTTTTATTTTTTTCTTTCCTTACCCCCAAAAAACCTACATTCCCCAAAGATCACAAATCCTAATTGTAGGAATGAAGGGTGACACATATTAACTCTATCTCCAGAAGCATACTGGGGCGATAACTCCCATATATTAGTAAAACACTGATTTGAAATTCTTATCACATGCCAAAACATAGAGCAACACAAGAAATTTAAAGTTCTGTGTTAAACTTCTCTCAAGGCTTTAATTAAAGAAAGCTCTAACTAACCCCCTCCAAAGTAATTATGTGGAAGAAAAATACTTCTGAACATTTCTTTCAGTACTGAGTCATTTGAAGTCTGAACTGTTCAGAAATACTGTACTTTATTAGATGAATTAAATGGTTGGGTTTTTTCTGCGTGTTTTAGCTGTGTGTTTTGTCTTTTTGGTACTCCTTTCCAATGCCTTCTACCAGTTCTGCTCTTTCCACTGCCCAAACTTCAAATTTTACCTTCACTTCCCTTTCCTACCTGAAATACTGTTATTAAAAGAAAACAAACAAACAAAAAAACAAAACACACCCAAACCCCAAACCCACACACATATTTGTTTTTGGACAAACAATTCTGTCTGTTCTCAGTAAAATCTTGGGAAAGGTGGAAAATCCTTGAATTTCCCTATGTGATACCTTTTAAAATTGACTTTATAGGTGTCATGGTTTAGTAACAGTATCTTCCAATTTAGTACTCCCACTAAAAAGGCCACACGTTGCTCCCCTCCCCCCTCCAATGAGAGGTGCAAAAGGCGGAGATCATGGGTTGAGACAAGAAAAATGTACTGGAAACAGCAATGAGATTAGAAAATGAACACTAATAGCAAGAATAGTAATAACAACAGGTATAAGACAAAGAAACTATTTACATGGAATAAAATTTGACAAGGTAGCCTGAGATTAGCTCAGTATGTTCAAGCAAGGGGCTAAAGGAGTTAGAGCATGGTGCCAAGGAGTGGGTTCAATTCCCATATGGGACATACATTTAAAAACTGGGCTTGATGATCCTTGTGGGTCCCTTCCAACACAGAATATTCTGTGATTCAATAGAAATAAATACTGGAGTGTTCTGCCTGCCATCTTTGTCCACTGGAAGGAACACTGCTGTCTCTGGATGGAGAGAGAACACCTTCCCCCCGCCCCAGCAATGACATGAGGTGGTATCAAATAACATTAGGGTTCTTGCCATGCCCTCTCCCAGCTGCTGCAAAAAATCAACCTGTTTTGCCTGAAACGAGGACAATGAGGTATCAGTTGCAGCTGCAGTAAATGAGGATTTTATGCAAAGTGAGCAATAAAATTCCACCAGTAAAATCTCATTAAGTTGTTCTTGATCTGTTTGTGATTAAATTCCTGTTGTAGTCTGAAGCTACCGTCACTGCTCTCTGCCTTCAGATTTTAACAAAGGATAATGTGAACCATTTGTTAATAAAGTCATACACTTAAGAAAAGCTTTCCCCTAATTTAAAAATTATTATCCATCTCAAATATGTAATATACAGACTTGGCTTTATTAAGTTGGATTAAAAGTGATAATCCCAAATATGCACATTATTTCAAACATTTGTACCTCATATCTGAGTTTTCTTGTATGTCAACTGAATAATACCACGTGAAATCATACTTACTTCTTACATTTATACAAAATTCCAAAGTTTTATTGAACAATATGATAATTAAGTCCAAAATTGAGTTTCTTGCTGCAATGAAAATATATTTCGCAAGTGAACATTTAAATATGTATATTCCTTTGTTATCACTTTGTAAGACTTTTTTCCAACCACTTTCTCCTTTAATCCAAGGAAATGTGTGATGCACAATTCAATATGGTGCTAAACCTAACATATAGGTAATGCTGACTGAAAGACTTAAAATAAGGTTTATATTTATGTGATTTGTTGCACTAAACTAAACCCCTAATGCCTCAAAAAATAATGTTCTCAGTACATTATTTTTCAGAGTGTCAAAGGTTGCAGAACTGGTATTGGAATATATTGATAATAAAGGAAGTTTGATCAATAATTTGTATTTTTGTTGACAATAAGAACATTTCCAACTAAAACTAATTTTGGCTTAAGAAGATAAGTCTTACGAGGCTTTCTATACTCCTTAGAGAGACAGTCCCTCAGAGAAAAACTCGAATCCCTCACATCAGTTTTGCATTTTGAATCACTCTCTTAAATAACAGATTCTTTCTATGTGTATTGTCTAGCAGTTCAAATCTTTTAGGCTAAAAATATTTTCTGAGAACACCATGATGCCAGCTGTAGAAGAAAATTACTGAATATTGCAACTGCTGAAATAATTTCCATATAATATTTTTTTCCCGTTGAATTTTTACAAGACGTTACAACAAATGTAGTAAAATGTTTTCTTTTCCTTTTTCATCTACAACTACCCAAAGTGCTGTGGAAAAAAAGATTGGACCAGTATCAGGCACTTCTGTAGGCTAATTTCTCCTTTAAGATCTTTGTTTCTTTCCATGTCCAATGGTTTAAGTTTTGACACTAAGAGTCTGGACTGCATTATGTAAATACTTTGCAATACATTAAAATATTGCTAAACAGAAGTGGCAGTGGTAAAACTCTTTATGCAGTGTGACTAAAGATGTTTTTCTGAGCAGTGTTTTTTGCTTGCTTGTTTAGTTTCTCTCCCCTCGAAGTGGAGAAATGGCCAAGTGAGAATACAGGTAGAGATACGACATTTTATTACCTAGAATTTTTTGAGCACTGGGATTGAGTCACATTTGGGGAACCTTTGGAAAGCAAGGAGTTTTGTAAGAAATCACCATTTATGCAAAACTGAACTGCAGATTTTTTTTTCAGCAATATCGAAAACATTATAGTTTATTCAGTTTAAAATTTACTAATCCTACATTTTTTTTTACTACCTTTCCTTCATTTTTCCTATAAAGTTCCTCAAAATATGAGGAACACTAATTTATATTTTTACTTGATAACAGATATGTCTCCTCTTCTCTTCCTGTATTAAAAATGTCTCAGTGCTGGTTTCTTTATTCAGCGGTTCACTCAGAGTGGGAACAATATTGGAACCCAGCCATTCCTTCAGCATTTATGTACAACATAGCAAATTCCCATCTAAATACTGAAACTCAAGACAATCAGTAACACTCATTTTTTAAAGATTTTCCCAATATAATTTAATCCCATTCTGCCTGTGCTAGTTAGTCTGTAAGTATGTCCAAACTATCAGTAGGTCTGTAATTTAGTATCTAATTTGCATGATATGTTTTTCTCCTTTTAATGTACTTTTTAAATTTACTTCTTTTTAATTTTTATTCTGTGTGTCCAACTGTTGATTTCCTCACAAGATCTTAAGATTCCTTTCTCTCACTTGTTCTTTTAATACTAAAATTAGTGGTAACTCTTTTTAACTAGCCTCCTGAGAATTTACTGGCAAATTTACAGGTTCTGATCTGAAGCTTTGAATCTCTCTTTCGACCTTCAGAGAAAGAGATTTGCTCAGCAGTTCCTGAAAGATAAGCTAAAAAAGAAACAAACTATATAAAAAAGAAAAAAAAAAAAGAAGGTGGTGTGTGTATTTACCACAGGTTCATCCAAAATAATTAGTCACTTTTAAAAATCTTGATATAAGAATCTTATCTGAGTTATCCAGAGGATTGAGTCTACTACTACATGAGAAATGTTAAGCAAGATAAACATCTTCCATTCTAAGTACCTTGACTATCAGCAGAATCACCAGCAGTCACAATTCAGCTGTCAGGCAATGACCATAGGTATAAAAATTCTATGTTCATTAAATAATTGATGAACACAGAAAAATTATATGTCTTTATTTTTTAATTTGCTACAACCGTAGTTTAGGTAAAAGGACAGATGCTTTACAAGTAATTTCAACTTCACGTGCTTGTCTTAAGAGGATTTGTCCTTGAAAAGACAACCGTTCAATTTTTTTTGATCACTACTATTTAGTAATTGTAGTGTGCAAATCACTTTGTTTCAGTCACTGGCTTTCAGAAGCCATTTAGAATCATGCAGTATTTGATACAGAAACTTCTCTGTCTTCTACCAACTTACCAACACAGTCAGAAACAAAACAAAAAAATCCTCTGAGAAGTGTTGAGGTCAATTATTGTGAGCAACAGTTCCACTTCAGTTAATTCAAGCTGTCATCAAGAACACTTCGGTTTTATCCCTGAGTAAATAAGGCATAAAAAAAATAGACCTTTTTGTGAAATATGAAAAACTTCATCTGGAATTTCAGTAGGAAATTATTATTTTGCACAAAAATACTTTTAAATTAGAAAAATAACTATGAATTTTGACAAAATTCAAAAAGAGACTCAGGAAGATCAGAAGAACATCATGTGAAGAAGCACCCTGGATTCAAATATTAATTTTATGTTAATGGTCAGTTCTTAATTTTAACAGAGGTATAGTCACTTAAATAAATTCGTAATGAAATGCAGAGAGGAAGATACCATTTCTTATAGTTTCAAATATTCTTATAAAACAATAAGAACGACCTCATGTTTACATAACACTTTTCATTCAAAAGATTCCTGAAACTTTTATCCAGTGTTTTCAGAAAATAGCTAAAAATTTATATTCTTGACTGAATGCAGGTTGAAAGCTCAAAACATCTGACTCATGGTAACAGCAATTCATGGATAAAGAAAAAATCAGCAACTTACACAGTTTCATCATACAGGGCACTGAGGTCTATTTGCACAGTAAATGCATAACAGAATTTGAAGGGTAATAGTTTCTTAACAGTGTCTATTACTTCAATCCACTGAAAAACTTCAGGTGTTTCTGAACCATCGTATCAGTGACCAAAAATCTTGTCCTTCAGAAGTGAAAAGGTTGCAACATCAAATTACAAAATTACAACCCTGTTACAAAATAAAACAGGGGTTGGGCAGCTGTCTGTCCCTGAGGCCGAATGGCATCCAGCGTTGCGGCAAAATCTACAACACTGTTTTGCCCTGGGCTACCACTCTGTCACGAGTGATACAACTGTAACCCTAAGGTGAAAACCTCTTGGTTTAAAAAGTCTGAAGTAAAAGATGTTTTTACAGAATGGAAATAATGCTGTTGCATGATCCAAAGACAAAGAATTGAGCATTTACAAAGGGTACAAAGCTCATTAAGATAACATTTGACACTGAATAGCCAAACTAAGTCCAGACCTGTCCCTATAACCTTTTGGAAACAGCCTGTGATCAGATGCCCCAAACACTGCATTGGCACCATCACTTAAATCCTCATGTTTTTGTGAATCTTAGAATGCTAGTAAATTAATAAGTGAGATATAAAGACAAGATTGAAGTTTATCCTATAATTACAGTGTCATTCAGTATGAGGGCATCATGGATATCAGACTGTGTGCACACACTGCATTCCATTCCCTAAGTGATCTATGAATTTCTCATCTTGTCTGTGAATAGATGAGACAATGAACTGATTTGGGAAAAGGGACTCACCCAGGACAAGGTAATTACCTGAACTCTCAGCTACCCTCTCAGCAAAGCATTTGACTATTCTTGCAGGTAACCAGCATGGTGTGTACATTTGATTTGTTTATTAACCTCCTGGGTGAAGAACTTATCAGTCCCAGGAATTTTTTGTTTCTGCAGACTCTTGCTGATGAAAATTTCTTTTATTTTTTCTTCTTTTGATGTCTGCCTTTTTTTTTGCCAAACTTTGAGTGCAAGACTTACAAGACATGATATCTTGCTTTTTAAAATACCTGTAAATAGCTATCATTATTAACAACAGTTTATAGTAATATTGATATTCATCAACAGAAACACCTGTGTTATAATATTAATCAACATTATATTAATAAAATTAATACCCTACAGGAATAATACTCATTATATACAACAACATAATATTTATAATAATTGATAGTCAAAAGTAATATCAATAAACATAAACATTGTTATCTAGAGAATACATTTGGTGTTGGACCCATGATGTTTAATTTTACAATCCATTCTCTAGTGTGGTTGTGACTAGAATTAATTTGCACTTTAGGTGATATTTAAATTTGGAATATGAACCAAGACAAATCATTTTTCACTAACATTCTAAAATTTACAAGAGCATGACGATTAAGAATCTTTTATTTCTATGAAATGTATAAGATGTTAATTATATGTTCCTTTCAGATAATAGCTATGGATTTTAATTAATCTGATGAGTTCTATCTGAATCTTTTTGGTGAAGTGCTTTTAAACTTAGTTTTATGGATTCCTTTATTTTGGAGCAGGTTCCCTACACTGTCTGAAACTCACTTTTGGTAGCCAAATTAATTTTCCTGTACCAGATTACAGGCTATAATAGCCATCACAAAAGAATATTACAAGAGTATTTTCCTTCTCTGGCTATTCAAGGGAAACGTTGAAGCCATAATGTATAATTAGATTTGATATATGTAATGTACATCAATTTTGATGCTCTTCTACCAAATTACATCCCCAGGACTGATCAAGCAATTTGGCTTCTTTGACGAGACAACTGCCACAATGGAAAAGGGAAGTACTGAGTATGTTATTTATCTTGATAATAGAAAGGATTTCCACTTAGTATCTTGGAGTATCCTTGAAATCAAACTATAGAAATGATTTTGATAGTAAAACTAGGAATGGTGAGTGGAAAACTGGCTGTTCATCTTAACTGAAAAGATTGTAATCAGCAGGACGAAGGTCAGCTGATGTCCAGTCATCATATTGCTTAGAGTGCTGATGCTATTAAACTTCTTCAGTAGCAACCAATGTGACATGACAGGAGACACCTTTTGAAAGCTCATAGCTGACACCAAACTGGATAACATTTGATATGCTGGAGGGTAAGGCTGTGATCTTAACAGGCTGGAAAAGTTTCTGGCAAAATATTAATGAATTCCTTCAAAGACAAATGCTAAGATCTGGGACAAAACAATCTCATGTGACAGTACCTGCTGGGGAACAACTGGTTAGGAAGGAGTTTTGCATAAAGCAGGCCTGAAGGTCCTGGTATACAACATGTTAAGAGTGAGTAGGCGGTAAGCCCTTGTAGCAATCGGAGAGTACAGTAAATATAAATATTTTGCATAAATGTGCCACACAGGACAAATATATAATCAGAAATATTGATCCTCAAATATTTGTTGTGTTTTTTGTATTTACCTGCAGTTAAAGATGGAAAGGAAGGGAAGGAGAGGGGAGGGGAGGGCAGGGAAGAGGAGGGGAAGGAGACTTTGAAGGGTGGTCAGTCTTTGGGCCACATAAAAAACACTAAAAGTCTTTTAAATTAATGCTTAGGAATTACTAGTAAATAATATTTTCTACTTTCATTATTTCTTTTGTTTAAGTGTGAGTATGACTCATATTAACCTGAGACATAATTAAAGAGAGTAGCTGAAAAGTTGGCACCACTGATCTTATAAGGAACACACCAGCAATATTACTTCTTCTTTGCAATTAGCACAATTGCCACCGTGTGTTATCACAGAGATTTAAATGTATTTCCTTCCATTCTTAAAAAATACTTAGGAAGAATTTACTGTGTATTGTTATATAATAGTTTTTCATTTTTACTTTTGTCAACAGATGTTACTAAGGATCCAACTATGAGGGCTTAGTACACTCCAGTTACATTGAGACAAAGCTGGTTTACCTGATATCACTGTAACTACTGACCTGTAAAATTCCTGACAAGCACAATATCAGCAGCATTAATGTGCAAGTTACTAAACTAGTTTTAAGAATCCAGTTCAAATTATGGTTTGCTGTTCTAGACACAAATAAATAAAAAATAAAATATTTCCTTGTCACTTTCAGCTAACAACATCACACATGTAATCTTGTAACAAATTATTTATGTTTGCTGCTGAGTATAATCTCCTTAATATCTGAAATGTGGTGGTTTTTTATGTGCACTGGGACAAGTTATTTGCAGTACTAAACAAACAAATAAATTAGTAGACTATCAAAAGCTGAGTGCACTCTTTTCAATGCAGATGATATTTAAGGTACTGTAGTTTTCACTCCTTACCCCTTCCCTCCCTATTAAAAAAAAAAAAAAAAAGAAAAAAAAGAAAAAAAGAAAGACTGCCAAAAATGTTAGAGATGGCCTTGAGGATGAAACAGCATACCAACAATGGAAGGGAGATTTTCTGAAAGGAGACAGTATTGGATCTACAGCTAGTGCCAGACCTAAGCCTGCCTGAGAGACTGCTATAGAAGGAACCTTGAGGCTAAACCTAGAAATAGGTTGATGCCTCCATCTTATGTTAAACCCCTTGTTGCCATGGGCTGTGCTCCTCAGAGCTAACTGCTGTTCTCTTATTGGGCAGTTTACCGTGTGGTAACTGCCCTACCCAATCCCCTTCACCCTTAATTCCATCATGGTTGTAACCCTCCTCCCTAATGTTTATGCATGTTTTGTTATCCTATCAGCTACCCCAGTTTTGCATACTCCTCCCAGGTTCTAGAAACCTCCCCAGCCAACCTCTTAAATAGCCCTCCATTTGTTCAATAAATGGATCAGCTCTGGGATTAGCCTTGGGTGTTGCTCTAGTAAGATCTGCAGCCCTCTTTTCAAACCCCTCTGGTCTTGTGTCGTTTATTCCTGAACCCCATTGCAAAAGTACTTGTCTCACACCAAATACAATTATCTCTCCTCACAGACTTAAAAAAGGATCTAATATTTCTGTATTGATATTTTCCATTATTATTCTTCATGTACCTTGCTACTATTGATCCCCGTAATAAATCATTCTTGCAATTAGCATTCTCCAGTAGTATTCTTGCCTTCCTATTTAATGATATTTAGTTTTATATCACCAGCTATTAAACAAAGCATTCACTTGGCATAGTCAAATACATCTTAGTAGTTTGTGGTTTGATCAGCATTTTAAAAGTAAAATTAAAGTTGGCATTTGGAATTTCTCTTTTATTTTAGAGAAAACTAATAAGTCAAAGATGATATTCTGGAAAAGTATCTTAGACAATTGTAAAACACTATCTACTCCAGGGTTTGGTTTTCATAATATTGAGCAGAAGATGATGGTATCCTATTTATTCTTCTTGTTTATTACAGTGCTGTCAACATTGTAGTCAAAGCCCTGAAAGGCTCCTAAGGCTTCAAAAAGAAACAGAAGAACATTTCAGCTTTGAAACAAGGACCCTTTTACCAATAAAATTCACCTCTTTGAAAACAATGCTGTACACTGAAAGACTGATAGCTTTTTTAGACTGAGTTCACATCAAAATGTTGATCTACTTAATAAAAAGAATGTTATTTCAAAAAGCCAAACTCAAAACAAGGCATATTTGATACTATAGGGTACTGACACCTTTCTACAGAACCTGAATGTCTCAAATTCAAGTGAAAAAGCTTGCAAAGAGAGTTCAGAAAAATGGAATTGCAGATATTTATGAAATGAACATCAGCTACCTTAGTGTTTACTCAGAATCAGGTAGAAGTATATTCTGAATTCTGATCTATGGCATAAAAGAGACAAAATAATTACATTCATTACTTCTTGCACCATGTCCCTAATTTCTGGTACAGTTATAGTATGGTACTTAAGAACACAACTAATCTTCAATCAATTTTGGTTTTAAAATTTCACTTAATGAAAAGTCCTCTAGCTCTCTAGGTACACTTCCCAAAGGTTAATTATACTCTTTGTTAAAGTATACACTGTATTTCTCAACTGAATTAGTTTCTCTTCCATTTCTTTTCACTCACCCTATTATGTTGTTGTACATATTCAAAAACACATTAATATTCCGTTGATTTTGTGCATCAATTTTATGTTTTGTTTGTATTGTACCTACGTACTACATTTGATGGAATCATCTGAAATACCAGGTTGAGAACATCTGTTGCTTATAGCATCCAAGATAGCATGCACATTTTTGATTAAGAACTAGTAAACTGATTTTGAATACAAAGAATAATATTTTCTTAACAATCACAAAGTTAGACTATAAGAAGACAAAATCATTTCTTCGCTCATCATTTTTTGTACTTTTGTTGAAATAGGATATGGTTGTGATAACAAAACTTTTCCCTTTGTGTCTTCATGAACATCAGAATATATCATATGACCACTACATAAAAATACCATGTTACAGGTCAGTGGATTCCCCTCAGATCATAAGCTAAAACTGTGGATCTGAACCCCGGAATTTTTTTTTTTTTTTTTTTTAAAAAAGGCAAAAGATGGTAGTAATTTTTCCTCTTAAGACTAATCTCATGACAAAGCCTGAACTTCTCTTAATAAGAAAGTAATGATTGCTTAGAAACCACCTGAAAATAGGTAGCCCTTCCACGGAAAAATTCACGTCTTCAATACATACTGAAAAACTTTTGGAGATAACCAGTGTACTTGACAGTCTTGTAGGTCAGAAGAGGTATTCTCCTCTGTCACAGAATATTTTTCTTTTTTATTTTCATTTCCTTTCAAAGGAAATATAATAGAAATAGAAATATATATATTATTGACATTTTAATTTGATGTCCCTTTGCATATGGGATCCTTTTATTCTCATGCTTATTAACAATAACATATCACTAGAAAAAGCTGCAACAAATTTGCTTCCTGTTGGTAGCGTTACTAGGATTACTGCTTTCTATCCCTTCAATTCTCTTTCTGTACAATTTTTCACTCCTTCCAAGAGAAGAATCATGGAATTATAGAATGATTATGGTTGGAAGGGACCTTAAAGATCATGTAGATTCAACCTCCTTGACAGAGTCAGGCATGCCTTTCATTAGATCAGGTTGCTCAAGACCACATCCAATCTGGCCTTGAACATTTTCAGGGATGGGACATGCACAACTTCTCTGGATAACCTGTTCCAATGCTTCACCACCAATACAGTAAAGAATTTCTTCCTGGCATCTAATCTAAACCTACTTCTTTTCAGTTTAGAACTATTACTCCTTCCTCTGTCACCTTCTGTGCATAAAAAAAAACCCTCTCCCTTATACTTAAGCTGTTTTCAGATATCGGAAGGTTGTAATGTGGTCTTCTCAAAGCCTTCTCTTCTCTTGGCTGAAAAATTTCAGCTCTCTCAGCCTGTCTTCATAGGAGAAGTGCTCCAGCATCGTTGTGTCCCTCTTCTAGACTCATTCTCACAGATTGACGTCTTTCCTGTGCTGAGGAACGCAGGATGCAGGACTCCAGGTGGGGTCTTGTTGTGGGAGGAGGAGCTCGGAATACATTGAATTTCTTCACAGAAGTACCACAATGCTTCAAACTTTATTCCAGAGACACATCCTTATATACACTTTTTTCAGGAGAGAATACATCATTTTACTG
>JAWWES010000081.1:135710034-135722478 GCA_035583135.1 Lophotriccus pileatus | reverse complement strand
AGGTCCCTGACCAGGAATCGAACCTGGGTCTCAGCGGTAACAGCGCTGCGTCTTAACCACTAGACCACTGGGGGCTCACTACGGACTAGCGAAGAACAAAAAGAATAAGCAAGAAGTAGATGAGTTTACAGATACAGTTTGTCTCTCTTATCTCAAAAATGTTCTTTGGCTATCTTTGTATTATCAGCCAGAAGAAACGCAAATACTTCAAACAGTTAAAACATTTCTCTGTCCTCCAGTGAGGTTTTGCACTCAGAACAGACAATGATTTTCACTTTTCTTTGTCTTAACATTTAATTGTTTCATTCACTGTAACAGTCAAGGAAGATATTTCTTGTATGTGGCTGCAATCACCAGTGGAAAACAGCTGAGGACATAACTTACTGGAAACAAAGGCCATAGTAAAATAGAATTCCTTCCCATTTCGGCAGCTGTTGCAGAATATTCTTAATTCTTGCATAATTGCATTTATTTAAATTTATGGCATTATTTTGTCAGATGTTTGTGCTGGTTTTGTTACTAATGATCTGAAGCTTACTGGCAGCTGATCCTGTAAATAATTTTAAGCTTGCTTCAGTACCATGACTGACCCCAAAACACAGAGATATTTGTTCACATGGAAAAGTCACTGATATTGGTGAGAAGAGTTTGACAGCATAGCCTAAAAAGACCCTCACAATCTGTGCTTCCATGTAGATCTAGCTACTGAAGTTCATTTTTTTTCCTGTTTTCTTACATTTTTTTTTAACTTTAAAAACTTCAATAAAATGCAAAAGATATCAAGACATTTTCTTTAGGAAGGTTTTTAGAGAGAACATAAAAATTAGCTATCCCTGTACATGGAATGCCACTAGGGCAAAGCACTGTGTCAAAGACTTTTATTTGCCCAATTCAGCCTGATCAGGGATGAGAAGATCTGCCGTAGATAAGTCGGGAAAGATACTGAAATAGGAGTATACAATTCTGGATCAGGAAAAGTGTCCCCTGGCCTGAAGGTGAACACAGGCCACTTACATTTTCTGAAGCCAAGAGCTCACGGTTCAGTCAAAATTTTTCACAAAATTCCACTTTTCTGAGAACACTGTTTTCAGAAAGGTATTCTCATTGTTCTACTGTGAAAAAAAAATAAAAATCAATATGTTTCAAAACCAAAAACTTGCTTCAGAATGGCCTTGATTCTCAAGTCAGTTCTGGTTGCAGCATATATTCTGTAGCAAAAGGTTTGGGGGAACTTACCATTATTGTCACACCAAATACATGGCTTTGAAAATCATAAGCCAAGTCTCTAAATTCATTGAATGCTTACCTGTCATCAGGTTTTTACTATATTATTTCCTGAGTTGTGATTTTTATGTTTTCTGGTTATTTTGTACATTGCATCATGTTTTTGAATCATAGTTACTAGAAACTTCAGGAAAGATTTTAAATTTTAAGGGGAGATTTCTTAGAGAGAAGAAGACATTATAACTTGGAAACTGTGCCTCACAGACTCACAGACATTTTGGTAAAACCCTAAGTCCAATTCGGGTAAAATACTTAAATAAAAATTTTCAGTATCATCGACACCTGTGAATATCAGTTATAGACTTTTTATCCTGCATCTTATTTCTACTGACTGAAGTTGAAGTTCATGGCACAGTTGTTCTCTACGCATATTTAATTCTGAACATGTAAGGTTGTATTTGATTTTAGACTCTAAGAGAAGGCATTTATAAGAGGTTTCAAAACTCCTCAGCCTTTTGATTGTGTCAATAAATGTAATACATGATATAAGTTAATTTGCACATATGTAACCTCATAATTTGCTTTGGAGAAACTTAATAAATTTGGCTGTACAAATATAAACCAAGGCAATGAATATGATGAAAAAGCTGGTTATGAAATTTATCTTTCATTTTTGAATTGACTATGTCTTAGCATAATTACATGGCAACATGATGGAATGACTGGCATGTAAACTGATTTCAATACAGTGATGAGCTTTTTAAGAGTTATGTCTATCAGGTGATTGATTTACGAAGTAAAGCAAGGTTTATTTTACAAAGTTTAAAAGAGTTAGAACCCCACTCCACATTTTGAGTTATCATGCAATTTTTTTTCATTACTAAGAATATAAAGATGCACCCTTTAGTTAGTTTGAATTTATAAAAGGGAAAATAAGAAGTATAAAGAGAGAATCAATTTCACAGATAGTGGAAGGCAGTAGAGATAAGATAATTCATTACAACTGATAAAACTACAATGAGTCTATAAAGTGTTCTTCTTCCCAGCTGACAGGTATGTAAATTAAAATAAACACATGGAGTATAATTATGGCTACAAACCAACCGGGAGACTGTGGTTTGATTCACGACTCTTGTTGCATAATCAAGGCAGGGCCAGATACAGTTACAGTAACCATATAGAGACTATATAAGCATATATAACTATATATATCACTGATCCACACATCTGGAAGCACTGAAAGCTGGTGCTAATTAATATTTAAACTATCACATCCCCCTAAAGACAGTCAGGTGAATGGTTATTCTACTCTGCCCCTTCTGGTATGAAATATGGTACAATACTGGGTGTCCATAGGTGTCAGCCCCAGAAGTAACTTTCCTACACACATGGAGGAAGCAGAAAACATTCACTGCTTTCTCATCTGTGGTGATAGACTGAAGTCCAGCATAGTTCCGAACTTTGTCAGTCATCCGTACATTGGGACCCTGCACTTGTATCATTATTCCACTTATACAGAAAATAACTCATCTCTTTCCCCACATACCTCTACACACTGTACCACAGTTCCCATTAACCTTTGCTCACTAACACCACATCTGCTATCTCAGTTTGTCTTAGGTGTTTTGGTGCACCCTCAACAGAGCAAGCAGCCTGTAGGAGACACTGAATCAGTGGATCCACGTGGGGAGGTTGGAGGAAAATGATGTCCAGAGCTTACTCCAGAAGGATAGAAGTCTTTCGTATAGCAATCATAAGCATGTTATTAATTCTTAACATTCCAGTTTTAACATTTTTGATGCCTCAGAAATTCTCTTAGAAACTCTCATGTATCTCAGTCATTACACTGCATAGATATGAAACTCAGTCAACCAAACTTGTAGACTGGTTCACAAAAAAGCAACCTCTGAAAAAAAACCTGGATTCCTGCAGATGAAGCACTAGGGAGAGAACTGGATGAAATTAAATTTGTGGTGCACCCACATGAGTATGAGAATGAGCTAGGGCAGAGTTTGCAAGGTCCTTTGCACTTTTCTCTCCTCTAGTACAGAGCTGAAAAACATTCTTTCTCTAGCAAATGTTTTGTAATGCAAAACTCAGACTTGTCAAACACAAACTCCTGTGGAGCCACAAGCAATCCCCTTGAAATATTGAGTCCTAAATAACTGTTTTTATTTCCTAAGCAAGAGTTTTTGTTATTTTCTTATCTTTGATTTTCATCCAGTGGACAATGCAGTGTTCCCACTAGAAGAGGTGGTGAGAATGAAGATAAATATGGAAATAAATATAATGGATACAGATATAACTTTTAGAATGGTGAAGATATTGCTGTATGTGTGAGCCCAGGGTATTCTTCCACTTAAAAAGGAGATGCAAAGTGAAAGAAATGTGATTTAGTGTATTATAACTCATGTTTAATAACAATAATTTAAAAATAATAACTTCTAGCTATAAGTTTTACATAATTTGAAAAAATATAATTAGAAAATGGTAACATTAACCATGTTTCTCTTAGTGGCTCTACTTACTGTGTCATTATTTCACATAGAAATCGCTACATAGGTACTATCAATACAAAACAGAAGAGGTCAGAAATTCAAGATGGATAACATTTGCACATGTTCTACACTATCATCTTTAAAAAACAGTCCAGTCATTCAAGGACTATGACAGAAAGAAGTTATCTGAGTGAGTTGGCTTTTCTCAACATACCTACCCTGTCCCTAAACTAGGAGCTGGATTACCAAGAACGATGTAACCAGAGCAGGTTATTGCCAGCAAAGCATGTGTCGAAAATTGAACAAACAGCTGTGACTGGATCTACTGTTGCTACCCTTATACTGTTCAGCTCTCCAGATAAACATCAAGTTCACATATTCCTCTTCAACAAACTCACCTAAAGAGCTATGGTAAACCAGTCAGCTGAATGGGGGTTTGCCCTGACCTACACCACACAAACAGGGGAGAATTCCCATTGAAGGCCTCTTGAAAGGACTAGGTACCAAGGTGGAACCTTTGTATATTTGCCCACCAGGAAACAAATGGAAGGGGAAAGAGATGGTGAGGAAGAGTGGGAAGGAAAGGAAGGAGAAAGAAACATAAGGATAGTTAGAAAGGGGGAAGAAAAGCAAAAAAAAAAAGAGAGAGAGGCCTGAAAAATAAAATGTGGGACTTTTATGTAAAACTGAAGAAGAGAAAAAGAAAATAGGTACCAACACAATAGAGGGCATTGTCTAATATGTGGATATGACATGTGGGATATAACACTTAACAAGTTTTTTTATGTCTAATTTATGCTCAGATTGTCACTTTAACTAACCAGTTAGGCATGCTCAAATGTATTAAGCTTTATCTACACAGGACTGACTTATAGCATGTGGAAATTCTAAAGGATGAAGCCTTTTCAAAAAGGAAGAAAAAAAGGCAGAAGCTGAGTAAGAATATGGAGACAGAATCTGAGAGACCTTAAGCCTCGGTCTCAAAGCAAGAGCAGACTTAATCTAATGGACATCAGAGAAAAGAGAATTGAACATTTCAGAATTGCAGTTTCTAGAGGGAAGAATGACCCTTTGATCAATGGAGTCATACAGTTTTCCCACTCTCACTTTAAAGTCACTAGCAAAGGAACTTCCCTATTTTTTTTCACTCTTATTTTAGAAGTTACTAGAGAGACACAAAAGATTATATTCAAAGAAGAATTACTGCAAAGGAAGCAAAAAAAAAAATCTGTCTGCTTAGTAATTAATAATAAAGAATATTTTATGTCTCCAACTTTTCAATATTTTTATTTCCTGATAGGGTTTTTGATAATGAGCTACAGTGATGAAGGCAAGAAAAGAGAAGTGGGGTACTTGAGAAGGATCTGCCACCAAGGCAAACTCCATAAGGATTGCTGCTCACAGCAAATGTGATATCTACTTGAAAAGATTGCACTATAGAACTACAGAATCATGGCTTGGAAGGACCTCAAAGATCATCTGATTGCAACCCCTCCTGCCATGGGTAGATATAAATGTCATGAGGTTGGATCACAGCAAGGACCCTACATGCAGGAGTGCTGCATGGGCCTTCAAAGCTTGTTCTTATTTGTGGGGAAAAAGAATCATAGAATTCACACAATAATTTAGGCTGGAAAAGACCTTTAAGAACATTGACTCCAACTGTTAACTCAGCACTGCCAAGTCGACCTGTAAACCATGTCCATGAGTGACACATCTACATAACTTTTAAATACCTCCAGAGATGGTGACTCCAACACTTCCCTGGGCAGACTGTTCCAATGCTTGGCAATCCCTTCAAGGAAGAAATTTTTCCTAGTATCCAGTGTAAACCTCCCCTGGCACAACTTGAGGCCATTTCTTCCCGTCCTATTGCTTGCTATTTTGAAGAAGATACCAACCCTCACTTGCTACAGCCTCCTTTGAAATAGTTGTAGAGAGTTCTAAGGTCACCCCGAGCCTACTTTTCTCCAGGTTAAACAACTCCATCTCCCTCAGCTGCTCCTCATTAGACCTGTGCTTCAGACTCTTCATAAGCTTTGTAGCCCTTTTTCAGACACGTTCCAGCAAGACAATATCCTTCTTGTAGTAGAGGCCCAGAACTGAACACAAGATTCAAGGTGCAGCCTCACCAGTGTTGACAGGGTGATGATCACTGCCCTAACCCTGCTAACCACACTAGTCACTATTGATGAACAACTAATAACTCCTTGACTGCACTTATCACCACCTGAGAGCAAAATGTAAACAAAGTCTGTGATTCTTTCATCCTTTCTCATATAGAAAATGGATTAGGTTGTAGATTAAACTTCCCAAAAAAAGAGGAGAAAGATTGAGCTTTCAGGGGAGTATTCGAGAGAATACATTGTATTAGCAAAATAAAGTTTCTCATTTGACAGAAAATGATATACCAGTCTTCTCCAAAATGTGATCTTGATGGAAACAAGAAATAGTGTGATTCTATTCTCTCTTCTTTTTAACTTCTTTCATAAATTGCTTTTGTCTCTGTATTCATATGCCAAGTAGATAAAGTTAATTTTTGCAAAATGAAACTTCAAAAACCAGTAAATGATTACTAGGTCACATCAATATGCAAACTTCATGTAAAACTTTTCAATGAAAAGTAAAGGAAGATGAGACAATGAAATGTTAAAAGTAAACCAATTATGCCTAGATACATTGTAGGATTTCTGGTTTTGTTGTGACCTCTATTTAAATATAATTCCAACTTTCTTTGCCACTCATCTATGAACGTATGTTATTGTTTATGTTACTCACAGACAGATGGATTACGCATTTGGTTACAGAAATGGACGTGCAATAAGAAAAACAGCCCTTCAAACCTGTAAATATTCAGGATTTCTTTTCAGAACTTTTTATTTCAACACCATCCAGAAGCATTAATCAGGTCACTGAGCTGGATTCTGTCCAAAATGTGGACAGAATATATTCAATGAACAGCTCTATCCATGGATTTACAGTACAATAATGACTATATTTTTAATATACTTTTGCAAATCTATTTATATATATATAAATTTATGAGCTGAGGAGAGCTCATGAAAAGTACCTCTATAGCTAACTTCCTACATTATTATTATGCTGTGTGAATAAGATAGCTCATACCTTCATGAAAATACTGATGAATCACTGGACATGAAATTCAAACTTAGAGAATCAAATCCAAAACTCTCGAATGTGCTGCAAAATTTGACATTTATACTATTGTCAGAGCAAAGTACAGTCAGGTAAAGTAATCCAGCAGACCGATTAACATTAATCAAGTAAAAGTTTGAAAATTTGCTTTGATTGAAACAGTACAAACAAGATATGAAGTCCTGTTCAAGGGTCTTTTGTTTCCAGATTATGTATAACCACATCTCTGGCAATGCCTCCTCCAGATACAAGTGCTGACAAGGCAGGAATCCATCACTGTGTCCAGCCAATTCAACAAGCCAGAATCACTAATGTCATAATATGTTATGCTCTTCTTAAAGCCAAGATTTCCAAAGGCAGCTGCCTAAAGTTTTGCTTAGATATCTGTTTTCAGGTGCTGTTTAAGTCAATTCTCATTAATAACAATAAGTAATTAGAAACTTAATTTATGCATGCTGTTTTCAAAAGCTCGGGTCTGTCACTTTTGCTTCTTTGTGTGGATGATAATATAGGACAAATATATGCTTTTCCTATAAAGAAATTGAAAGTTTGTGTGCTGTGGAAAATAAGAATATTTTGGAGATTTGCAGTTTTGTTCTCTTCTGCAAATTTTTAACATGAACTTAAACCATCTTCACAGCTATGTTAACATTATTGTATTTTATCTAACTAAAAATAATAAAGCACATAAAAGAAAAAACAAACAGTGCATACATATGAAATGGCTATAAAGACAAGATTAAGTAGGAAAATTGAGTGAACTGCAATTCCGTTTGCAGTGTTCTGTATCCAGACTGAACCTCACTGATTCCCTGGTTTTGGCCAGAGGCTCCAGATTTCCATCCCCACCTTCAGGCTTGCCAAGTCTCGTTCATCTGGCAGCTCTGCCATGCGTCCTTCTGCCCAGCCGAGGTATCGCATGTCCTGCTGGCAAAACAGCAATTGCAGCCATTGATTGCCAAGGGCCCCAGTGGCACCTGCTCATCTGACCTCCTTTCCCACCATCCCCAATCCCCTCCTGCAAACCCCAGGAAGCCTCAGAGTGGGTTTAAGGCTGTCCAAGATCCTGATTCTGCTGGTGCAGCCTTGTTCCCAGACAGCAGGTTATCTGTCAGTTAGTCAGCCTCGCAGCAGCCCTGTCAGCCCCTTTTTTGTCTTATCAGAGCTCTGTTTTCCCCACAGCTTCAGTTCACCGGATACAAAAAGTGTGCCTGCTGAAATAGCACTCTGTGCACAAGTTTCTTAGCCCTGTTGTCAGGTTCACATCAGTCACAAGTTTTATTCTCTGAAACAGCCATGCAACAGCTTCAGTTCCTAGTGAGTTGTCAACAGTAATTTGTCAGTCTGTTATTTTTCATTTGGATTGCAATGCTTCTGAACATAAAGTTTTTGCATTTACTTGATTTCTGATTTCTGGATGTCCAACCACAATTTCTTTGCTTGTTCTTAATTAATTGGGATTCTCAGATAAATTCCTATCCAAACAACTTTATATTTAATAGCAGGAGAAATCATTCTTTCACTTTATTCTATGACAATGGATACTATGTTTAAACTGGTGGCAATCACTTCTCCATGATGATAAAGACTTAAGAAGAAAAATTTCTTCCTAGTGAAAAAAATACCAAGTAACTTACCTAGAAATGAAACTTTTTCTATTTCTTTGAAGGAAGAGATTGATTGTAGAGACACAGACACCAGCCACATGCCTGCAGCTATGTCATATGATGCAGAAGGGCACTTATTACCCTGGCTGAAGGATGGGGACTCCCTCTGCAACTTGATAAATCTGAGTCTGATTGATGGTACCTTGAAGCATTCTTCTGTATGTGATCTCATGCCACTGTAGTGATCACTGCTACAACCAGCTCTTATTATCAACCAGAGGCAGTACTAAATCCTTGATTCAGCAACAGCTTCATTTACAGGTTTTCATTTGGCTTTATGGCAAATGAAGAATGGGAGAGGGTTAAGGACTGGTTTAAAATGTCTTAATATTTCATATGTAAATAATTGTTAATTAACCAAAACTCCATTAGGAAGCTAATAGTGGACAATTCATTTAAATGGAAATGTTCTCCCTACTTCACAGTTTTGTCAAGGCGCAGTACAGGCAGCATGTTAAATCACCATGTTTTTCCAACAAGCTATTTGAAATCTGTGGCAGCCGGATTTGATTGATGCAGTGTACCAGAGAGCATAAGTATTGCAGAAAATGCTATTTCAGAGTTCAAAGCAGTAGAAAAATTGCTGTTTAATAATTCAGCAGTGAAATGAAAATAATGTAAAGAAGATTAGCCATGGTCTTTTATTGGGTGGTATTCATAGTAACATTCTCATTTCTAGAACTGTTTTTTTTTTTCAACTTATATTTTTAATCAAATGCTTTGAATGAAAGCTTTGTTGTTTTTATTGTGAGAGTGAAGCCAGAGCGGGGACCTCTTCTAAAAGAACAAACTATCTTTTATTCAGCAATATGGCAGAACTAAAATTTGTTCTGTGTATCTTACTTTCCTTTTGTTTCTGTCACAATGATAAACAAACAATTCAGCAGAAATCTCTGCCCCTCTGGAAGCTGTTGTTTTCTTTGTGTGAACTCTTCAAAAGCACTTGCAAACATTCAGCTGCGTCCTGTTTTAATATAGCACAGATGAGAAATAGAGTACTAGGATAACTCTCCCATTTCCGTGTTTCTCCTGTGTCCAGGGCTTCCTTTACACTCAAGATGAGTTGTTTTGTCAGAGTACACAATGTCTCTTGCACATGCCCATTTCCACCCAGTTGCACTTTTCCTCCCAGAAATCCCAAAGAACAGGAATCCAAGGACATTTGAAATATAGTAAATTCATGCTCTGCAGACCCTTATATTGGACACATAAAGTAATAGACTCCTGTGTCAGTAGTGCCCACATCTCATATTTCCAGGAAGATCTAAAAATTATTTAAATACATAACTTTGAAAGAGCAAAACATAGTGTTACCTGTTTGCAGTTGTTCTCTCTACAACTGCATCCACCAAAATAAATATTGAAAGCCATTTGAACATGCTTATCAGGCAGCTGGACAATGTGGTGAAATCTCAGTTCTAAGAATTTCCACTACTGTTCAGCAAATTGTTCAGTTTCAAATGTTGATTAATCTGGTTGAATATCCTGGCTAATGGAAAACCAGTTTTCAATAGAGATTATTTGCTAAATCCTCTGTATGTTTGAGAATACAAACACAAGTTGCAAATGTATTTGGGTCATTGCCTCATCCTATAATTTTTCCAGCATTCAGCTTACCTGGCCTGAGCCTTTTTCTTGTTATCTAAGCACAAAATAACAATTTCCATAAGAGTAATAATTCATGCCAGAATGTTTAAACATCCAGTAAATTAATTCAGACATTATTTTAATTGACAACAAGTTTATTAATGAAACTGATATAGATTGCAGAATTCCAAACACAGCTGTAACAATGGAGGTTTTTTTGCTGCAGTGTATATCCCCTACTGTGCAAAAACATCTCCTAAGACATTATAAGATTAAGCCAGTCTAGAGCTGTTGTTTAAAGAAAATCACCAGCAGTCACTGCTTTGTTTACCAGTCTGGAACAGCATTATATAGCAACTTCTAGTACTTAGATGCTGCCCATTCATTTACATCAGTCATCCTAGATTCATCTTTTGGCTCACTGTGCTCTCTGATTCCAGAATTTTCTAATTTCTAAAAATCTTCTGGTTTCTAAATACATTTTCAGTAGGTTTTCAATAAATTTTCAAGGAGCAGCTTTTTTCCCCCAAGTTTCCATTTTTCTATCTTCCTACATTCTGCAGATTTAATTCTGTAAAATAAAATTAAGAATACATTTTTATATATATTGTTTACAAATCAAAGGTTATATTTGAAGATATTTTGCTTTCTGTTTCATAACAAAATAAAAGAATAAACATTCCAGTCAAAATACAAAATATCCAACATATAAATTGTAAAGCTGTTTTGTTGGGATTTTTTCCTAGTTCTGTAAGCAGCAATGTGTACAGGTAAAGCAGTGCATGTGCAACAGTCTGAAAATATCAAGCTGCAGGGTGCCCTATATGTTAATCTGACATAAAGTGGAATCAAGCAGCTGCCAGCAAATGCATTATTCTTATCACAGATGCTATAGCATATCTTACAGTTGCTAACAAATAACTTACATTTTGTTGTAAAAGAAATAGGGAGAAAACATGCTGACCTTTTTAACAGACAATAGAATCACTTTCTGCTGGGAATATTCACACATTTTAATTTACCAAGGTGTTTAGTTGCTGTCCTGGAACCATGCCAGCATGTCCAGCTTCTTCATATATCAGGTACATTGGAAACACTGGTACAGTAATTATTTAATTTTTCAACAGAGAAGAAAAAAAAAACAACCTAAGGAATTCTAAGTAGGGGTTGTGAAAGGCCCTATATGACCTTATGTTTCTTAGTCATGTATGACAAAACACTGAGAAACAAGATAAGGGAACAGAGACCACCAATTTAAAAGAATCACTGATTTAAATGAATAAGAAATACTGTTCAGGGTATTATCCACCATATAAAATTATTCAAGATTTTTATTAGGAATAAGCCTTATAGGAAATGAATCAGAGAGTATAAAAACAGTTACACATAAATCACAATTTTTTTCATTGAATTTCTTAAAGAATTACATACTGGATTTTTTAACACCAATTCTTGGAATCCCAAAGCAGTAATAAAGTTCATTTTTGAAGAATTCCATTTATCATTTTCCCTATATAAACTCTAAAAAGCATTTCCATAATGTGAACTCCTTCCTATTTAATTAATGTCTGTTTAAATAAAAAGGAATTGCTACTTTGGTATTAGGGAAGAAAAATAAAAAATTGTTTATGTAGACAGATAAAGATTACTGTGCAGAAAGCAGATGCGAAGTATTTTATTGTGATTTTTATTAAGACAATACATCAAGATTTTGTAAACCTGTACTTACTAGATTGGTCTTTTGAAGCTGAGATTAGGCAATGCCCCTGAACTGTGAATCAGCATGGGAATTTAATCACTGCCATGGTATATGTGGGTGCACATTCTTCAGAAAGCTATTTAAAATGCCTCTGATTTTACATCTGCAGAAATAAGTGCTGATTTACTAAATTACTGATAGTTGTGAAATATTCGGTTAATGGAAGAGGCAATAGAATTACAAAATAACTTTGAAATTACTGTATAATTTAGTTGAAAGCGTCCTGCTGAGTTTACTTAGACCAACCAGCCTGCTCGAGCAGGGTCAATTACAGCAGATTGCCTCAGACCACGTTCAGGCTTTGAATATCTCCACAGATGGAAACTTCACAACCATTCTGGTCAACACGTGCCAGTGTTGTACCAATCTCACAGTAAAAAAATGGGTTTTCTTGGATTCAGATTGAACTGCTTTTTTTTTTTTTAATTTGTGGCCATTTTTTCTCCTGTCATTGTGTAGTACCGAGAGGAGTCTGCCTCATCATCATCATCATCATCATCATCATGGCAAGGCTTCGCGAACGAAGATTTGGGAAGGGATCTAACCACGCTTG
>JAWWES010000081.1:135696015-135709818 GCA_035583135.1 Lophotriccus pileatus | reverse complement strand
CGCTGCAGGAGCAAGGCAGCAGCGTGGCTCCCCGCCCGCCGCCATCTTGCCCCCCCCCCGGAGTCTGCCTACTACAACTTCAATTCTCCCATCAGGTGATAATATGCATGGGTGATAACCAGGTCGAAGAGTCCCACCTCTCTCAACCTGTCCACTCCAGTATCCTAATAATTTCTGTGGCCCTTCACTGGGTGTGCTCCATAAAAGTCCACATCTTTCTTGTACTAGGAAGTCCAGAAGTGGCACAGCACTCCAGATATGTTTCATCAGGCCTGAGCAGAGGAAAAGAATGAGCCTCCTTAACTGCTGGCAACAGCCCAGGAGGTAGGATTTTGTGGGATTTTTTTTTCTTTTTGCTTCACAGGACATTGCTGGTTCAAGGTCACCCTGCTGTCCACCAGAACCCCAAGTTTCATCTCTGCAAATCTGTGTTACAGGCAGTGTAAAGTGTGTATTGGTGCATGGGGTTATTCCTTCCCAGGTGCAGGATTTGACTTTTCCCTTTGTTGAACTTTCCTGTTGGTCCATTTCTCTAGACTGTCTAAATCTCTGTGAATGGCAACACAACCCTCTGGTGTCACTATGCATACAGCTTATCTCAATTTTTAAATGTCTGGGATTTAAGGGAGACACCTCTGAGACACTACTATTTACCTAACTTGGAAGATAGTCGAGTTTTTTGACTCCAAATCCAAAGCAATAATCTATGTTACAATTGTTAAAATTGTATTGTTTTCATCTTATTCAATGTCCCTGTCTGTATGCAAAAGTTCTGAACTCTCCCTAACTTAAATCAAGATTACTGAGCCCAGCATAAAGCAGAGCTTCAGATGTGTTCCAAGACATGGGGTGGGGGGCAAGAATAAGCCTGCCAAAAAAAAGAGCTGACTTTTGTATTAGTCTGGAAATTACAGCAATCACCCAGAAAATGGAGAGGTCTGGTCTCTTGACCTTTTCTACCCAAAGTGATTTATACCAGCATTTCTCCTTCCTCAGACAGTCTCATGTTTTCCAATAAAACCTTGACCAAATAAAAAAAATTACAAATCAAGAAAGAAACTTAGCAGCAGAGCTCAGGTCTGTCCTTTTCTGATTTTTTTTTTTTTTAACAGATTTCAGACACTAACTAGATATTCCTCTTTTCTTTCCATGATAAATGAACTCTCAATGGTTACTTGATAAGCTATTATTTAGGGAACACTCCAGAAAAATTGTTTGATTCCTTTTAAAATGAGACAGGCCTATAACTAGTCTTCATTAAATGACATTTGAGTACTACAGAAGTGATACTGCCTGGAAACCATACTAAATTCTGCTCAATATATACACTTGCAGAGAATTACTTCAGCAGTATGTTCCAAGGGGATGAGCATATTCATCCTGAAAACACCATAAACTTTCAAGGAAGTCAACCTTTAAGTTTCAAAATTGGATTCAACAGTATTGATATAGATAGCCCTGCACTTGGCCTTTCCTATTGATTAATGCTGGGTCAGCCCTCTCACAGTATATTCATCTTTTCGGGGTTGCACTTTGGAAGCGATGGATGTTTCTAAATGATTGTGTGGGGAGCACAGAGGTCTAACCCTGACTTTCTTGGAGCATTACTCACATGAGAATGTCGAATTAGTCTCTGTGGATTTCACCTGAAGTTTGCATTTATCAGTTGCAGCTCTTTACTTTCTTGCCTTTGGATATAGGCCACTGTCAATATTTAATATCACTTTTAAATGTAAGGAGAAAAAAAAAATCATTATATATATCACAAGCCAAGCAAAGGAGAAATGTCCAGAATACTACAATATTAATTATTTTCTGATTCAGAAAATAGTCTTATAATACTTACCTAATAGTTTTGACCTTTCTTATGCTAGTATCATCACTATTATTTTTGTAACCAGAACTTTCACAATGCCAAATTTCATGTTTTTTTCATGATGGATTCATTTTAAGTTTACTATTAAGTTGAAGCAAATAAGATATAAAAGTATATCAAAGACCATTGGGAGAAATAATGACAACTTTATATGATAGGAGTAAAGCCTATAAATCCATGACATGAACATGTCTAAATAGCCAGGTCTTCTCTTCATAAACCTGCACACTCAGGATTAAGTTCTGTAATAGTAGAACTTCAAATATATTAAAAATTAAAATCAATCTTAAATGTTACAGAATTGTTTTGGATGTCTGGTTTATCACTGTATAAGGCTATATTTATACAAGTTCATACTTCTTGAAAAGGCACATGGAAACTGGGGGGAAGGCATATCCTTGCCTTGGAACACTATCAAGAACTGAGAAAGCTTCCGAGACTGAAGAATGTGTGTAGTTGAAGAGTCCTGGCACAGTGCTGAAACCAATGCCTGAAACAGTGGAAGATCTTCTTGCCAAGCTATGGGGCCTTAACAGAGTTTGCTTCTACTCAAAAAAATTGCTAAAGCTGTGATGACTGGGAGATGGCATACCCATCTGAAAGGACATAGGCGAGCCGGAGATATCGTGTACCAACCTTCTGTTCTGTCTTTGCCAGTTGCAAAAAGTGGCAAACACAATGGGTAAGTCAACAATTTATAAGTGCAAGCTTTAGCCAGAAATTGTATTTCAGTCAATGTTCTTTGTTATCACCCATTTCTGATGTCTTTTTTTATTTCCCCAAGCAGACTCTTATACATGGAATGACCTGCCAGGACTAGGTTTGCCTATGTCACATCTTTACCTGTGCTCCTTTCACTGCAATACAAACATAAAAGCTAGCAATATTTAATAATAAAACCAGCTGAGTTGGGCTTATAATTTTCATTGTTTGTAAATGTGAAAAACATCTTCAGATTATTCAAAACAATTAATTTATGCATATAGCCAGTCAGTGTAACTAAATACTAGTGCTACAGTCACTGTTGTCTGCTTTCTTTCCTTCCTTCCTATCTGCTGTGTTCAAAGGGCACATTTCAAATTAGATGGTAATTCCTCATGGAAGCTTTTCTTCATGTTCAGGTCTTCATCTTCAAATATGTTCTGTATAGGCAGAAGCTATTTTTTTAAATGCAGAAGCAAGTCTTTCAAAATCGGACAATAAAGAAGAGATTTATGAACATACTTTTTCCTGTAATGATAATTCAGTGCTGATTCCAGAAGAATATACTAGATACTTATCTTTACAGTATCTACTCTCCCTATTAGCAAAGATTTTGCTTTGGCTTTACAATTTGAAGTTGTCGTAAATATTTTTGGATTATTTATATTTATGGTATGTCAGTGGAAAAACTATTCACATGACAAAAATAATTTTCATAACAAGGGTTGATTAATAACTTTGGTTAACATCTCAAAAGTACGTATATAAACCCTCAATTTACAGGAGCCTCACTTTCTATTCCTTTTATCCTTAACAGAATGATTCCACGTAAGACAACTTCCTGATGTCATTGTGTGTACTCTCCTCAAAGAGGTCAACCAGTCTTTGTTATGCCTAAATCCTACTCACATTTATCTATCTCCAAGTAATCATTCCCATGAGATGAAAGTATTGTTTGCTTCCACAGTAAAACAATTTATATGTAATTTATGGCACTCTGTACATTTCCAGTAACTTAGTCAACCTATAAACCCTCTTTCTAAACCTTCCTGGATTTTTATGACTGTATCAATATATTCATACCCTAGCATCTATGTAAGGAAGCTCTGCAGCCAGGGATAGATCTTAAATTCTGATTCTGTCTGCACCTTGGTGTCTACCTCAGCAGCTCTTGAAGGCATAGAACATCCATTTACTCATGACTTCCAGAAATCAATAGTTTGTAACCTGCAAATAAAATAAAATAAAAACTAAAACAATTATGTCAGATTGCCAACACAAGGAGAAACATTCACAAATTTATCTCTGAAAATGCCCCAGAGGCATCTACTTTTATCTTTACCTACCTCTCCATCCTTCTCCAATCTAGTAAGTCCAAACTCAGGTAATTGGGTTGTAACATAGTTGGATCAACATTTTCTCTGCCTAATGGAAATCAAAACAATTTTTCTATAGAAATATTTGAACTAGGTTTTGTTCTAACTGATCAACAAAAAACTTAAATGAGAATGGAAAATAGGCTACATGAGAGAAAACGGCCTGTGACATTCACAGTTTACTATGTGCACTTATGTTACAGAGATGAGAAATATCTTGAAACATGGATATTAATAAAGCTTTACATAGTTTGTGTTGTTCATGATAGCTGGAAGCCAAATAACTTCCCCTGTGTTATCCAGTTCCTATCATATGTATTTATTTATGCACACATACATGCACACATATATACATGCAGATGCATTTGTGTTTTTCTAAGTTCTTCTAAGGTAACACATATAACCCTTTTAAACAAGATCTACTTTCCAGCAAATAAAGTTACAGAAATGTAGCAATTAAGCAGACTGTAATCTTATGTCCAAATTCTTTGATACCTAGCAAACTGATGCCTGATGAATTTGGGAGCACAAATCTCATTTTTTTAACTAAAAGTTTATAGGATTTCTCAAAGAAACCACTGTCAGAAATCAGGGATAGAACTCAAGTTGGACTGTCAACAGGAAAAAATAAGTGAGAGGAAAAGAATGGCCTCCTGTCAAAAAAAAAAAAAAAAAAAAAGAAAAGAAAAAGATACACAGAAGTTCAACAAAAAGTAAGTCCAATGAACAGGAAAGTTGTAGACAACTGTTTCAAAAGTTCATTCAAGATAAAATGAACCTTCCAAATTAATTGTAATAATTCTTATTATCATATCAATTGAAATTTTCATAAAGGATAAATTTGAACATTTGAATAGAGTTTGATTCTCTAGTAGGCATGTATCAGTTAGTGATTCCCACCCCCCCCCAAAAAGAATACTTGAGTTGTCTCAAAAACACACAAAAATTAAATAACTAAATATTCATGAAAATCTTTGTCGTACTTTTGCATTTGCTAGGTGAGTTACAGTACATGATCTCCAAATGACGTACATGACCACATGATTTAGGTTTATTATTATTATAGTAACTTCTATACTAACAGATCAGACTAAAAAAACCTCTCTTTGTTACCTCTCCAGCCTAAAGGCTGGAATGTTTTTACATGGTGTACCTAGTATTCCAAAATCCATTCTGATTCATGGACTGTCCAAATGCTACTCTATATCTATTTTCTGAAGTTTTTATCTACTATCACAGTAAAGTCTTAGAAATACGTGTGAATAGATAGATGAAAGTAATTCACTGGAAATATAAAAGTTGCCTTTCTCTTTAAAGAAAGGTTACTAAAATCAATACACCTTTTGTCCCTGTACTTCTCCACAGATAGCACTGGGAATTCAGCTCATTATAATACATGACTTTGGCTCAGGTAAAGGGCAGATTGTGGTGTGTGACAGGTAATAGCATGTGGAATTAGAGTACAGTGAACACAGGTCAACATCTTATCTGTGGAGCACTTGCATTTGCAAATCAAAATATCTGATGGACTTCTTTTACAAGTGGAAAATGGAAGTAAGATAAAAAAATATTTTAAATCAGACTTCCTGTCATGAATTCAAAATAAGCTTATTTTTAAAACTCTTCCTAGTATTTTTAAAACTCTTTCCAAGAGTCATGCTCTGAGCTTGAGATGCAGCGGTTGTAAACATCTCTACTGATTCTATAAAACTGGTGTGGAAACTCTCCATTCACACTTGATAATGCTTTTCATTTACTTGTGAAAAAATGTCAAAGTTTATTCACACCTTTGCACACCATCATTGTTTCTTTTTCAGTGAAAGAAACATAATTTATAAAGTTGCAGAATAAATATTTGGACAACTTTTTGAATTGTATCGAACCTACATATAAAGCAGATGTTTCTCTAAAATAAAATTTATAAACTTCTTTTTCACTGTTCTTTTGAAATCTTTGGAAGAAGTATTATCTTTAGTAACAACTGTATTGATCAGAAAAATATAATGAAGTTCTTTGATCTCCTCTTCTAGTTTTTGGTCCTATTTGCCTTTATAAGCTTAGAGGTATTCAGTCTTTCTCTCACACTGGCTTCAAAGTAGAAAGAAAAACTACAGTCAAAGACAGTATCTGGAAAAGTGTTTCCATTTCCAGCTAATGCAGATAAAAGAAGTACTTCCAAAAGTACATCTAAAACTATTTCTTTTTCAGCAATGGTTTATATTGGAATAAAAGATAAAGTTTCCAGTAGAACTTCACTGGTAAATGTCACGTCATGGCAGTCAGAACACTCTGTAGACCAAGATAATGTACATAATGAAATACACATAGATAAATATATGTATATACATATACACAATCATGTTTATAATAAAAACTTTTTTATTATCTACTTCAAGCTTAATAAAATTAAATTTAGTAAATTTTCCTTTCAGGATAATTTTTCTTTTAAAAGGTGTTTATCATAGATTCATAGAATCAGATAAATATTCTATCTAATGCGTAAAAAGAATGACTGTGCAGACAAAACCAAAACCAAAACCAACTAACCAACCAAAAATCAAACGAAAAAGCAACAACACAAAAACAAATCTCAAAACAAACAAAAAGAACAGATCAAAGCACCACTAGGAAAGGGGAAAATGGCATAAAACCAACTGTTAGGAAGAAAGACAGAGAATACAATGCTGCTTCAGTTCTGATTTTTCTCATCAGAGAGCTGCCACACATGACCACCTTGACTGGTGACTAATTGCCACCAAGGACCACAGTCATCAATTCTCAGTGAGTGGCATCAGCTGAGGGATGTTTCACTATCACAGCTAAAATAGGATATGATTCCAAAAGAATAATACTTTTGTACCTATAGTGATGGTGTTCAATAGAAGAAAAAACTATGAACTAACAAAGTATGCTACCTAGGAATTAATTCAAAACATTTAGTTATAAATTGGACTGATTTTTCAGTCATTCTCATCCCAATGACTTCTAATTTCTTAATTGTCACATGGATAAAGGCATATGCATGTATACATACATTGCAATACTGGGGAAATATGCATCAGTAAAGAGGAGTTTGGTGACAAATGGACTGATTTAGTGTGTAAAATTCATTTTTATTCTTTCTGTCATTTTTTCGTGGTACTTTATACTCTTGGAATAGGTTCCTAAAGTAATGCATGCTTTACTCCCTTCCTATATCTTATTAATAAAAAATTAAATCAAATAAGCCCAACTGGCTTCTCTGATACTTCATTCCCGGGCTCAAAAAGGTAATCAAAACTGATACATGAAGAAAAACACAAAGAAACAACCAGAAAGCAGATATTTTGGTGTAGATTCCCATTTATTGCAAATGACTGACTGATAAGCATTCACCTCTTGCTTCGTCACATTCTGTACTGAATGACTTGCTTGCAAATCCTGTACAACTGTGTATAAACTGTGTGACTGTTGATTCTTGATCCTGCTACAGTGTTTATTCCACTAGGAGAAAATAAAAGTCAGCTCTGAATTCTTTTCTCGCCTTTTTCACCTGACTTAGGTTATTGCGTTCTATTATATATAGCTGTGGTCCTTTTTATTTATGCTTGGGTGCTGTAAAACTGTAAAAAATTCCTGAATCTAGGTGATTGTCCATGATTTGGTAGGTTGATACAGCTGTCAGATTAGTACAGAACCATTCATTCTATAAAATGGTGAACTTGAAGACTAAATTACTATACGCAAAGGTGTTTTTTTGTACAATTCCTTTAGATCAATACAGCCTATTTTACAGAAATTCAGAAAGATTTTTACAGTAGATCAAAATGTTTAGTTATCACTTTGTACTATAACTTCCCATTTTCTGTTCTTCTGATAAATTTTTGCTTCTTTCCTGATTAAAATGATATTTCTAGTAGAAATATTCTCATCCAAAGCCAAAATCTGCAGTATCATATGGCCTTTGCAAGCTCATTAAATATGCCCTCTGTAAAATTAAATCAAGCCCAGTCCAAATCGATTCTTTACTTTTTGATTCAATTTATTCTACTTGGTGGGGAAAGAAAAAAAAAAAAGAAAGAAAAACCTGAACCATTTCACAATTTTTTTGAAGGATGATATCAAAAGCTAAACAAATTATGACAATGGATAACTTAGAAAATGTACTGGGTATGCATGGCAAGGTTTAGGTAGCAGGGAGACTAAAGAGGCGACTGTGAGAAACTGCTGGAAGCCTTCCTTGTATCCAGCAGAGCCAACACCAGCTGACTCCAAGAAACACTGGCCACTGACTAAGGCTCAGCCACTCAGCAACAGAGGTAGCACCTCTGGGATAATGTGTTTAAAAAGGGGGGAAACAAACAAACAAACAGAAACCACAAACTAAAAAAACCTGCACTAAAGCAATTGCAGCCAGAGACAGGAGTGACAGTATGCGAGGGAAACAACTTTGCAGGCTTCAATACCAGCGAAGAAGGGGAGGAGGTGCTCCACGTGTCAGAGCATTGTGAAAACTATAGTCTTGGAGGTTAAGATTACAGCAGATATCCATGGAAGAGCCCATACTGGCAGATGGATGTGTTTGAAGGAGGCTGTGACCCTCTGATGCTCGTGCTAGGACCTCTGGACCCATGGAGAGAGGAGTTCACACTGCAGAAGATTCCTGTGGGGGAATCACACTGGAGCAGCTTGTTCCTGAAGGACTGCACCCCATGGGGGACCCACGCTGGAGCAGTTTGTGAAGAACTACAGTCCATGGCAAGGACTCACATTGGAGAGGTTTGTGGAAGACTCTTTCCCATTGGAGGAACCCTACACTGGAGCAGGAGAAGAGTGTGAGGAGGCCTCCCCCTGAGGAGAAAGGAGAAGGAGAGACAACACGTGATGAACTGACTGCAACCCCACTCCCAGTCTCCATGTGCTACTGGCCCAAAAGGTTGTAGAGAATTTGAAATTAAGACCAGGAAGAAGAAGTCAGGGAAAGATATTTTACGATTTAGTTTTTTTTTTCTTTATCCTGCTCCAATTTTGTTTGACAATAAATTAAATTAATTTCCCCAGATCAAGTCTGGTTTTCTTATGACAGAAATTGCTGAGTGATCTCTCCCTGCCCTTATATGGACCCATAAACCTTTTGTTACATATTCTCTCCCCCATTCAGCCGACGAGAGGAGTGATAGAGTGGTGTTGGTAGGTATCTGGCATCCAGGCAGGGTCAAGCCTACACAGCATAATTTCCACTTGCAAGCACACTAAACTAGTGAGGAGCTGACCTCTCATATTCTAGCTTCACTTTCATTTCCAGTATAGGGTTAAAAGTCAGAGCTAACTACGACAAAGTCTTCTGGACTCTGGAAAGAGATATAAATGCCCTTTGCATTTTGCTGCACCTCAGGTATTTCCCTCCTAAGTGGAATTCACTACCTGGATTATACATGCTAACTCCACAGAGTTTATGCTACAGAAATATAGCTTCTCTCATTTTGTTTTATGCCTTTTTGGAACCAGATCCTTATTTTGGAAGGAACCAGAAGACCTTATTTTGCAACAGACAGATGGCAAAATTGACACTATTTGCCCTTATATCCATTATCTGAACGCTCACTCAAGACCTGGATTCAGGTGCCAACAAGTCCCTGATGAAATAAAAGTCACATCTACTATACAACAGAAGCCTGACCTAACTACATTGGTGTAGGCTACCCTAGACTGCTTGGGAAGATGATCCACCTTCTGTAACATAATTGAACAGCTATGAGAAAATGTGACACTGGAGAGTGCCTGGACACGATCCTCTGCAACGTGCTGTAGAGGACCCTGCTTTGACAAGAGGGTTGGACTAAATGATCTCCAGAGGTCCCTGCCAAACCCAACATTCTGTGATTCTCTAATTGTGACAAGTGGAAAGAAAGTAAAATATTTTCTGTCCAATAATAACTGATTGTTTGGCTGGGGGAGGAAAGCACGTAAGAGATTTATATTTTATGCTACCTAGGTTATTTATGGCAAATGAAAACCTTTTTCTTTAAATCTTTAGAGGGGTAAGAAGGACATCTTTCCCGTAGGTTCAGTAGAAAGTTTCCAGAGCTATGTATGTACAGTGAGATTTTTTCTGTTAGATAAACTGTACTGTATGCTTAAAAGACTTCCAGATAATTATTCTTGCTGTTATAAATTAAACCCAGAGTAATTCTTCAAAAGATGATGATACTTGGTGTCTGTGACTTACCATACAATTACAGTAAGCAGTTAGTGAAACTTGGTATCAATATCATAGGGAGAAAGAAGAGTATGAATGCTTTCATAAAACTGTATACAATCTTAGAAAGAAAATGACTGACTAATACTACCCACATTTTCTAAAAAGTTAATAATTTGGAGAAAAAAAAAAGTCACAGAAGTCCAGAAGTAAAATACCATGCAGGAATTAATGTGTAGGAGAAAAGTGATTTTTTTAAAGCTAGACTTGAATAAACAGTGGAATGAATTCAGACTTTAATACAAAAAATGTCTAGAAAAAAGATGTAACAATAAGTTTTCAATTTTATATTGGTGGTATATTTTATTTTTTTTTTTTTACCCTTCAGGTAAAAATTTGGAAAGGTACAAAAGTGCTATAATCAAGACCTCTAAGTTGTTCCTAGAAAACCTCTTTCCTCGTTCCCCCCAAAACTGCCCTGTAATCCTGAATACAGTATGATAGGAACTGTTCAACTTAATATTTTACAACTGATTGGATTTTGTGGTTTTACTTTAAACTCACTAAATTAAAAAAAAAATGTATGTGAGTTTGGTTTTATGCATGTGTGTGAGAAATTCAAACTGCAGTGAGTGATGTATTTTCTATTACTTCAGTTTTCTAACTTTTTAAATTGTGATTATTGCATGTTATCACTTACTGAGCAATTGTAGCATATGGTCAGCTCTTTATGCAGATCTGCACTGGTTTATGTTTATGTTTTACAATTTGTGAATCAATAAAAGTAAATAAAAAAAAATGCAACAACCACAATACCATAAAGCATCTTCCCCTTCATTATTTTTACATTCATTCTCTGAAACTTTTCTAGAAAGTGAACTTTTTCAATCATTCAGTCTCAAGTGTAAAGTAAAACCAATAAGTACTTTAACATCAAGTGGGCATTTAATCTCTCAGAAGCATGGTAGACTGATTTTCAACTTTGAAGGCTTAGCAAGCTCACCTGGCAAATGAGTTCTCCTTTAAATAGTTAGACCACCTTAAGCTGTCCAAAATCACAAGCCAGTTGAGAGATTAACAACGTTTGTGTCTGTTATTTTCAAATATTCATTAGGTATATTAAAAGCTTTTCAGTCTTATTCACTGTGGGAGTGTTGTTTGTTTTCCTCTGGGTAATACAATGTTCTGCTATAGTAATTGGAAAAAAATAATATATATGATGTGAGTCACCTTCTACTGTAAAATTGCAAAGGTTCCTGTTATTATTCGACTGCCAAAATGTTTATAGAAAATGCCTGATGCACATCTATGAATCTATCACTCATTCTGAAGTAGGTGGGCTGACTGATTATCAATCTTTAATCGATGTAACATTTTGAGATGTCAGAATCCAATACAACTTGGAAATATATTAAAACATATTCAAAGAAGGAATTCTGGAGCAAAACTATGCTTTAATAAGAGTTCTATCACTGAATTTTATTGAATATTAGTTTTGTCTTCCAAAATAATATAAATTATATAAATTGTAAATTTATGGACCATTGAAATAAGTGACAGGTCAATATTATGGGGAAAGTATCCATCAGAGAATATAGTTTTGAAAAAGGCATAATAGTTGCTGGTGGCCACTTAAATTTAGGAAGATAATGTTTATCTTCTTTGCTGTCTAGAGGTAATTACCAATGACAATGAACTGAGAAGCTTAATATAAAAAATTAATCATTACTGTAGAAGTGGACTGCATAAAATTGAGTGTCCTGAGAAACAAGAGATTTCTTTATGCAAGTACACCCGAGTTATAAATCACTAGATACTTGAATTTTTCAGTGTAGCTGGAATCCAACTTGGTCATTCAAAGTAATGTTGAAACATAGTTATGTTCCTATCACACTGTGCAGAGTAATCACATCTCTTTTCAAGGTAATATACTGCCCATCATGTCTACCTACTGTCATAGTCAGAAGTAGAGGACGAACTATTGCTCACGCAGCCAATGCTTCACTCGCCAGTTTTCTTGAATACTGAAGGTCATAACATGACCAGAGCTAACAAAGCTGGTGCTGTGAGGGTAGAGAGACACTGACACAGAGTGCCCACAGAAGCTGTGTGTGCCCCATCCCTGTAATTTTTCAAAGGCCAGGTAGGAGGGAGTTTTGTGCATCTCGGTCTAGTGGAATGTGTCCCTGACCATGGCAGGGAGATTGAAACTATAAGTTCCCATGGCATGATCCTTAAGGTCCCTTCCAACATAAACCATTCTTGAGTTTGCTCAGCCTGGAAAAGAAAAGGTTTAGGGGTGACCTAATTCCAGCCTTCAAGTACCTGAACAGAGCCTACAAGAAAAATGGAGAGAGACTTTTCACAAGAGCATCTAGGGACAGAAAAAGAAAGGAATGGTTTCAAACTAACAGAGAGTAGGTTTAGATGAGGTATTAGGAAGAAATTCTTTACTGTGAGGTTGATGAGGCACTGGAACAGGTTGTTCAGAGGATTGTGGATGCCACATCCCTGAGAGTGTTTAAAGCCAGATTGGATGGAGCCCTGAGCAGTTTGGTCTATTGAAAGGTGTCTTGGTCCATGCCAGAAAGGCTGGAATTACATGATCTTTAAGGTCCCTTTAAACTCAAACAATTTTATGACTCTTTGATTCTACCATTCCATGCTGTGCAAATATCTAGGATTCTGTGAAAAATAATAGCAAAGGGAACAATGCAGTACACTCATTTTTTTTAAATTACACTGGTTTTAAAAGTTTACTGGTTAACTTCATGCAATTAAGAATTCAGCAATGAAGTTCATCCTAAGTTATTTGAATGAAACTAGTCTGTTGTACAAACATATTAACATTTTAGTCTAGTTTGTCTCTTCCAAATAAGGAGTTAAATCACAGTTTTCTGAGTGAGTCTTAATGCTCCCTATGTTTGTCATGTTGCTTCTGAAGGTGTTCATCAATCAAAGCACTCATCAGTTTATATAACAAACTGTTTACTAAGCCATACCTGTCATGTGCAGATCCATGAACATGCTAGTTCATGGATAAGCATTGGCTTTCCTAAGTCATACGCGTCTTCTGCTATCTAAACTTGAATTAACTATGTAGTGTACTTAAGAAAAAAAATACTGTGCCAGATATAACAGCCCAAGAGAGGTGTCAGTTGCCTCATTTTCATCACTCCTGGTTCAGTAAGTGGCAAGGCTGAAGATGCATTCCCAGAAGGCATTCATAACAGAGCACACGGACATACCACATCCATACCTATGCATATGACTGGCCACACAGATAATGAACAGACACATAGAGTATTTGCACAAACACCCACAGCATCAATGACCTCATACTTCTCTCTCTTATTGAGCAAATGGAGATCTACTAGTGAGAACACAAAGAGATATGTACAATTTGCACCCCTCCCAACCCATCTGCTGGCACCCAGTCCTCTCTTGCTTCAGTTCCTGACACCATGGGTCCCTATGACCTAGTGAACCACTCCATTTGTTGCCACTTTGTCATGGTTTCTCTTTGTGCTGTTAAAACGTTGAAATTTTTTCCTTTTTTCCTGTGTGTGAGTGGGGGAGAAGAACCGGTCGAACGAGTTCCTCCAAGCCTTAATGGCCCCACATTAAGACCCCAGCCACTTCAGTTGATATGCTAATTACCTGGTTTTGTC
>JAWWES010000081.1:135672109-135691627 GCA_035583135.1 Lophotriccus pileatus | reverse complement strand
CCCAGCCTGTAGCGCTGCAGGGGGTTGTTGTGGCCAAAGTGCAGGACCCGGCACTGGGCCTTGTTGAACCTCATCCCGTTGGAATCAGCCCAACTTTCCAGCCTATCCAGGTCCCTCTGCAGAGCCCTCCTGCCTTCCAGCAGGTCGACACTCCCTCACAACTTGGTGTCGTTCTGAAAATTTGCTAATGATGGACTCAATCCCCTCATCTAAATCATCGATAAAGATATTAAACAGGACTGGTCCCAGCACTGACCCCTGCGGGACACCATCAATGACCGGTCGCCAGCTGGATGCAGCCCCGTTCACCAGCACTCTCTGGGCCTGGCCCTCCAGCCAGTTCTTAAACCCAGCTCAGAGTGCCCCTGTCCAAGCCATGGGCTGCCAACTTTTCCAGGAGTATGCTGTGGTAGATGGTGTCAAAGGCTTTGCTGAAGTCCAGACAGACACATCCACAGCCTTCCCCTCATCCACCAGGTGGGTCACCTATCATAAAAGGACATCAGGTTGGTCAGACAGGATCTGCCCCTCCTAAACCCGTGCTGGCTTGGTCTGATCTCTTGTCCATCCTGTAGGTGCTGTGTGATTACACTCAGGATGATCTGCTCCATGACCTTGATGGGTTCTGAGGTCAGGCTGACAGGTCTATAGTTTCCCGTGTCCTCCCTGCAGCCCTTTTTGTAGATCGGTGTGACATTTGCCAACTTCCAATCATCTGGGACCTCCCCAGAGAGCCAGGACTGTTATTAAATGATGGAGAGTGGCTTGGCAAGCTCTTCCATCAGCTCCCTCATTACCCCAGGACAGGGGGTTATCTAAGAAATAACTGCCAGCAATCAGGTATAAAAATATATTGTATGCAGATTGTTTTATTTTTCAATTTATCTTCTAGCAAGTTGCTGAATTTTAACTATTTGATAAATATTCAAAGGGGGTGAACATGAAAAAATTTACACTTACTTAAATAATTAATGTCTTTATTGTGACAAAATACATCACAGCCTTATACTTTAAGTAGAAATGTGGGCTCAAATTAAGTAACTAGACCTATGTAAAATCATCACCCCATACACTACAGTCACAATAACTAATGTTGTTAGACATACCAGTATCATACCAAATTCATACCAATTAGGCATGTTTAGAATGAGATTTTTACTGTTGTCACAATTCAGGCTACAAAAATGTAAAATTTTAAGTCATCTCAACATTGACTATATTGCAAAAATCCTTTTTCCATCCAACAGGTCCAATCGAATGACAGATTTAAGGGATATAAAATGTTGATTTACCAATACAATGAAAGACAGACAGTGTTCAACAATGAAAATGTGGAAAAAGGTATCAAGGATGAATTATTATGTGCCTAAGACATGCAGAGACCCAGTGCAATAGCACTTTGAAGGAATGATTCTTCAAAGGATTCCTCTGATCCACTGTGGAAATCAACAGTTTTACCTTCTCCGCCTAACAATTATCGTAGTACCATTTTATATCCAAGGAGGAAGAATAGGTATTCACTAAAAAATAAATCTTATCCTAAAATGCCCATGTAAAATAAGTTCTTTGAATTCTTAAGTAAGGATTCTTCCTTTGACCATAAACATAGCCTAGTGACCTTCTCATCTGTTTGTGTCTGCATTGCAAATACTGTGTGAAAATTTCAAAATTTAGACTGGGATTAATTTCCCCAAAATGGAGGTAACATGTGACATTTGAGACACTCAAGGCTTTTTTGTGAGCCTGGAGACATCACAGAAGACATCCTTTAGGGTCTTTTGGTCAGGCTGCTTGAGGTCAGGCAGTGCACATTATACATCTAGAGTTAAAATATCTGTATGTCTCTGTGCAGGCAACAAAACCTCGTCCTTTTTATCTTTCCATATTCTATGATTTAAAGTGTAATAAAAAGAAGATAAAAATATTTGGGAGGTTTTGTAAATAGTTTCACGATTTCTCAAATATTGTGAGCTCTGTATGGCAAAATGTGATAAGACTTCAGAAAACCAGTTTAACTTAACACATATTCTCATACCAACAAGCATTGATGTGCTTTCTTTAGGTGGTAGAAGGTGTTATACTTTGTCTTTTTGCCAAAATTGGTCTGACTGTGCTCATAAAACCAGTCTAAACTATTCTTCAAGCCTTAAAACTCAGCCAACCACTGACACATCACTAAGGACTACATCTTAAGATTACTGATACTGATATACACATATACAATAAAAAGAATCTTTCTTCTTTCCTGTGTATGTGCTGCCTGTGAGAGAGAGCTCTGGAATTCTTCTGAAGAGAAACTAGCCCAGACTCTGACACCTGATTTCTTATGTTTATGTATTACCTAAGAAAATGGTGAATATTTAGTGTTGCAGATGAAAGTGAGCCTAAAATTAAAGGTAAAATTCTTAAAGGCAGAAATATGCAGGTGATAGAATAAAACTCTGATTTATTTTAAGGCAAATAAAAAAAGGGTAGTTATCTCACTGTAAAGGATATCTTTGGATAATAAAGGATAAAGCCAAACTAAAACCTTCAAATTTAAATCTAAACTTCAGTTCTTTCAGTATCTAGTTCTGTCTGCTCTTTAGAACTTGGCTTGCTCTCAAATACAGTTTGGGTTTTAAATATGAGATGTGAATTAGGTTTGGGACTCGGGGCTATGGGGCTGGGGGTGTTCTGGCTGCCACTGGTCTGTTCTATCTCTGCTTGGGACAGGGGGACAGTCCTGGCTGCCAGACCAAGCCCCTCTGTCCCCAGGGGAATACCCTCAATCCCTGTGTCCTAGGAAGACCTGACCCCATGCTGTGCCTGACACAACTGTACTTTGACATCTGCCTGGACTTAAGGCAGTATTTCACAGTTCAAATACTGAAATGTTTATCAGTAGAGTATAAAATGTTTATTATTATTATTATTAATTCACATTGATCCCATAAATGCCATGTAAGTTTTATGGAACAGATAAAAAGACATGGTCCATGAAATGGAAAGCTCACCATGTAATTTTAGAGAAGAGACAGCACGAGTAACCAAACAAGTCATACTGCTGAATTGAGTCATCAGAAAAGGTTTCCAGCAAAAGAGGTAAGCTGGTGTGGAGCAGAGCTGACATCAGAGAGAGGAACACAGAATTAGACAGAAAAGTCTGGCAGAGCCAACAGGAAAAGGTGAAAGGGACAAAAAACAAGGATGCACATGTAGGCTAGGAAAATGGCAATATAAACCTCTATATAACAAAAAGGTATACTGGCTAAGACTCAATAAGAATAAAAAAAATAATGTATTTTCATGTGGTGGCACTGAAATCAAGAAAATTACTCTTTATATGGGAACATCATGCATAAAAATAGGATTAAGGGAATGCTGACTGTATCATTTTGACTTTATAAATGTGCAAATTAAATAATGAAACACAGCAATTTTATTTTAACATAAATACACTGTGAGAATACACAAGGTTCAGTTCAGACAAATCCATTGGAGAAAATATGAAAATCTTCCACTACTGGCTCTCACTAAGTACCTACATAATGCCAGATTTTTTGTATCACACGTTAAATAGTTTTTGGCAGCTCATAATAGGCAGTATTATTAATGAAAAGGCTGTTTTAAAAAATTGGCAGACTTGGTGTGAAAGTGATACTAATCATGATGGTGTACTGTGGGAATTTTTTCAAGACTGACAGAATTGCATTTGTTTTATTAGCAGTGAGTAATTTTAAAAGGCAAAAATACACAAGAAACGTTTATTGAAATAAACTGATCCAGTAACCAATTAGATGTGACAACAACTTCCTGTAAATTTGTAGTTTTATAGACACTCCATACTAAGAGACCTATAAAAATATGACATGTATTAAACCAGTTGTATGATTTCCAGTAACTATTCCAATTTTCCAAACATTTTTTCTTATGCAGACATTCCCTTGCCCTTGTTCAGGCTGTCTCTGATTTCTTTTGTACATCACATAAGAATCAAGCTCAGTTCATGCTTCAGGATAGAGAGAAAAGTTCTAATTCTTTAGAAAAATCTGTGGACTTGCTTCTATTTACTGAGAGTAGTATGTCTATTCTTTACAGGTAGTACTCGCTGCATGAGGAGCAGATTTCACATTTACAGCTATGGTGAAAACAAAGCGAAAACACTAGCAAGGAGTGCTGGAAGTAGAGATGTTAAAGAAAGGAAGGGCCATCCAGTCTGTCACTTTTTCAGTGCACATTGCCCACTCTCACTGTTTTCTATAGGTTTTCCCTGTTTGGTTTCAAGAGATAGCTGTAGTTTTTCTTTCAGGTTGTTATTTGGAACATCATTTTCCAGTAAAAGAAATCACGTTCTTCTTGAATCTTTCCCATAATTAACTTTAGCATTGGTATCTTAATAAAGTACTTATTGTATCTTAATAAAATGCGCACCAGAGTATTCCTTCTGAGTTTCCATTTCAGCTGAAGTACTTAAAATGGTATGAACTCCTAAAAGAGCAGGTATCTATATAAAAAAAAAAGTTTTCTTTCCACAGTGTGAGCATTTAAGTGTTTTCCTTTCAAAAGACGTGTGCCAAGTTCTGAAACAGACATAATTTTACAGTCATGTTCTAGGTCACTAGACAGACAAAGAGTTACAGTGGAATTGCTGACACTTAGATTAGTCTTAAGAGTATTGGCATAATGACTAAAGGCCTCTTGCTTTAAATATCTTTGTAGGTTATAGTGAATTCTGAGAAGCTTTTTCACTTAGTATTTCCAAGAAAAACTGAAATGGACATATTCAATACCTAAATATTTCCCATTATAGAGGCTAATACTGTTTATTCATGAACACTTCTGTTGATTTACGGTATCATATAATGCAAAGAGCTTATATTCTACTGATAGATTCAGATAAAGAAAATTGGAGGGTAAAGCATTTTACAGCATATCTTGAAAATGTGCATAAGCCTAATGAGGAGAAGCTGAACATTTTTGCAATTGCAATCTGAAGAATGAAGAATGAGACCCTAATATTATATGGCAGTCCTTCCTTACTTTTTTAAGAATCCGTATTTTGATTGCGCCCTTTCTGTGGACACAGACTCTTGAATAACCTCCTTCTAAACTTACAAAACTATAGTAGGGATTGGAACCACTCTTATACTACCCACCAAAATGTAGGGTCTCAAAGTTTACATGGTGCCACTGTTATATTCTCTCTCAGAGATTTTGGTAAGGGGCAGCTAAATTCTTATTAGTTTTGGCTCCTCTGTGGTCTTACAGAGATTGCAGAAATGCAATTTCAGGTGGAAAAAAACATGGTGAGATGTATCAAAGTTCATATGTGAAATACAATTCTACATTATGCATATGAGGGAAAGGTGGAAAAAAAGAATGAAAAGCAATCTGAGCTGAAACTACCACTGCCTGGGAGTAGCTGAAGGTCTAATAACACCTCCCTACAGAGGAACACCCTGTAGAAGCTTGCATGCAGAGGGCACAGTATCATCCAAGTCCTCATTTTTGTCTTTCAGCATACCAATAGCATTAGTATAGTTGGTACATTGAGAACAAACTATTGTCTAAGAATTTAAAAGCACAGGACATGATTGTAAATCAAGGAATTCAGATCAATAGCTTAAATTATAACTCTGTCAAATCTCATTTCACATAATACAGAATCACAGAATCATCTCCAAGATCGAGTCCAACCTTTGGCATATCACTACTTGTCAACTAGACCATGGCATTGAGTGCGACATCCAGTCATTTCTTGAACACCTCTGGTGGCTCCACTACCTCCTTGGGCAGCCTGTTCCAATGTTTAACAACCCTTTCTGTGAAGAAATTCTTCCTAATATCCAATTCAAACCTCCTCTGGCACAGCTTGAGGCCATTTGCTCTTGTCCTATTGCTTGTTATTTGGGAGAAGAGACGGATCCTCATCTCATTACAACCGCCTTTTAAGTAGTTGTAGAGAGTAATAACATCAACCCTGAGCCTCCTTTTCTCCAGTCTAAACCATCCCACCTCCCTCCACCACTCCTCACAGGAAATTCCTGTCAGGACCCATGAGTAGGGAGTGTGCTGTTTATTGTAAATTCTCCTCAGGCTGAACAAAGGCAGCAGACCACGTGTCAGGGAACTATTGTGCTTTTATTGGACAGTCGCCTAACTCTGGCAACTAGCTCACTATTTAGCTGTGTTGCCTAACATGTCTCTAAATTCTATAATACACTGTGCCAAAAGTGGAGCCTAACAAGCCCTTAGATTTTGTGCAGCACACTACCGTATGTTAGCAACTCCCACAACACAACTTCTCAAGGGTGCTGGCCCACAAGCCACAACACACCACCAAATATGCCTGCCAAGAAGCCACAACACACTTCTACAAGCTCCCCACCCCCACATCAAAGTTCTGTATGGGGTATAAGGTAGAATATGGTAGCTGTGCTTTTCCCAGGAAAAGCAAGGGAGGAGAGAACTAAAGACAGAAAAGGGAGAGAGAGAGCGAAGAGTATCACCAGTCCTTAGATTCAATGTTGGTCCTGTCATGTGCATGGTCTGGAGCTGGGGTTGCAAGACCAAGGGAAAAAGAGAGCAAGGGGGCCTGACCTATTTTCTTTTATAGTTAACCTGGTGCACACCCCTTGTTACCAAACAAGTTATATTTTTTAAAAAAGGAGCCTATGCAGCAATAGGGGAAAATACTAGACTTAATCAACAAGAGAGGAGATTTAATCAGTGAAATAGATAGCAGATAACAAGAAAGCTCTGAGCGATGTCCATTTGTTAAAAAAACAAATTAAAGTGTTGGGCTTTCAGAACTGGGGGAGGAAGTTAGAGGAATGTACCACTGATAATGAACAAAAAAGAATGCAGAATTTATGGGCAACCAGGATATCTGGTAGGACTCCCAAGATAAGGAAGAAACTAATAAAACCAACTCAGTAATTGTGCTGAAATCAGCTCCAAGTGGGTGAAAGGTAATTCTGTTAGGGGGATCCCTGACCACTGACCCAGAGACCACCAACCCAAGGAACCCTCCAAGACAAAAGCACATGTGGGCTAATTATCATGAGAAGTGAATCATTTACCAATAGAAGCTAGAATACTAGTTAGTAAGAGAAGTATGTAACTTGGAGCAAATAAGCATTAAACCCATTGTTTTCTCAAATGTGTAGTCAAAAGTTTTGACAACTGACATATATGCTTCATGGAGCTATTCCCATGCACCTTACACATTGAATAAAGTAATGTCCACTTTCTAACTTAATAAACTTGTCACAGAGTTTATTTCACAGCTTTTGGTGACACTCATGCAAACTATATTTTTCATGCCTGTTCACTCATGCAGAGCCAGCCCTTTCAGCCCTCCTCCAGGAAGTGAGGGGGCGCACATACACTGCATACGACTGAGCATGAGTCTCAAAGCAGAGCAGGAAGCTGGCTCAGAACAGCGCTGCCCCACCTCCATGGGATCCTCTCCTCCACAGAATCACAGAATCAACTAGGTTGGAAAAGATCTCTGAGATCACTGACTCCAAAATATATCACATCTTTCCAGTCATAACAGAATGTTTGAGACAAAACGTGCTTAGGCCTGGTCCTTCACTAGACCCTTTACCAGCTTCACTGCCCTTCTCTGGGCTTGCTCCAACACCTCAATGCCTTTTTTGAAGTGAGGGCCCCAAAACTGGACACAGTACTTGAGGTACAGCCTCACCAGTGATGAGTACAGAGGGACAATCAATTCACTGGTCCTGCTGGTCACACTTCTTGACCACCTGGGCACACTGCTGGCTCATGTTCAGCTGCTGTCAACCACCAGCCCCAGTTCTTTTCTGCCACTCTTCTCCCAGCCTGTAGCGCTGCAGGGGGTTGCTGTGACCCAAATGCAGGACCTGGAACTTGGCCTGATTGAACCTCATACTATTGACCTCAGCCCATCCATCCAATACACTAAAGAGAGTCAAAGATGCACAGTGTATTGGGACAAGCTGGCTATTCCATGTAGACTCATTCACTCTTCTGCACTACCTTTAGCATTCAGATGTTAACTATTACCAGGGTTAAAAATCTTTATATATTTTTAGTTTTGAATTTTCCGATTTTAACCTTAGGCTCTTTTGCTAGATTAAACTGACAATTTACAATAAGGTATCTCCTTGCTACATATGTATTAGCTGCTCAGGTTACTGAATAAATCTTTGTTCAATAAAATAAACGGATTGCTTTCATATATTTGCATTAGAAATTTTGTTTTGACAACCCAAATACTTAATGTTGCAGTTCTCTGTATCCAAAATGGTATCAAAAATCAGGCCAAATATGGGCATCAGAACCAGACTGTTCTAGTATATTCTCACATAAGCGTTGTTTTCTCTATAAGGATTCTTAGCTAGTTGAAGAAGAAGATGTGGAAACTTTCTTTTGTCTATTTTTCCTGAGTTGGATGTCAGTAGTAGAAATGATAAATTATCCAGTTTCCTTACAGGGTACCAGCTAGCTTCTGTCTGCTACTTTTTGACTTGTTTTAAGGTTGCTTATGTCATGGTTATTTCTGAAAGAAAAATAGGCTTGTCTTTGCACAGTAACCTGATGGGAAAAAAACAACTTGCCCCGTGGAATTTCACTTTGAACTGAAACAGATGAAAGAGAAAGTAGGTTTCAGTTCAATTTTTGTCATGAGGGAGATTTTTAAGAAGTTAAGATCATATTCAATGCATTTCTTTTGTTGTAATGTGCAACTACAGTTGTATAATTGTACATTCAGTTGTCTTATTTCTTTTTTCCTTATTCTATACTTTAAATAACATTCATCTAAATGGAAGCTTCATTAGAAGCTTATTAAAAACTTTATCAAAATGTAATACACATTTCAGAAGAGAGATGGAATACTTCTCTTGGAATAGTATTCATCAGACAGTTTAAAAACAAAAAGCAGTATTTCAAACATATGAAAGGTCTTCGTAAAAGCAAATGGATGCATATGAAATTTTACTTTTTTAGAAATGTAATCAAATTTTGAATATTTGCAATAAATATAAAACATAACAGATAATATGGTATTTCTCTTTCAAATGGTAAATCTTTTTATTTCATTACAATATTTTACACCAAAGAGCAAGAATCAAATATGGGCAAAAAGGCATACAAAGTCAGTTTACATGAGAAAAAAAAAAAGAGCAGTAAATATAACAAATATTTAATGTAATGAAGTCTCTTACCATACACTTCAATAGTTTTGCCAACATCTCACATGTATTTTAAAGTTAACTGGAAGAGGCATAGGCAGGCTAATATTCAGACTTAAAATATAGCATAAATGATTAGATTTACCTTTATTCTTCCATATCTATACCTAAAGGCATTATTGTCTGATTGACTAGCTGTTTAATGATGGTTTGTGGTAAGTAAGCTCTAATACAAACAGATCTAGCACAGCAAATTTGATGTGGTACTCCCCTCCTTAACCTGATTACCAAACTGCTTATAGGCATCTAAAAGTGGAATGTAACTGTACAAAAGGGCATACACACACGGCATGGAAAATATTTAATTACTTCAGCAGTGTTTTTGACCTTGATGGATCAGAAATGTAAAGCAGATAATGATTTATACAACAGAAAGAATTAACAACAAGGGAACTGCTATGATGTTTGTCTTGCTTATTATTTCTTTTAATGCAGATGAGTATGTGATTCAGCTACATCCTAGATGCATGAGGTAAGAAAGAAAGATGGTGTAATAAAAGTCGAGGAGAACAGCAAGAAGAAGAAAGAAGATGTGCAACTTCAGAAGGATCAGGCTGGCATGAAGATACTGTATTTGGGATGGTGATCAGGGACTATATACATTACATTCATAAAATTGTAAAGACATTGTCTTTGGCTTTTTGTAAAATCTATTTGCAATAATTTTTTGAACAGAGATAAGATTTAAAAAAACCACATAATTCTAAATAACTCTATGACTGTTCTAATTTGAGCAAGTGAAAATATCATCCTCTAACCTCATTTAGAATTTTAAAAAAAGGACAAGAATGGGCAAGAGAGAAGAATATAAAAACATAGGCTTGTAAGTCCCACCTAGCTTTAAGACCTATTTAAATGTTGATATAGTCTATCTCTGAATTTAATATATTTACAAGATAGGAGTTTTGATTTAAGGAAGGGTAGATGTAAAAACTATGCAGTCCCTATAACTGCATTCAGAAATACTGAAAAACTGTCAGTAATTTCAGTGCAAAAGGAGAGCTGGAATTATTTTCTTTTTCTGCAATATGTTTTAGGTTTCAATAGGAGCATCATATAAGTGTATGAGCTACAGGCTGTTTTACCATTTTGAAATATTACTCCGATTATAAATAATGGAAAATCTCATAGCAGTAGCTTGCAACATTCTTCAAAAATGGATGTAAAGGTATCAAGTGCCACTGCACCTTGCTAATAAGTCATTCAGACTCTAAGGGTAAGTGTAGGTACAGAATTCAAGCTCTTTGCCTGAATATTAAATACTTGTTAAACAGACATTTACAGACAAAGGAAATTCACCATGTGTTTCTGAATTACCAAGCATGATATTAATATTCAATTGGTGAGCTGCTGTGTAGAAAGAAAGACCTGCTAGAGGCTTAAAATGCTAAATGCACATCTCAATCTACTGTAACTGCATACTAAAAGCACTGCTCTGTCATACATTAGAAAGAAAAGTTCAACAGCTGCTATAATGTAGGAGAAGTCCAAATGTAAGGTACTTGGTTTGAGTTCTTAGAATTAATTGAAGTCATAAGCACACTAAAGTAGGGAGAAAAATTCTTTGACTACATGAATCTATAGTACTTTTCTTCTTAAAATTATATCTCTCCTAGGCTTTTGTATTAATCAGCACTTGAAAGGATTTCTGCTAGGGTAGAGTGAACTGTTCTGCTTAAATTAAAAGCTGATTCAAACCTTTTGCCATTACTTGCACTTTTTGAACCATACTTGGTAACATTTAAGTATGTTGGCTACAGATTTCTGTGTTTTCTAGCTGGCGAAAACAGAAGAAAATTGTAGTCTTCCTACTACATTGAGTCCATCCAGGTGAATTCAGTAAGATCATGTGATCTCAAAATATGCTCAGGGCAACCACCTGCACTGAATTCAGGTGTATGCTATGAAAATAATTATATATTTTATATACTCAGACAATCTGGGAATGGGACCAATGTAAAAGGTATGTGACAGTCAACACCAGGAAATCAACTTTGATAGGATGTGAATAGGACCTAAATCTCCAACCCCTTAAGGACAGGGGGTATCTGCCAGAAGCACTACACTCTTCTGTTCCCTGCTCTGTTCCCACAGGGGAGGAATTATGAAGAGTGGTTTGTCCTATACAAAGCAGCATCTGAAGGTTGATGCATTGCAGCCTCTGTCACTGACTACTACAGCAAAGAGCATCATAGTATTGCAGACTCCACAGATATGTCTTGGAACCTACAGTGCTTCCTGGTCCATGGCTGACGTTAGCTCAGACAATTGTATCTTCTATGGCAGTATGCTGTGACATTATGACTCCTGGCTATCAAATATGTGTAGAAGATAAGGATGTCATACATGTGGTCTAGCTCTCTATCCCAAAATGGCTGAGGACATTATAGACCTCCTTTCCTCGTCCCATATGCAATAAGATAATGGATTATTATCTGACCTTAGCAGCTGCAATGGGCAGTGGTTCCAAGCCAAGATTGTGAAAAGTAGGAGGAAAAATTTGTTGAATGTTAGCATTTATATTGAGCTTGCTGTTGTGTCATAAGACATGCCTGAGGCAGACAAGCCAAATTGGTGACATATACTGGCAATCAGTGCTGAGTAAACAAGGCCACTGGAGAAATTTTTCAGATAGTGATAGGTAAGGAGAGCAGTTCATGGCATAAATAACTGAAATTCTTCTACGTATAGGAAGGAACAGGTTAGGCCATGTTATGTCATTATGTCCTGAAACAATTTAAAGCTGAAGACCTTAGCAAGCAGTGCTTTCTGATCAATTTGTTTCTGAGGACTTCATTACCCAAACATGCACAAGCAAGCATATTCCCTGGGATGCCAATAGGACATAACTGTGAACTGGAAGCATATCCAAATTTTGTGTGATTCATATGCAAATCATAAGCAAAGTTTGATTAATCTGCTTTATAATCAACATTATCCTTCCAGGTTGCCATCATATAAGGGTTCAGCACTATAGTAGTGTTAGTGACAGTGTTATTATCATCAATGTCATTCTAATTAATTAGAGGCTTACAGCAGACTCATCAGTGCATTGAGCAATTCTATTCAAATATTAAGGAAGGCTTTAAAAAATTTACTTTCTTAGAAGAAAAAAGAATGGGAAAGCCTGAACAAAACCAGCATTTTATTTCTTCTGAGGTAGCTTGTCTCTTCTCTATAGTCCTATTTAAAAAGAAGCATATAGCTGTATTGCCTCAGGAAGCAGCAAGAAAAGATATTATTCTATCACAAAGGCATGATTTCCTCCCTGTTCTCTCATTACTCCCAGAGCTTGACAATTTGTTACTAGCTCTGAACAATGTCAAATGCTGTCTCAGCAACACTGAACACCACATGGGACTTGGAGGAAAAGGGAGAGGGAAAATCATAGTTCCAGTTTTCCTTTTGTCCAGTTTCCTTACAGATCCAGAGACTAAGCAAGTTCTAACTCTGTCCCTGCTCTGCCCAGATTAGTTGTTGCAGAAAAGAGGCTGGGAAGACAGTTCGAAATTTTATGTCTGAACATAAATATGTATAGTAGCCTTAGACCCAAAGTATCTGTAGATACTGAATTAGTAATTCTGTATTCATGTGGCATAAAGCTGATGCCAAAGAATCCTTGTCCTTTATTTCATACTACTTCTATCTTTATTGAAATTTCTCTAATTCAGAAAAATTTTTTCTTGTAGTCAGTTGTTTGAGCAGTATGACTGCTCCTTTCCTCCGCCTTCCCCTTCCCTTTCCTCTTCCCTTTTCTCTTCCCTTTCCTCTTTCCTTTTCTTTCCCTTGGTTTTGGTTTTGGTTTTTCATTATTATTTTGTTTTCTCCCATAGTAGATGCGTGACTTGGTCACCGTTTGAGGTAACATTTCAAAGAACTGTTAGATGTGCTGTATAACTATAATTTATACTTTATGGTTAAATTTTACGTTTATTTTTATAATGGTAGACCAGAAAGAAAGACCTAGAATTTCAATCAAAGTAGTCTTAAATACAGAAAACTTGTTATGAGGTAATAGTTTATTGAATTCCTTTAGAAAAAAAAACCAAAGTGTTAAATGGGTTCATATCTATAATATTGGCTCAATAATAAAAATGGGAGGAGTGGCCAATTCTCCAGAGTGCTGTGCTGCCATTCAGAAGGATCTGGACAGGCTGGAGAGATGGGCAGAGTGGAACATTTTGAGTCAACAAAGGCCAGCCCAGGATTCTGGACCAGGAGACAATAATCCATGCACCAGTACAAGCTGCTGACTGACTTTCTGGTCAAGACTTTCTCTGCAAGAAAGGACCTCAGGGTCCATGTGGACAACAAGCTGTCAATAAGTGGCAGTATGCCCTTCTGGCCAAGAAGGCCAGTGATATCCTGAGCTGTATTAGAAAGAGCACTGCCAGCAAGGCAAGGGATGTGATCCTGCACCTCTAGTCAGCCCTGGTGCACCATATGAGGAGTGGCTGAAGTCACTTGGTCTGTTCAGCCTGGAGAAGAGGAGACTGAGGGGAGACCTCATTGCAGTTACAACTTCCTTGTGAGGGGAAGAGGAGGGGCAGACACTGATATCTTTTCTCTGGTGGCCAAAACCAGGACATAAGGAAATGGCATGAAGCCATGTGAGAGGAGATTTAGATTAGATATTCAGAAAAGATTCTTCACCCAGAGGGTGGTTGGGGACTGGAACGGGCTCTTCAGGGAAGTGGTCACAGCAGCAATCCTGACAGAGATCAAGAATTGTTTGGACAGAACTCTCAGGCGCATTATTGATGTGGTCCTGTGGAGAGCCAGGAGCTGGACTTCAACGATCCTTGTGAGACCCATTCTATCTCAGAATACTCTATGTTTCTACAATAAAGTGAAGTACAAATCACATGCAAAGGCTCAGACTTGGCCTGTGCAAACCAATAGTTCTGTTCAATGCCTTTTAAAAATCTGAGTGATGAGTGTACACTGGAGTCTGAAAGTCAAGATCAATTTTGTTCAATGAATCTACCAACAATAAATACACCGGTAAATATTTAGACAACAGTCCTGTTGTCTATATGACCAGAATAGAATACAATTCATTTTTCTACACATAGTTCTGACACCACAGTTCAGCAAGAAAGATGCTGATCCCTAAACTGGTAAATATGAAGCTGAACACTCAAGAGTATCAGACCATAGTGGAAGCTTTGCCATTTATGGTTTTCCAATCAGCCTAGTTAACCTGCTTTCTTCTTAAATATGCTGTGTAGGAACAGATTCAAATAGTTACCACACTGTTTCAGAAAGCATCTCACATTTTAAATCCAATCTTCCTTTTCTACAAAATGTCAAATCATTAGACTGTTCTAAGCAGAGCATATAAGAACAGGGCTGTGCTCTAGACCTTAGAAATATTTCACTGAACAGCACTGTCAATATTCAGTACAGGTTTTAGTGACAAATGATTAAACCATGACAAAATACCCTTCTCCAGAAACAGAGTTGCATGGAAACATATTATTTTTTATGATTAATGCAGTGAAGTGTGTGCTCTAAGATGCCCAATTCAGTTGTGTGCATTCAGAGAACTATCATTACTGTAATATATTAAAAGGTTTAAGCTGCAACTGAAAAATGTCTGTGAGTTGCAGAGGAAAGGAGCTCTTACAAGTCTTTTATACAAACAGGAGAACTAAATGCTGCTTCTGAAAGATGTTCCTTTGAGCCACACTAAACCTAGGTCTATACATCAGAGTATACTGCACAGAACTTTCACAGACAAGCAGCTGTGGCAGCAGACTTCAGAGAAATTCAGTTTCCTTTTTCATTGCAGTTGTAATGTCAAAGAGCTGGCAGCTTAACAAATTTGCAGGGGCTACAAAATAATATAATACCAATAATTAAAGAAGATTTAGGGACACTCCTATACTATCATTAGTATAGGCAAACCCCAACAGATTCAAAAAAGAATTATTTTAAAGTAAAGAATTACAATATTAATAATATGGGTTTTTTAATTCTCTGATGTGAGTCAGAGTATTTCAGTCCCACTTCTATAGTTGTAGGAAAAAACATAAATTGTAACTTCATACTGACAATAGCCTTTGAACAGGTTAGTCGTACAAAACCCCAAAAATATTGCTGAACTTCGTGGTACATTGATCTTAAAATGAGCTTTTACTAAAGGCTCAATTTTCTCCCAAGTCTAACTTCTCTGCAACAATTTTAGAAGGGCCTGGAAAATGAAACAAAACCTAATTTTATTATTTATCCTCTGTTCTCATATGACCTCTGTAGCTTATGTTATGTTTAAACAACACTCTTAATCTGAATCTGGCTGGGATGGAGCTAATTTTCTTCATAGCAGCCCGTATGGTGCAGTATTTTGGATTTGTGACTAAAACAGTGTTGATAACACATCTATTTTTTCACTGTTACTGAGCACTATAATTTCAAGATTTTCTCTTTTTCTAACTCTACCTCTATAGCAAGTGAATAGGCCTGGAGTGGGCAAGAAGCTGGGAGAGGACACAGCAGGGACATCTGACCCCAAACGGCCAAAGGGATATGTGATATTATGCTCAGCAATTTAAAAAATGGGAGCAAGAATTATTCAGTGTAGTTGCTGTTCAGAGACTGTCTGCACATCAGTCTGCTAATGGGAGATACCTATTGCCTTTGCATCACTTCTTGTGTGTTTCAGTTGGGTTTGGGTTTGGTTTAGCTTGTTTAGTGTTTTGGGTTTTTTTGGGTGGGCCAAGTGTCTCTCCTTCCTTTGCTTACTAAACTGTCTTCATCTTAACCCATGACTTTTCTTGTCTTTAGTTTTCTTATTCACTCCTGAGTCCAGTAGTGGGTAGAAAGCTGCCTGAGTGCTTAGCTGCTGCCCAGAGTCAGCCCGCTATAACTCTTCAAGTGTTAGTCAGGATTGCAGACAGGAGAGTGGACTGCTGACCTGGCCTTTGGCTGAAGTTAACTGAACAGGATGGGAGAAACTCCAGGATGTGACATACAAAATGGCCAGAGATGACAAATAGCAGTCTGAGAAGCTGCCATGTGTTAAAGACAGCGCCATTAAACAGATATGCAGCTCCCAACTGTGTAAAGATATAAACAGGAGAGGGCTCAGAGATCCCTACGAGGAGCACTGAGTCCCACTGGGAGTGTGTTTGCCCAGGGCCAATACTGCCAGGATAACTGTGCCAGTAATGGTGTGCAGCACAGTCACCCATTAGTGGTAACAAAAATACCAAATAATATGGACGTAGCAATGCTGAGACTGAAGAAGAAAAAAAATAAATAAAGGCAGGTTCTTTATCTGAGGGTGCAAGGGTGGTAAAAAAAGGGTCCAGAACCAGAAAGGTTTATAACAATATATGTAACTCATGTCATTGGTGCTGTCCAGGCATACTTATCAGGCAGTCCTGTGTTTGATGCCACAGGTTGTGACTGACTAAACCCCTAAAGATGTATTGGGACCCCTACAACGTCAAGAAGACTCAGTGGAGATGGGCAAGGGTGATGTGCCCAGGAAGATTAGGAAATAACCCAAAGTAGCTAACTTCGTCTCAAAATAAAGAGTAAGGGAGGATGGCCTTTGTTTTACTTATCAACAGGTCAGTGTTTCAGCTGTAGATGTAAATGTTGTCCCTGAATTCATTAAATGAGTGTGGAGTGTGGTAATCCCTCACCAACATTATGGAGAAAACTCCAGGTTTCCTGACTGCAAAATCAAGACACCTGTGTTACAAACAGAACAGGTTTGTTGATCTGCTCCAGGCTTTGCTGGTCAGGTCAGGGCTGCTCACCATGGACCTCCAAACAACTCTCATGCTTTAATTCACTTTATAGTTAGTCTTTTTCCCCCTGTTTCCTCCTCCTGGATAAATAATTCTCATCTATTTTTTTTCTTTTGCCATTGCTCCAGTTTTATTGATTTTACATATTTGCTTTTTAATTTTGGCCGTAGACATTAGCCCCTTGATGAACCCATTGTAGTTTCAGAAATTTCTTATCTTGAAAGCCTTTTAGTTTGGCTGTGGGGCAGGGCTAGCACCCTGCAGTCATACCTTAATAAAGACCAAAGATATTTTCAGGATCAAAAGAAGGTTTGCAAATAAAACCTAGAATAATTATTTCTTTCTAAATAAAGAAAATACACTGCTACTTGATTCTCCCACAGTCCATTTTGCCCTTTTAGGTTTCCAGATTTACCAGTAATGTTGTCTGCCTCTGCTTCACATCATTGTTTGCAAACATAAATGTAGCATAATTGAGATTATCACGGTCTATTGCACATACTTACCATTTTTCTACTCTAGCTATGGCCAGTGACAAAAGAAGCACATGAATGTGCCCAACATATTTTTGTTTTCATTCACTTCTTAGTGATGATCACCTTAAATGATGATTTCCCGTGTTTTAATGTTCGCCTGTAAAATCCCATGTGTACAGGGGGTATGTTTACCAGTATAAATAGGGGCAATAGGAAAAAAAAATGTTAGTTGTACCTCACTTTAGACAAGAAATAATAAAAGGCTTTAAACATAATTCTACTATATTTATATGGTGCCTTTACCGGACACTATGCTTATTACAACTCATCAAAGAAGCATGACTACTGTAGAAACTTTACTTTCTACATGTTTCATAGGCAATTATTGTATTTCTGGTGAAAGCGATTAAAGGAAATTCTGCACTCACTTATATAAAAGTGAAGTAATTTCAGAGATTTTTGGTAGGACATCTGCAAGCCATCCTCACATATGATCATAGCAAAGTTCCAAGCTTCATTAGTGGGAAAAAAATAAAATATGGCATACATTATCTGAATATTGCATGCAATATTTAAATCTCATGAAAGTCTACTACCCGTTTTTCCCAAGGTATTACTATGCTTAAAAAGGTTCTCATCTCTAGGCCTGGAAACTAGCTGTTAGACACTGCATAATTGGTTATGTTTTCTGAAAATAAGATTCTCCTATCACAACATGTTTATTCAGTAAATATAGTGACAGACTTATTTCTTCTGCTCACTAACACTAAAGACATAATTTTTGTGGCATAGGGATGATAACAGCTTCTCCCTAAGAAGAAAGGAAATAACACACACAATATCAAAATACTCACTTGCATCCAAATCAACATGGTTTTGTATAGCACAGAATGTGAGCAATGTCATTAACCTCCCTTTGAAGTATTTCAGCCTACAAACCACAGAGCATTACTGATTGGGGGTCTTTCTCTGTTTCAGGAGCTGCAAAACAGTGATGTAATCATTAGCAATGGGAACCCATCTCTAACAGGTTAAAGTTCGCAGTTTTTCTCCTTCTAGCCCAGTTCTGGGCTTTTCTTCATTTTGTTTTGTTTTTTGTTGTGTTATTTGGGGTGTTTTGGGTTGGTTTATTTGGTTTATTTATTTCATTCCAGTTAAAGCATGTGATTTTTAACAAGAAACTTTTAACAAATCCTCCTTAGGCCTCCTGAAGCACCGTAACCGATGAACTCTCTAGGAATGGGCAGACAATTTAACCTAGAGTTTGTGTGACCGCTGCTGTGTGAGGACTTAACATAAAGAAGAACAGGAGGAAATATCTGCTATCACTTTGAAATTGTGTCACACTGGTGTGAAACACTCATTCAGAGTATAAGATATTAAATTATAAGTACTGAAAATTTTATACTGTGCAGGTTTAAATTAAAAATTCTGTTTATTTGTATTTGTAGAAATTACTAATTTAACCTTCAGATCAGAATTCTATTGTTCACTAATAACTATTACTAATAATGTTTCCTTAGACTTCTGAAAAGTGTTCAATTTTAGCAATAAAAAAATGTCATATGTCATTCACAGCAAGAAATATATGTTGAAAATTTGAGTAAGATTAGAAGGTGAAAAAGTATTTGTTGAGTTTCTTTTTTTGTTTTTTGTGTTCTCTCTTTTTTTAAGTCTCTTTTTTGTTTTCTTCACATAAATTTGCAAGGTTGATGTAGCAATTAGCCAGATAGGACAGAGGCTAATTATTTTGATATACTCCTGAGAGACTGCAGAACTTTGTAGAGAAAAACAGAGCCAGATATAAATATGGAAGAAGAGAATTGAAAAATCAACTTTCATAAGTAGAGAGTGAGTTTTGAAAAATCAGTGGAAATTAATCCTGAAATAATATTAGAATTGTAGAATGGAAAAAATGGTGAGAAGTGAAACTCCAGAGAGAAGAACATAGGTTTGGTGTTTTGAAAAGGCTGCTTGTGTGGGGTATTATCAACTTCTTGTGGAGGACAAATAATGAGGAATTTCATCTATAAAAAACCCCTGAGCTATTGCTCAGAT
>JAWWES010000081.1:135648592-135665757 GCA_035583135.1 Lophotriccus pileatus | reverse complement strand
CTTAGGAAATTTACAACACATTTTGTCTCCTGATGTTCTAGTTGAAGACTGAGAATAGTAGATGCCAGTCAGCCAATTGAGAAAAACCTTAAACAGTATGTGACTAAGAATTCTATTTTTTATTAATCATCATTTTTTTACCAAAACTGAGTTCAAGTACATTGAATTAGAAAAAACAAAACAAAACAAAACCCAAAAATACAGTAAAGCACTGTCACGCTCTATAACACTGAACCAAACAGTGAATTCTCTCAACATTTTTTACAAAAAAGGAAATATTACCAGAAAATCTTACCTCAATGAACTTAAAAGTTTGTATTTAAACTCCTGTAAACTATTTTCTCTCAGCAAATTTTCTCTCATGATTTGTACATGCAAATAGAACTAGTAAGATATGTGTCAGAATATGTGGAAATATTAGGCAGAGAGTGGTCTTTTCTGACTAGTTCTTCTAAGGTTCAGTGTGAGTCTTATTTTCTTCATTAAATTTGTTAGGTTCTAGTTAAACTACTTTAAATTCACTTCCTTAAAACCTTCCCATTTTTTTTCTCAATTCTGGAAAGCAACTAAACTGTTTATGCTAAAAGACAGTTTATGGCTTACTCAATTTTTTCCACCCACAGTGCATGTCTTTAAAAAAATATTTGAGTTCTTACACTGGATGTTATATTTTAGATGCTTTAGAAAATAATTTCTGTGATGTATTCTATGATTTATTGACTCAGAATTTGAAATTCTTGCAAGTCATATATCCATATTATATTGACAAACTAAGTTTATAACATTCCTCAGAACTATAATGAGAATCTCTTAATAGCATACTAAATTATAATTAGCTGTTTATAATTGAACCTGAAGGAAAAAAAAATCATTTCACATGTTTAAATGCAATGACTCTGATCTGTAAATGAGTAAGAAATCATTGTAAAGTTTAGATAGCCATAACCAGTTGTTTTTTCATCAATTATGTGACTAGATTGTTTAAAAATTCAAAAGCTATCACCCTTCAAAGAATTCATTCCCATTGTCCAAAAATTTTTTCTCCAGTTTTATTTCAATTTTTTTTTTTTTTTTGAGTGTCAATGATTTTAGGTAAAAACTCATATTACAAATGCAAAAATACCAACCCATAGGAAAACTTATCATCTTTACTGTTAATCATATTTCTCTTGTTTCCTTCCATATGTATAATTCATTAATTGAATCACACATTCCTGTGGCAGATTAGATTCTGATGGATCATCATCTTTACAAAACTTTTCAAAATTCTTAACCAACTTCGACTCAATAGCACCATACAAATTTACTAATGTCAAACCATATTAAATCACAGTAGGTAAGGCAATAAGTATATTATGTCATCAGCTAATATGTTTAATTTAAAATAGCTTTTACTATTTGTCAATCAAGGCTTTACATGACTTCTCTGTCGAGCAGGAGTTTGACATTGAGTTATGCTTTTATATTGTGTAGTAATGTAAAATCTTCAGAGCATTTATATCCATTTCAGACAACTTCCCGTGATATATCTATTGACACTGGTGTTCTGATACAGCTCATTCCTGCCATACTCTTTTAATCCTATCTGCCTGGATTGAAAAAAAACATTTAAGAAAAAGTATTCATCTTTATGCTGGCTCACACTACAATTACTGAGGGTGAGAAATTGTAACAATGTGCTGCAGCCCGAGTGTTATATGTTAGTCATCAGCTTTGATCAATGTTTTAAAGCTTCACTGCTGACAGAAGGGATGGAAAGCAATTATATAGCATTACCATTGAGGTGCTATTCTAACTCAATCATGTTTTTCATTATTTTTTTCTTTTGCTCTAGAAAATAATGAGTTCTACAACACCTAATGTCCTTTTACATTGTAACAACCTTTCATTTTTTCTTTCAGTTATAAACTATCAATAAAAGTGTCTTTGTTGTGAGATGTAGGAATAAGATATAGAAGGCAGATACATGCTGCAAAAGGGTGAGCACATCTTTACATATTCTTAAGGACCCACAGATCCCTCTCCTTCAGGCTGCTCTCAATCCATTCTCCATCCAGTCTGTAATTGTGCTTGGGATTGTCACAGCCCAAGTGCAGGACCTCGCTCTTGACCTTATTGAACCACATGAGATTTGCACAGGACAATTTCTCAAGCCTGCCCAGGTCCCTCTGGATGGCATCTCTTCCCTCCAGCATGTCTACAGCACTACACAGCCTGGTGCTGGCAAACTTGCTGAGCGCGCAGTCAGTTCCAGTGTCTATGTCATCGACAAAGATATTAAACAGAGCTGGTCCATTACCAATCCCTGAGGAATGTCACTAGAACATGTTAAATTGTTCTGCATTGTTCTGCAGTTTTAGGATGTGGCTATCTTTTCCCTACTGTTTTGGCTACTGTTTTGGTTATTGTTTTGTATGACATGCATTAATCATGTTCTTTTTAGTTTCATTTCTCAGTGTCTTCTGCAATCTTACACAGTTTCAAACACCCCTTTTCCCTTTTTAGATTTTCTATTTTTGTGACTTCCAGGAATATGTTGACATTCATACCATGGAAGGTCTGTCATTCATTGTGGGATTTGGTACCATGAAATCCTTCCCTCCCATGCCACTCCTGTACATAAGAGTGAGTGAAAAGATAGGCATGGCTTCTGTGAGAACGTCACTTTGTCAAGAAGAGAAATGAAAATTGAAAAAGGACCACAAAGGAGATATATTATGGCTAGGTATCTAAGGCCAAGAGTCACCATTATTGAAGATTCAACTCTCAGCACAACTAAAAACTCTCACCACATCATCCTGCCCATACCTAAGCCAAAGTAATTCTTGAAACAGTACGATAAATCATTCCAAGTGTGTGCCAACAGTGACTCCATGTTTCTAAGACACTTGAAATTTTGTTGCTGCTCAGAATTAGATGTTGGGCTTTTCCTTGTAACCTAGATCCTCCAGATCTTCTCTGTGCTATGTCCCTCAGAGCTCAGAGAAGTCTCATGGGAGACAATCATAAAGAGACTTTATGAAAAACTACCATTTCTAGTATCTAGGCAGTCTTTATAACTCAGCTATCTTGATCTTTGTCCCCTAAGGTGTAAGGAAAGTGAGACTGTTGTGAGAAGAGAAATCTCAAGCTCAAGTATTAGATTAGAAGCCATATCCTGCAGTTGCTTTGAAAAGATTAACATGATTTACACATTTACATCTTTTGTGCTCCACATTTTCTTTATGAGGGAATACAGCATTCAGAAGGAAATTCAAAGGTTATTTAAAAGAACTTATTTCTTTTCTCCTTCAAAGCATAGGTGCTTTCACAGTAAATCGAAGAGAAGAAAATAAATCTAAAAAGGGATTTTCTAAACCATTACTTGATATAAATACTTTGGAACAAATGTAAAAAAAAAAAAAACTATCTCAAAAATGGGATATGAATGAATGTCCTAAGGTTCATGGATGTTAACAAACAATATAATACCTTCAGTAATATTTTTTATGTTTTTATAATATATACAAAGTTTCTTCATGGCAGCTATGATTTTGTAAAAATTTTAGTTGAGACACCACATAAGCTTAATAAATTTGTGCAAGAATAAGAATAGCTGTTAGGTTCCTATTTCATTTACATTAAAAATTCATGCTACAGACACTAATACTTGAGTTTTTCCGGGTTTTATCTTTGACTCTGGAATGTCTGGCCCAGTTTGATGTAATCCTTGCTCTTCCACTCATGGAAAATCTCTGTATATATTTTATCCATAGTGGCAGACAAAGATTTTTTCAAAAAAGGGAAAGGTCCATCAATTTGATTAGTAACTCTGTAAATGCCTCAAAAAAGAAACAGTGAAGAAGAGGCAAAAATACCTAAAAAAAAAATTGTCCACAGTGAAACAAATGCAAAACTACCTAGAAATAAATTTACTAATTAGCATAGTATGCAGATAATCGAGTTACCTTTAAATGAGACAGTTTGGGCAATGGAAATAAAATACACTATCCTGGGCTTCTCTATCCTAGCAAGCTTACTGTAAACTGGTTAGCTAGTCCTGATGTTTCTTACATCACTCTGGTAAGATTCTGGTTCTCAAACTGGATCTGTTCTTTGTGCAAGTCTCTCTCTGGGCAGGTGATAACCTGCTCATCATGAAATACTATGCCCTGCTCTGTCTCATTTACCTCTCTCACTTCTCTCCCATTATCTTCATGTCTGACAGCCTTTCCATCACTGTGTTTCATTCGGTGAGGACTTCCAGTTTAAGAAGTTATTTCATAAGATATGAAGAAAAAGAGTGAGAAAGACAGATTCAGGGTGGTTTAATTAATTTATTCAGATTATATAACAAACCCCGAATCTTCATATTATGACTGGAAAGTAATAAATACCATCACCTCCCAGACTGATGGAACACTCATGAAGAAAAATAAGAACAGTATCAAAACAAGGAACAGAAGTTGTGTCTTAAAAGAAAAATGAAACACACTTTTCAATTACTGTTCTCCTGAATGCCTTTTCAACTGGCACCTAATGGATGGTTATACATCTGAAAATACTACTACTCACCCTAAGCAAGACATAAATCATTTTCCCAGAATGGAAGTCTGATCCTTTCAAGCGTGGGCCGTACTTTTAGTCAGAGGAAGATAAATTTCAATAAGATTGATTATCTTATGAAATCCTCTTGTTGGGCCAAAAATATAATGAGATATCTTTTAGATAAGTAAAAACATTAGGAACTGACTCACGAATTCTAATTTACAGATAATTTTATTCCAGATCCAAATACTGTCCCTAGTTATACACTTGAAAACATCCTGAATAAGACTGCCATTCAACTGAAGGTGTTATATGTGGATAATGAAATACACTGACAAAATTTAAGATGTAAAACCTCAATTAGAATTTATTAGGTTAAAAAAAAATGTTCTTCATATATCTTTAAAGTGACAATTTGCTTTTGTCATATAGACATGGAATGTGACTAGATCACCCTAGAAAAACGTAGGGTTTTTTACAGCTTTCTTTGTATGCTGATATGTTGAATAATTTTAAACATTAATTAAAATTATATTTCACTATTGATGCAACAAACAATGAATTTGCCTTAAAAATGCATTGTTAATACATTTGTCTGTATTTCCAATCTTACTTTCTGATAACTATTATACATTTGCTAACTTTTAGTGCATTAAAATATCATCAACTTAAACCATTTTTTCAGTGAAAAAAGATAACTGGTAAGTGTTGGGTGAAACATCAATTACTATTTGAAACTTGGGGATTATTTTGAGGTATAATAATACTAAATAGCAATATCTACATAAAGTAAGTTGGAATAAACATCATTACTGTTTTAAACCAAAATGGATTAGGTTTTGCATGTGTGCAGCGTATTTTTAAAATGTGAAGATAAAAACCTCAGTTTTTAGTTTTAAACTCATGTCCAATTCATACTTTCTCCATAATGTCTGCACAAGTGAAAAATGGGAGAGCCAGAACTTGAAAAAAGACAACTTTTGGAGAGATATGCCGAATTATAAAAAACCTGTCCAAATTCCACCAGCTGCTGCTGCCTTATTATGAGAGTGCTGTTGTCCTAGCAAAGAGGTGTTGCCAACCGTATCTGTCAAACATTTTGTAGTAATTCTTTGTTCCTAACCAATCTGTCTTATTTATACATTTTCTATTTTTTAGTGCAAATAAAAAAAAATCTGTCATCCACGTATGCCAATACCATCAATGAAAATCCACATATTCTTTTAACTACAGTTGGGAAAGTGTTGTCATACAACACCAGCTACATGGTCTCCTAAGAGTAACTTCCAGTCAGAATATGGCTGAGATACTGTGGGTGAGAAATTGCAGTCAAGCCCATAAACCAAAATTTAACTCTTATTCTATGCATAAATATCCAACTTTTGAGTGTATTGATCTCAGACTGCACATAGGAATAAGCCAGACAACACTACCAACACATTTTTAACAGAAAAACTTCAGAGGAATGAAATAAACTTGTACAGGAAAAAACATAGTGGAAATCTACTAATTTCTTACTTAAGATCTCTTCTGTGTTGAGCCTTAGGACTTAGTATTCCACAAGTCTTGGTGGAATTTTAAGCATACTGATACTCTAGACAAATCAGAAAATTAATGAAGAGAAATGTCCTATGAAAGAAACAGTTTCATGTCCATATTTTTGTCTAAAAAATATTTTTAGACTCCAAATGAGTCTACCAACTTCTGTTGATTATACAGTGAACATTAATAAGACTTAAAACATTTTTGTACTATGCAGAGGAGTTTCATTTGGGCCAACAATTATTTTAGACAACAGTCTTGACTTTTAATAACTTATATTTCCATTGTTTGAATGTTACTTTAAAAGGATGCAAAGGTCCTTGAATGCATTCAGACCAAGCTGGTGAAAGGGCTTGAAGGCTGTCTGCAAGGAGCAGATGAGGATTTTGGGCTTGTCTAGTTTGGAGAAAAGGAACCTGAAGGGTGACAAAATAACTCGCTAGAGCTTCCTGAGGAGTGGAAAAGCAGAGCAAGATGCTGAGCTCTTCTCTCTGGTATCCAGAGACAGGTGTGTGGGAATGGTTCAAAGCTGCATCACAGCAAGTTCGGATTTGATGTGAGGAAATATTTCTTTACTAAGATGATCATCAAATGCTGGAAATGGCTTTCCAGGGAATTGATCAGTGACTGTCAGTGTTTAAGAGGAATTTGTACGATGTCCTCAATAATATGCTTTAGCTTTTGGTCCGTATTGAAGTGGTCAGGCAGAAGGACTAGGAAATCACTGTAAGCCCCTTCCAACTGAAATTGGTTTATTCTGTTTTTTTAAGATAAATTTGCAATTCTCTTAGATTCAGAAAAAGTCTTAAATGACTACTCATATATAAGCTCAAAGGTTCAGTTATAGAAGTAATTGAAAAAAAAATCTGTTATGAATTCATTCTTTCATTTTTTCATGATTTTAAGACTTTTCATAAATTTAGAGATTTGACTAATGTTTTAAGTTTTGGCCTTGGAAAAATTTTTTAAACTATCCTTTTAGAACACCTTATTTTCCTGAATTTTAGTTTAAGTTATCTCAGTTTGGGCTGGGTCACAACTTTCTGACCCAAGTGTTTTATAAGCAGTTCATACATTATGCACCTTCTGACACATGGTAGGATCCACAAGGGAAGAAATGTGTTATTGTGGCAGCTGTGGCAGCTACAAGTTATCACATAATCTTCCCAAGCAACCTGTGTTTTCTTAAAAGAACTATTATACAGTCAAATATCCTACATTTGTCCTGTGTTGCTCTCTGGATTATTATGGATCAAGGTTCTTTAGATCACAATAGCCTTCCCTCCTGGGCATTTGGTCATTGGGCTGCATCACAGTGTTAATACTTCCTCTCAACAAGACTGTTTGCATTTTCTGGGATGTTCAGTAATTCTTCTTAGTGATACTCCTTTGTTCTTTATACAACAGTTAAGAATTATCTAAAGTAGATTAACTGGTTGATACTATCCTAGAAACAATTATAACATTTTATTTTCTTCTTTTTATTAAAGACAAAACATACAGATTTAGAAAAATTGCTTCAGTGAATGTCCCTGTATAATCTTGTTTTATACCTACCTACTCTGAGCCAAGTTTTTTAAAAAAGGACAATTTTTTTTTCAACGATTTGTATATAGCTTTCATTTGTTTTTCTTTTTCTGTCTCCCTATATGTTCCTCCAGAGTTGCAACTTTGATTTACAGCTGGTTCGCATTGATTAAGTCTTCTTAATATTCTGGGATGTGTGGCCCCACAGCTTAGATTTTTTTTTCCCAGGAGTGAAAGTTGCCAGCTGAAATTCTCATTTTTTTATTGCATTCTGTCTTTAAACACTTGTTTCTGGGAAATGTTTGGATGCTTTTAAGCAAACTTCATCACATAAAAGACATTTGTAGTAAAAAGAGTGACTTGTCTCAGCAGGAAATGCAATTTTCAAAGACATCAACCATAGGATATGCCTACATTCAACTATGTATTATGACAAAGAATTTGGTTTCTGCCAGCAGGAATATCTCTGAGCTATAAGAAATCACAATGCTCTTTGAAACTGGAGAATATGCAATCTGTCCTTTGCTGGAGATGTATTTAAGAAGTGATTAGGCTTCTTTGTGTTAAAGGGTAGCTGAAACAATGTCTGGCACCATATAAAAAGTGAACAGACTGTGAAGCTGGTTAAAAACTAAGTATATGAAATAAAAAAAGGTTTCAGTCGAATGTGATATTAAAAATAATGGATATGGATATGTCTGAATGTGGGAGCAATGCTAAAAGCAGTAAGAGAAGTACAGAGGCAAGTAGAATAAAAAACTAAGATGAGAAAATCCACAGTGTTCTGGGGTGGGGGTGGGAGGGGAATTTATCTGCAATCCAGGAAGATGGTTTTGGCTTTCTTCATGCTGCATGTTCTGAAGAACTGTATTTTATAATTTTTATGTATATAACAAGAACTGTGCCAAACACATTTTATCACTAATTTTTTCCTTTAGGGGAAGGGGCTTTAAAAGGGGCTATTCAAAGGGACTTTAAGTAATTAGCTCAGTTGATTAGAGCATGCTGCTAACAATGCCAAGGTCTCAGGTTCAGTGTCTGTATGGGCCACTCACTTAAGAGTTGGACTCGATGGTCCTTGTGGGTCCCTTCCAACTCAGAATACGCTGTGATTCTACTGGAACAGAGCGAGGTGCTGTACTGCCTCACAGACTGCTGAACAACTGCTCATGTGGTGTAATTGTTAGGGCTCCACTTGCATGACTTATCCCACATCAAACCTCAGTCTCCCAGACAGTGCCTGAGCATGGATCAGGAGAAAAATGTGCCAGAGTGTTGGCAGAACGAATGAAGTTACTTTTTTTTTTTTCACTTACTGGAAGATGAACAGCCTATGAGTCTTCATAGGAGTCAGCTGAAATTGTACACTGTGTTAGGTACAAGGTTGATGTTGCACAGTGCCAACCAGTTATAGCTTAAACACTTAAATTGTCTTCTCCCAAACTGTTGATACTGCACATTTACCTTATGGAAAAAACCTTTAATGTTCCAAATCTTAATTAGTTAATTAAGTCAACTTTTAAATTAACACCTCTTATGACTGTGTAATTCATCCATCTTTTTTTTTTTTTAATTATTATTTCAGGATTTACAAAAGGTAAAAAAAAAAAAAGAAGAAGAAAAGAAGAGAGCAAAAATGGTGGGTTTTTTTTTGTTTGGTTTGGGTTTTTGTTCGGTTTTTTGGTTTGTTTTCGTTTTTGTTCTCTGTGTGTGTGTGTGCGTGTGTGTGTGTGAATTCATTTCTCCTCAATATATTCTGATATTTAGTTTAAGGTTGTTTTATGCTGCAGAATTCCTGAAATAAATTAAATCAGGTTTCATTTACAGCAAGCTATGTACATGATCTAAAATTATATGCAGAATGCAGCCCTTTTTGTTCCAAAGAGATCCCAGATAAATGAGTGTCATTACTGTGATTGTGGACTTGTCATGTAGGAACTTCTTAGTCCTACCTTGCAGTATTAACTCAATCATCTTTCTTGGTTTTGCCCTGACATGAGAATCTAATGATCACTCTCTCATTTTTTTCTTACCTGTCACTACTACTATTTATCCTGACACAAATATTAAATACTTTGGCACCCAAAACATTTTTACTGGCCTTTTTCCAGTAAAAAAATGTGTATACCCATCCTTAAGAAGAGAGAAAAGAACGATATCACAGAAGAGCAAACTGAAAATACAATAAGTTCTTGTCCTACTAGATAAATGCTTTTCCTAAATTTAAATTCTTTAAATGTTCCTTGCTACATTCATCACTCTGCTATATATAGAGCTGCCTTGCAATGAGATTTTCTTAGTCAGATGACCAGAAGAGTTCAGCTGCCCCCAGTAAAGCTTCATTTATCATAAATTGTGATGATGACTGTAGTAAAACTCAGAAATCCAGTTGAATATATTTTATGCATATATAATGTGGTGACAACCAAAGTTCTTAAGAGGTGTTGACATAAATCCAGAGAACTCAAATAAAATTGTTTATTTAGTCTTTAAACCAAGCAGTCATTGCCTGGCATTACAGTAAATCCATTGTTTCCCAGAAATGCTCATTGGAATTTCTACACATGCATTTGTCCAGTGGTTTGTGCATAGAATTAAACCTCGCCCTCCACAGAAATATCAGATCTACTGATTGCATGGAGAACAAACGTAAAGTATATTCAAATGTATCCACACCAGAAGTAGAGGAGACCTAATCAAATCAGCCTCTTTTCTGGCTAGTTATCCTCATTTCCAGTTCACTTTTATATACAACTCTCTCAGTATTACATCCCTCTAGTCTTCCTTGGTGGGTTAAGTAAATTGCAAATTAAATCCCTAAAGTTGATCTAGTTGACAAAAACAATTAGCAAATGGTTAGAAGACAAGACAGTAGAAGTACTAATTTTTCTTTCTGGTGCTTCATTACATTATGAGATAGCATCTAACTGCAAAGAAAGCATAGAATTCTTATGAAGTTCCATGCAAGGTTTAACACTTATGGCATGTATAATAGCATCTCTTTCTCTATCTTTTTGTTTCTCTGACAATGAAGCACAGAAGAGTTAAGTGACACTTTTCTGACCCAACAGGAAAGCAGGAGATCAGGGAGGCAGCTGAAGCCAATCTACAAGATTAGCAAGATTAACTCTTTACACGGTAAAGCAGCAGCTCTGTTAAACTAGAAGGCAGTATGGTTTCTTTTAAGCATATTACTAGTTTAAACAGATGATAATTGAAAAACAATCCTTAACTTTGTATAATAAGGGACAGCGCACAAACAGGAGGTACTGTGTTAGAAATTAATAGAAAATGTCATGTGGTTCAGCATCTTACACAGCACAAGCTATGACAAGTTGAAAATTCTTGCAGCCTGCCTCTTAAGCCAGGCAGTAAGCAGAGATCTGCATCAGTTACACTTATTTGATATCAAATATGACATCGCATTGTGTTCCTTGTCTGGAGGTTGACGTTCTGAGAATCTGATTAGGGCCTCTGAAAGTCCATGGAATGTAGGCAATTAGATCCCTGGAAAAGAGAATTCCAACATTAATGTGTAAGCCAGGGGGAGTCTGCAATTCAGTCAGCATTAGCATTTATGACCAGCAAGAGCTATATGGGCTACTTTTATTTTTATATGTTTTTGTGTGATATTTTTTTTGTTGTTCTTGTTCTTGTTTGTTTGGGTTTTTTGTTTTGTTGGTTTTTTAATTTAAATAATAGAGTCCCTAAGCCTTTATGTGTTTCAGTTTTGCTGTTACCTTCAAACAGAGTTTAGAGAGATTTTCAGTTCCCAAGAGAGTTTTGATATTATCTGAATCTACCTAAAATACGTGGAATTCAACAAAAAAGCACATTAGCTGTGGTTTCTTCCACCAGTTTTACAGGCTAGGGAAGTACTACTGCCTATTTAAAGCCTATAAAGCAGTGTAAAAATTTTGGAGACCAGACTTCATCTTTCATTCCTTTTTAAGGTGTCTCTTAGGATGTCTCAAGCCCACAGTTTTCACTTCTTACATGAGTTTTCTAACCATATACACCTTCCTATTCCTTCTCCTAGGCAAGGAACAATGAAGAAATAAGCAAAAAAAGGACAAGCTCTTTAGTTTTATGACTACTCCTTAGTTCCTTTTAGTGTATCTTACTATATTTAGGTTCTAACACTTCACTGACTCAAACAGATGCTTAGTTCTGGTTTCAGAACCAGAATGTGAATATACTCTGCTGGAAAAGTGTCATAAATATTATTATATATCCCTGGATTGATACTTTGCTATTCTGTTAGACTATTGCCTCTGACCATCACATCTTTAGGTATTAACTTTCCTGGGCAAAACCCATCAGCTTTTAGTCCTTCTTATTGATTTCTTTGTCACAGCCTGGTAGAAAAGGCTCTTTGTTTGCCAAAAATTTCAGGTAGGTGGTAAATGATGTTCATAGCTAACATTTCTGATGAGTAACTATTGCAGTCTCACTAATCAGAATGCTAGAGACTTGAATCACCTTTCCAAGGTACCTTTCTCCATCCTTCAGCTGCTTTAATAATCTAAACAGCAAACACTCTGAATCACTCAGTCATACGTAAAAATACGCATTTTAGTAGTGCCCAAATTGGTGTTCTTTATGCAACAATGGCACTGACAGTAATATATTAATTTCAGAAACATAGTCACGATCAAATATATAAATGAGATTGTATGAATAGAGCTGAGCATAACATTTCAAGAAAATGCAGACAGTATCAAAGGTCAAGACAGTATCAAAATCAGGATTGATATTTGAAGTCTAACCTGAACATGTCAGATAAAGCAGTGACAGGCATCCTCAAAAGTCCTGTGCTTAGATATGAATTCTGGTTAGTTAACATTTGGAAGAAATTCCTGAACTATTCCTGACAAAGTGACTAGAACAAGAAGAAAACAGAGTTGGAGAAGATTGCAAAAAATAATTAAGAGATATCATAACATAATGTGAAGAAAATACATTAAAAACTAGGTGGAGATATGTTCACATGCATACACATGCACACACATACACACTATATCACGTGCTCGTTAACCTCTGTGAAGTCTTAGTGTAACATCAATAGAATAAATTTCATACATGCAGTATGAAGGAATTTCCAAGCTCAGTTTTTAAACAGAAATTTCTAAATATAATTTCTTAGCTGTATATTTAGGTATCAAACATATGTTTTGGTCATAAATTAGCACTGGCTAGCTATAATATATGTTTGGATACCTAAAAAAAAGACATGCATTTAATCTCAGATATGTGAACCAAGTATGATCTGGATTTTGATTAAATTTCACTTAAAATAAAATACAGCTATCAGGAGCTTGGATTAGAAGGTGTCACTAAAAGCACTCACTAATTCTCATTCCTTCTAATTATTCTAAGCTCAATTAAAAAGATTGAAGATGAAGATGAAGGATCACTATACACTGTAGACATTAAGAGTGTCCTATGCAACAAATATTTGTAAAAAAATCATTAAAACATTAAAATATCACGATAAAGTTCTATAAAAATGAAGCCCTAGGGCAGAAACAAGCATGACTGCATTAGTCCTATGCCTTCTGATATTATCAGAATGTTTTTCTGCATAATTTTTATCTTTCTCAAATGAAACATCTCAATTGTGTCATCTCTGAGAAAGTTCACTTGGCTGAGAAAATTGTTTTTCCAGTGCAAAGGTTTCATCTTTGCATTTCAGCAAAAGTTTTTGAATTTATCTAGTACATGATCAATAAGACAGGAAACAAAAGACACAACCATTTCTAAACTGAATCGATTGTGTACTATTGCATTAAGTATTAGTCTCATTCTCATCTTAAAGTGGTGCAGAGACATCAATTTGCAGCATATTTAATTTTATAAATGTTACTCTAATTATATATATTAATGCCAATGAAGCAGAACAGTAAGAAAGCTGTGTCAGCAAGGGAGCCATGCTCAATGTGTTTGAAAAAACAGTACGTGACACATCTGGCGAAGGTACAATACTAATATCACTGAAAAGATGTTAAAAGCAGTAGAGAATTCGCAGCAACTTTTCACAGTCCCAAGAGCAGTAACAGCTTCTCCTGGGACCCTCACCCACCCTTGCACACAGACTTAGGACATCATTTCATCTCAGCTCCAGGGCCATCAGTCCCTGCTTGAGCAATACCGTAGAAGTGCCAGTCTGCAGCCCTCTCCTCTTCCCTTGGATAGACCCCACAGCCCTATGATTTGGCTTGCCTTCATCTGTCCCTGATTCCTTCTCCATCTGCTCTCAGGTCTTGGAGGGAAACTGGACCTAGTCCATTGCTGGTCTTGTTGGTGGACCTTGTTGCTTTCACTCCAGTCCGTCTCTCTGTTCAGTCCTTGCAGGACTGTTCCACCCTGTGAGCAGGGGAACAACCTGCACAGAGTCAGCCTTGGCTCCTGGATTCCCATCCCTTCAGGAGTAGCCGGCCCTCATTGCTCCCTGGCATTTCACTCTTTACCTATATGTAGTCTGAATTTCTCTAGTTTCTGATTTTTGATAGCAGTTTTTGCAGTGCTGTAGTCAGCTAAGCTATCTTCATTTCTGTTATAAGCAACTACAGATCATAATCAAGTTATTCTTGATTATGTTTACATAATGTTTACAATTCCAGACTGCTTAAAGTGTGAACAAGCCTTACTTGTAGGTTTAAGAGACATAAGCATTTTTCAGAAATATGGGTTATGGCCTTTGCACTCCTGACAGTCACCTTAAGCACCATGAGCTGCACATGGTGGCCCCTACATCTCCTTTCCATAGCATTCTTTCATCCAGTAAATTCACAAACATGTCACTTCTCTTGTAGGTGAGGCCTCCCCCAGTCAGAACCTTGTGCTCTTTACCTGCACAAGGTAAATAATACCTGAACCAAATAATAACCTGAGCCAAAAAGCAGTTTAGTTAATTCTCTGTCTTTCTTTTCCACCTGTAAAATGTTAAGAAGTATGATGCTCATAAAAATGATAGACATGGTCTTCAGGATTGGTAACTTAAAGCAGAGAAAGAAGTGAAGAAATATGAACATGATCAAGACAAATGTGGTAGGAAACAATAAGCTATGGTGCTTATTTCACACAGATGTACCAACAGCAAATAAGAAGTTGGAAAAACGTACATAAAGGTTATATCTCAAACACTGCATTGATGATCTGGTAAAAACTATAGTTCATACTACTTTCCTGATTGCTTAAAAGAAAAGAAATACCAGTTATACTCTCTTAACAAAATTTTCAAGATGGAAAGACACCTCTGGAGATTGTTTAGTCCATTTCTATGCTCAGACAAGGTAGGATCGGCTACAGTGGGTTGTTCAGGGCTGTGTTATTTGGTTTTTAATATCTCCAAGGATGGACATTCCACCAACCACTCTGGGCAACCTGCTCCAGTGTTTGTTTTTACTCTTTCCCTTAAGTGATAAAGCAGAGGTAGATAGATAAAAATAGATTTTTTTTCCCCCTTTGTTTTTATTGATAAAGCATCCATGCTACAGATTTTGCAATACAACCTGATACAAATTGTTAAGAATGTTTCCAAGAATTGAATTTTGCTTATGGCTATAGATGTCTGAGCAGGATTTTTGGAGGACTTTCCTACAAAAACACTTCGGAAAGCAATTATTTCCCAATGACATTGTAAGGATGAGAAACACTTGCTTCTGCTCCCTCTACAGACACAGGGAGTTGGTGATGCATTAAATGTTACTAACACTTTTGAATCTGTACTAAGCTATCAACCAAATTATGATGCTATAGGGCACAGGTTTGCTAAAAACATCGTATTTTGCATGAGGCATAAAACATTGAACCTATGATTGTAAAAGTCTCAGATTTGTGCAGATATGAGGAGCATTTTAAGAAAAAAAAACACTTTTGTAAAATATTTTAACTTCTTATATTAGATATATCCATTTCCATCTTTTTATTAGGTTTCTGGAATCCTGGAGTGTTTAGATGAAATCTTTATTAACTGATATTCTAATCTTATTTAAGAACATTAATTAAGATTGCCTTACAAGTCTCTCTCTGATATTGAGCCCTTTGTTATAACCCAAAATAAAATATATATGTTCCGTTGACAGGTAAGGAACTTCTCATAATTGATCAGTGCAGATGAAAAAGTTCTGCTGTGCATTCTCACCAAGTATTTTCTCTGCACTGCAACAGTACAAGCATGTTCCTCATTCAAGTGAGACCCTGAGTCCTTCTGTGGGTCCCTTATTTAATCAAATTATGTACATTATAAATCTTTTCTGCAGAAATTATTCTCTTCCACTGAACACATGAGGGACTGTGGGGAGACACTGCAGAACAAAGCACGGAGGTCTTGGCAGTGCCCAGCAGGCATGGCACTACAGCCAGCAGAAGTAGCCCTTGAGTTTTTGCAGTAGGGCTGAAGACTGAGATGGATCCATTTTCTGTACTGTAAAGCGTCATCTTAGGTGACAAATTTAAGAGGGGAGGAAGGGCATATTAGGAAAAGCTATGCTGTGGTACTGTCTGCGGGCTGAGACAGCACGGAAATGGTGACAGAATAAAGACAAAAGCTGATGAGAAATAATAATTTCACATGAAATTAAATAAATTAAGGGAAGGAAAAATCAGCAGGCTTCACTGTAGTTATCTGCAACATGACTACCTTTTGAAGATCAGGTGAAAAAACACGGAGTATAGTTGTCAGTGACCATTAGTACTACCCTGCTGATCAAATAATTGCATATTTTTTGCTTGCATTCACAGTGAGTCCCTTCTAAATCATAAAAACTAAAGAAATAGAATTTTTAAATTTTTGAACTTTTGGTATGATTTCACTTTGTTGATTATTTCCATGGACTAAAGAAAATATTTAAAATGAGCAAAAGATAATGACAAAGCTGTATTAAAATATGTCAGAAATTCATTCTCCAATATGTTCCTTTATTAGTTCTGGGAAAATAATGCAAGAATTCCTGATATACTGTAGATATTGTGGATGCTATACGTTTCTTGTAAATAGTGTAATAATAAGTGAGAATTAATTAGACCTACTAATATGGCTTCACTTTTTTTTTCTTTTATGAGTGTCATAATTTGTCTGTAATTGTAGAAGAGAAAAAGAACCAAAGTTAGCAGTGTAAATAAATATGGATATTTATATAAAGATTTAGAGAGATGAAATTAATAAAACTGAAAAAATGTAGCAAATTTCAGGTATTGGAATTGACAATATAAATAATTTAAGAAATGTATTTAACCAAAAAATTTTCACAGGATTTTCACACTACCATTGTGGAATTTTCCATTAAACATTTACAAACAATTTGATTTCAAATATAAATTGCAAAGTTAGATAGGAGGACTATCCTCCCTTAGTGCCCTCAGCACTGAATGGACTTCAGCAGAAGAAATTAATTCCTTTATTTATCAAGAAACAGTAAGTTTTCAGCTAATATTCTGTGAAGCTGTATCATAAAGTGCTTTTTTGAGGATGAGTCTTCACACATAAAAATGTTTATCCTTGGAGAATACTTACGTAAAATTTATGAGATTATGGTAGAGAGGCCTGGTACATATTTTAACATGAA
>JAWWES010000081.1:135623294-135648492 GCA_035583135.1 Lophotriccus pileatus | reverse complement strand
TTTCACACTACCATTGTGGAATTTTCCATTAAACATTTACAAACAATTTGATTTCAAATATAAATTGCAAAGTTAGAAAGGAGGACTACCCTCCCTTAGTGCCCTCAGCACTGAATGGACTTCAGCAGAAGAAATTAATTGCTTTATTTATCGAGAAACAATAAGCTTTCAGCTAATATTCTGTGAAGCTGTATCATAAAGTGCTTTTTTGAGGATGAGTTTTCACACATAAAGATGTTTATCCTTGGAGAATACTTACGTAAAATTTATGAGATTATGGTAGAGAGGCCTGGTACATATTTTAACATGAAAAATAAATCCTTTATCTGGATCCTCATGGTGCTGTTCTACTTTCAGTTACAGTTTTTATTGAAGAATTTATTTTCTTTTACTCTTTATATTTTTTTTTTCTTTTAAGCGTGTAAAACCCATAAAAAAAACATCTACTTCAATGAAAACTGAAGCCAAGGTTTATGTTCCAGAAGACCCCTTGGTGGCCAGTGCTATGAAGTTTGATGTCACAATTTGCATGTTGGGATTTGCCTTTGGTTTTAACAGTCTTGACATTTCTGACATCCAGTGACAATCATCACATCTTCACTGAATTATGACAAGAACTGACCCATAACTGAAACTAAGAGCACATGCCAATCACTTATTGCCTTGTTTACCAGCCTCTACATGGATTTTGACAACAAAATAACACTATTTGAATATGGACACTGATACAAGTACTGTTGAATTGGGTTTGCATGGCAAGGTTTTGTTAGTGGTGGGGCTACAGGTGTGGCTTCTATGAGAAGATGCTGGAGGCTTCCCCCAGGTCAGAGCCAATGCCAGCTACAAGATGGATATTCTGCTGGCCAAGGCTGAGAACTGACAGTGGCAGCACCTTTGGGATAATGCATTTTAGAACGGATGCAAAAACGTGTGGAACAACAGGAGCTGAATGAGAGGAGTGAGGATATGTGAGGAAAGCAATTCTGCACACACCAAGGTCAGTGAGGCAGGAGTAGGAGGAGGTGTTCCAGTCACCACAGCAGAGCTTCCTCTGCAGCCCATGGTGCAGACCATGGTGGGGCAGCTGTGCCCCTACAGCCTATGGAGGGCCACAGAGATCCACCTACAGCCCCTGAAGGACCCCACACTAGAGCAGTTAGATGTGCCCAAAGGAGGCTGGGACTCCATGGGAAGCCTGTGCTGAAGAAGACTACTGGCAAGACCTGTGGCCCCATGGAGAGAAGACCCCACTGTGGAGCAGATTTGCTGGCAGGACTTGTGATCCCATGAAGGACCCACACTGGAGCAGACTGTTCCTGAAGGACTGCACACAGTGGAAGGGGCTCCTGCTGGAGTAGTTTGTGAAGAACTGTCTCCGTGAGAGGGACACCATGCTGGAGCATGGGAAGAGTGTGAGGTCTTCCTCTAAGGAGGAAGGAGTGGCAGAGAAAACGAGTGATGACTGCAGCCCCCATTCCCTGTTAGAGTCCTCTCCAAGCTGACCTTAAATGTTTCCTGGGCTGGTGCATTCACAATTTCTCTGGGCAACCGGGTCCTGTGTCTCACCAACCTCACAAAAAAATTCCTTCTTATGTCCAATTTAAATCTACCTTTTCTGTTTAAACCCATTTCTTATACTCTCTCTTTGTATATTGAAGTCTCCTTTATACAGAGAGCAGCAATGTAAACATAAATGCAAATCATATTTTTATTTTTAGTCTAATACTTAGTACAGTTCACAGCTGATAATAATTCCACATCACAGTTTTGCCTGTGATAGTTTCCAGGGTTATGGTTTTTTTATTGTCCTCCACTTCCACAGAAGTATTTAGTGCAGAAGATTTACACATTCATTTCATCAGAAATGAATGGGTAAATCATTGTCATAAGAAAGAAAATGTCAGATAAATATAGGAAAGTTGGTCTTTAAGTTTTCTATCAAGTAGTGTTGGTTCAGAGTTATCGTAATGGACAGAAGGTAGGCAGCTGAAAAATCGAATTAAACAAAAGACAAAACAGGGCTTTTTTTTTTTTTTGCTTTTTTTGCTTTTTTTTTTTTTTTAACAAGGAGAAAAGATGAAACAGAAAGAACAAAAAGAACCAGAATAATAGAAAAATATCCTTAGGCTGCAAGACAAATCAGAGCACAGAATATCTTCATATTCACACTTTGTTTTAAGCTGATAGAATTTATGAATGATTTCCTTGACTCCCAAGGACAATGTTTATAGAATTACTCTATAAGGTAGATCTCAAGACATCCATTGGCCTTATTTGTTTTACTCTAATAGGGTGATCTCAGTGATAATATCAAGGAATCTACCCATTTAGAAATTAAATTTTTTTCACATCATACTAACTTTGAAATTTTGTATATTACTAGAAAAGTAATGCTAGATGATATAGAACAGTAATTAGTAGAAAAACATTACTAGAAGAGAAGTTATTAATAAACACACCAAGCTGGGTGCATTAACAAAAGAACTCCATGTTTATATTATTTTCTTTATATTTATATTATTTATAATTTTAATTTATTATTTATACTTATATATTTAATATCAGATTAAATAGAATACATATTAGTATCAGATTTTCTAATTTGGCACTGTTCCTAGGAAACTATTATTCTAATTAACTCGTAGCTAAAATTGAAATAGTTTCAAAAATTTTATCAAGTCTAGCAAATCAGAAAAATAAGGATAAATTCATTATAAACTCTCTAAATTGCAGCTAGTGTATTTGTGATTTCCAAGGTGCTGACCTCCAGAAGACGTGTTCTTAAAGGCACTGATTCCTTACTCAGTTAATGCAGCAAAAATACCTTTGTGCTGGTTTTGATTGTTTAAGTGAGCAACACAAGTAGTGGTAGTGCTCTTCTTCATATTTATCAATAATGTTGATCAGTCTTAATGTTTTGCCATACAGTTACAGAAGCTTAAAACTGTGCATTGCTTCTGATGGATTTTTTTTTAAATTTTGTGGAGTTGGAAAAAGCAGTGTCCACTAGACCTAAGGACGTGGTTCCTGAAACTGTCTGCATTTGAGACTTGAAATGTTAAGTAATATTTTTTTTTGGGGGGGTGGCAGTCTGTCTACATGTATTTTTTGTTCTCAGTTTAGCAGTATTATCTGTTTCTGTTCATGCTGAACCAGAATTGTTTTGGAAGATACAAATTAAGTCAATGGGTAGGAGCTAACTACTGAAAAATTGCATATCAGAGCAAAAAAAATTCAATAACCTTCAATATTTCTCATTGAAAAAATCATTTGAATTATGAATTGAACATTGCTAATAGAAAATTCATTTTATTTTAGAGATTTGTGGATTTTTTCTTTCTTCTATGTTATCTTTGTGGTATTAGTTTCTGTCAAGTAGTTTAAGAATCTACTGAGTTCAATTAAATCCTTATGCTTGGTCTCTCTGAGCAGCAGATTCTCACAGTTTTTTAAAATATTTAAGAAAACATACTACCAACACAAGACAGCTATAAAATATACCAGTCATGTTTATTCCTGCAGAAGATCTTGAAAAGGACTTTGCATATGCCAAAAATTGTCAGAAAACAGCTAGAGATCCTGTAGAAAAATTATGCCCTATTTGCTACTTGTAATTCTTCTTCCCTATACATAATACTTTTCAACAGCTTTATGTTTTTAATACAAGAAGAAATGACACGACTTCTTGTATTTTAAAGGGATGGCCCACCTATTGCCTTTTTCTTAACAAAGAAATGACAGACAAACATTGAAAACTAAATAAAAAGTATTCAGATATAACTGGTTAGTTCTTATAAACAGGAATTAGAAATAAAGTTTTATAAGAAGCTCAGAAAAGTTACATCTTGTACACAATTACTTGCTTTTTAATTCATTCAGAAACAACAATGAATAACCAAGATATCAAAATCCAAAGAAATAGCCTATAATGGGAATTCAGGAATTTATAAAAGTATTAACGGTATGGCTAGAATAAATTAATTAAAAATAATATCTCTCTTATTTCTCAGGACATAATGCCATTAGCATCTTCACTGTCCATGTCCCTCCATGATTCATTACAAGTTAAAACTTCCAGATAAATATTATTGTACTTAAATTTTATTTTAGGGATTGAGTGGTCTGACAAGTGTTATACAGCAATGATAAGCATTTTACAGATGCGGGGTAAGTACTGTGTTCAACAGCTGGATATCAAAACTAGAGACCACAGAATAGAACTAATCCATCTTTTTACAGCAGTTAAGTCCCACTGTTACATCATACCTCTGAGTGCAACGATTAATGACTCTCCTGTTTATCACATGCCTCCAAATAATGATACAGACCTATAAACAAGTTATATGAGGAAAGCTAGAGGTGTCCTCTACTTCATACCAATGTCTGTTTAGCTAATACATAACAGGACAAAGTTTACTCCTAAATAGAATCGGCTACTGTGAGCTCACACATAATAATGCAGAAATCTGATGTATAGTTATCAAATATGTGTGATTAATTACGTGTGTTTGTGTATTTATCGACTGAGCTCAGAAAACATGTCTATATCACTATATTCTTCTAATTTAACATGGATTTTCTTAAGTGTTCTATGCTACTGTGTAACGCAAGTATGACTGCACAGAAACAAGAAAAAAGTAATTAGCTTCTAGAAGGACATTGAATGGATATTTAGTAAAAAAAGACTCACAATCTAATCTGGCTTGCACAAATCACACAACAAAGCAGATGTTACTTTTATTTCTTTTGTTTACCCATAAAATGCTCTCTTGTATAATTCATTACCTGTATACTTAGCAGCTAGGTTAAATTAATGGATTTAAATGCCATCTTTACAGATTTTGTTCTCATTGTTCTGTTTGTGGTTTTGGTTTTTTTTTGGTTTTGTTTTGCTTTTTTTTAATTTATAATGTTTCTCATTTTGGTATTGGATGAGACATTGTGCTACCTCTTTCAGCTTCAAAAATGTGTTTGATTAATATCCAATTCAAAATCCAGGATGATAGACTTATATAATATATATACTTAAATGATAACAAACAGTTTACATATTAGAAATTATCTCCATGACCATAGAAAAATACTTCACTAAAGCATTTTGTAAAATCATGTCCATGGTCACATACAGTTTGTAAATGTTATCAAATATTTGTCTGTATTCTGCTTAGTAAGTGGAGCACTATATTTTATGTGTGTATATATATATATGTTTAAATTGTTAACTGTTCAGCAAAGGTATAGTAATCTGGGGGGGGCAAGGGGAAGAAAACCAAAACAAACAGAAGAAAATTGGTAGGAACACCTTCCATGTGCTATCTGCATTATACTCAGCTTGTGAAAGCAGGGTTACTTACAAAATGTTAGAACGCAAGATGGAAAATCTGCAACTAATGGTCACAGAATCAAAGAGGTGTAATCTTTCCAGCAGGTTTGTTGTGTTGTCTTGCCTGACCCAAGAACCTCAAAATTCTGCTGGTGACACCAGGCATTGATCTGCTGGCTCTTTCTGTTCCCTTCCACATCATTCCCTGCAAATGGAAGGATAGAGGAGAACACTACTTGGGCTCTTGATCTAACAAGGCCCTGAAGTCTCTCCTTGTTGCCCTTGGACTTCTTGATGTAACTTCATCACTGCCTACCTGAAAAACCAATAGTGGCTGATAACTTGACTTCAGGCTACTCCAAGACAAAAAGCTTTCTCTTCACATATTCACCTGGGCCTCAGGGAGGCAGCAGCTTTCCCTAAGAAATGAGTCTGGTCTGCATATTTGTCCTTCTGTTCCCTTCAGAAGGGAATCTGCTATCACAATGACTGATTTTTCTTAGTGGGAGCACTTTTCACTCAGGATATATGCTGACTTGACCTCAGTAATGTCTCCATGATAGATGAACCATCATACTCAAAATTGTTCAGTTTTTCTTGCAGAGCCTCATAGTATAACGACAGGGCAGCTGAGGAGGTGAGGCAGTCACAGACGAGATGTGCCCGCTAAGCTGGGCAGACTCTTGTTGCCATTGGCCCCTATCCCGAAAGTCACTCTGTTCAGCCAGGCAGAGAGAGGATGGCGAATCCTCCATACCATGTGCCCTGTCTGCCTGTGGGGCTTGTACCAGGCAAGGTACAGTGCTATTACAGTAGCCTATCTCACAGAATCACAGAATTATTAGGGTTGGAGGGGACCTCTGGAGATCACCTAGTCCAACCCCCCTGCCAAGGCAGGGTCACCTAGAGCAGGTTACACAGGAGCACATCCAGCTGGGTTTTGAATGACTACAGAGACTCCATGACCTCCCTGAGCAGCCTATTCCAGTGCTCTGTCACCCTCAGAGTTCTTCCTCATACTGAGGTGAAGCTTCTTCTGTTCTAGTTTATGGCTATTGCTCTTTGTCCTGTTGTTGGGCACCACAGAAAAGAGCCTGGCACCATCCTCTTGGCACCTGCCTCTGAGATATTTATATGCATCTCTCCCTGGTTCTCCTCAACCTACTCAGCTCTCTCCAGAGTTTTGTCACTAAGTGGAGCTCCTCTCTCCAGATGGAATTCCCACAACTGTGCTCACTCCTGCTATCCCATAGTGCCATCAGAGCTGGGCAGACCATGCAGCTGACACTGAGGAGTCAGTATATTCCCACTGGAGCTCTCTCTGAACAGGTTCATCAGTCGTGGTGGGTGCAGATCCCAGAGAGGCTGTGGCTTTCAGCTGGGTGGATACCATTGCTCCCTGGTCAGGTTGGCAGGATTTCAGGACCTGTCCAGAGCACCTTCTGCACCGACTGATGATATGCCACAGCTTGTTTTCCAGCCCTCTTGGCAGCACTCCCCATCACTAGCATTTCCCAGAAGCTGCTTCTATATGGGATGGGGTCTTCACAGCCATTGCTCCTGGCCCTAATCAGGCCCCATCAGCCACTGCTGTGCAAGCTGTGCAACCTGGCAGCTCTCAGCTTCCCCGAGGTTCCTCTGCTACAGAACCTGCCCTGTGCAGCACATTAGAATATACCACTGCCAATCATACCAGCACCAGAGACACTCACTTTTCACTCAGATATTCATTAAGAGTACAGATACAGAAAAGAGAAGAAAAAATAATGAAATGCATGCTGAAAATTGAAGAAATATTTTGGTGTTGTTTCTGTCATTTTAAATCTAAACTAACTCCCATGTGGTTCCAATGCCTTCCATTCTTATTTCTTTAAAATATATTTATCAACACGCATATGCTCCTTTGGCCCTTTCTAAGCACCCTGTCACAAATTAACAAGACTTCCATGACAAAACATCCCTATGAGCAAGATACTTTGTTACTACTGTAGTAAAAAAAGATTTAGTCTAGTTTCTCTTGGTTGAAACTCTTAGACACCATTTATTCTCAAAAGTAAAGTTACTATTTTACATAAGATGTTAAACTTTCATAGCACCTGCTGATAATACTTTAACAGAATCAGACTGCATAATTTACATCACTGAACTGTACTGAATTTCATAATATTTTTTTGCCTTTATTCTCATTATGCTTCCTTCTCTCATATTTCATCCTGAAATTGGTGATGGGTTTTATGGTACCACAGAAAGACATTTATCTTTATTTTCTTCTTTCCCACCCTTTTCTTTCTTACCTTTATTTCTTTACCTTCCAACTTTACCTCCCACTGTTCTGTTTATGTTTTCTGTGTCATTTATCAATTGCAAAATAATAACAAATGAATTATTGTGTTAGTATAGAGATTTGTGTCCCTGACTTGCAGTTGCACAGGTTTATGTTTCCAGTTCTAGCATAAAATAATGTTCCTGAAGATTTATATCACTTATGCATCACAAGAGAAGTCCGAATTGGCTGACTGGTAATGTCAAGCTCAATTACAAATGTCCTCCACACAGCTTGCTCTTCATAGACATTATACATGTCTGATGATGTCTACACTGTCATGAATAATATGCTTAATCTCAGTTTAAAGGATACTTGACCTCAGCTTTGCCCTAATTACATTACATTACATTACATTTTACTCGTTTATACAGCACTTTTAATACCAAGCACAGGGAGTCTTTTTCATTTTCAGAGGCTGCTCTTCCAGCATCCAGCTACATTACTTTTTACCTTGCCAATGTCTAGTAATTGCTTGATTAGTGATACTTTCTTACTGAGCTATGAACTTTTATCTTCAATTATTGAATATGCTATCATGAACCCTCTTTTAAGATTACAGGTATAAATTATTTAATAAATATATGGAAATAGATCAATACTCACGTACAAATAAAAATATTTAAAGTTACAAGGCAAAATTCTGTTAACAAAAAGTGATTGCATATGTGGATAGGCTTGTGTCCTGATTTTGGCTGGGATAGAGTTAATTTCTTCTCAGTAGCTAGTACAGCCCTGTGCTTTGGATTCAGTATGAGAATAATGTTGATAACACACTGATGTTTTATTTGTTGCTAAATCATGTAAATCCTATATCAAGAATTTTTTTTATTTCTCATGCTCTGCCAGTGATAAGGTACACAAAAAACCCTGTGAGGGATCACAGCCAGAAGAGGTGACCTAAATTGGCCAAATATTTCATGTCATAGAACATAATACCCAGTATATAAACTGGGCAAGTTATCCATAAGGGGTCCTGATCAGGATTTGGGACTGGCATTGTTCAGTCGGTAGTGAGCAGTTTTATTGCGCATCACTTGTTTTTCCTTGGGTTTTTTTTTTTTCATTGTTATTATTTCCTATTTTTATTTATATTTTACTTTGTTTCAATTATTAAAATGTTCTTATCTCAACCTACAAGTTTTACCTTAGATTCTTCTCCCCATTCCACCTGGGGGGAAAGGTGGAGGGTTGGCCTGAGTGTGAGCAAGCAGCAGCGTGGTGCTTAGTTGCCAGCTGGGCTTAAACCACAGCAGTCCTTTTTGGTGCCCAGTGGGAGGCATGACAGGTTGAGATAACGAAATATCTACAAGAGTGTGTTAAAAGAATATTGTTATAAACATTTGTTGTATTGGTTTAATAGTTGCTGGTTACAATGTTGATTTATTTGCTCTCACAGTTGTGTTTTATCTCAGGGTTGGGTACTGCAATCTCAGTAATATCTTACTTGCAGTATATGTTCCCTGCTTTAATGTTTATTGTCCTTGGGGCCTGGGCTAAGACTATCATTGTGGGGTATTTTGGAGTACTGGCTTTTGATATGATAGCGTCGCTGATTGGTAAACCAATCTGGTGTACATATTTAGTACTGTACTTTGGGAGTCATCTTCTGGGAATGATTAATAATCTCCTCAGAAAGACAACCTATAGAGGAGATACATTCCTACCTCTTCCTGCCTTCTTTCCTTCCTTCTCCTCCAGGCTGATTGCAGTAGCGTTTGAGAATTTGGAAGATTTTTAATATCCTGTGAATTCCCTTGAAACTAACCTGCTCTTTGCTAGGAACCAGTATGTTGCTGCATATAGTTCAGGTCGTGTCTAAGGTCAGACAATTCATCAAGAACATCACCCAGAGATCTGCCCAAAAGCTGGATAGTTCTGAGTGATGGGGTGTGTGGGACGGTATGGGCAAGTACCTAGGGCAGTGAGCACCTCCAGTGTGTTTGCACCTCACCCCTAAACAAATGCATAGTCCAGAAACACCAGTAAAATATTTTAAAAAGCTGTGCTGTCACCCTGGCACCCCCAGGGAGATACAAATCACTGCAACATGCTGGGGTCTGGCCCACGCCCAGTGAGCCATGTTCAACACTGTTCCGTACCCTCAGGGGAGAGGAAGGTCTCTGGATTTGACAATAAGACAACAGATACTGCAGCTGCTCCAACTGTTGTGACAGACACTGTGGCTGCTCAAATCCCAGCAACAGGCACTGCCACTGAACCCAAGGACCGATATATGCCAGTGTCAGTTGCCCCTGTACAGCAGAAGAATGCACACCAAAGTCACCCTGTAAAAAAGCTTTAGCAAGGATGGTAAAGGAGGACAAAAAGGTCAGAAAAGAAGGAGAGCCATCACAAGGGCCCTTTTCAGTGCCATTACCAAGTGCCATTACCAAGGCCATCACAGGAACAGAAAGAAGAGGCATAAGAGACAAGCACCACTTGATCCACCCTTGAGTGCGCTGTGGGAGATATGAAAAGATTTTGTGACTGGCCCAGAGGGTCCATGCACTCTTGTCATAAACTGTCTCAGGAGAGGATATTTCAAAGACCCAAAAGGATATCAGGGAATTTTGGTATAGCTGCCTTGGAGACAGAGGAGATTAAACAGTGTTATTTTGCCTGGTCTCTTAGATGACTCATCTGTTTTGCAGTTGGTAAAGGCTGAAGAACACCAAGTGCCAATCACTACTACAGTGGTGCACATATATACAGAAGCAATACCATACCAACCAAGACTCCATAATTCCCACCCATGAACTAATTCGTTGACTGAAGAACCAAGGAGTGATCAGCAGTACCCACTCACCCTTTAACAGCCCCATAGAACGGGTGCAAAAGTCTAACAGAATGGAGGCTAACAATAGACTATCGTGGCCTGAATGAAGTCACACTGCCTCTGAGTGCTGCCACACCAGACATGCTGGAACTTCAGTGTGAGCTGGAGTCAAAGCCAAGTGGTGCCACAGCTGATATTTCTAATGCATTTTTCTCAATCCCTTAGGCAGCAGAGTGCAGGCCACAATTTGCTTTCACTTGGAGGGGAGATCAGTGCACCTGGAATTTACTGGCCCAGGGGTGGAAACATAGCCCTACCAATTGCCATGGACTGATTCAGTCTGTACTAGCACAGGATGAAGCTCTGGAACACCTGAAACACACAGGTGATGTGATTGTGTGGAGTAATATAGCAGCAGAAGCTTTTGAGAAAGGAAATAAAATATTCCAAATCCTTCTGAAAGCCAGTTTTGCCTTAAAACAAAGAAAAGTAAAGAGCCCTGCACAGGAAATCCAGTGTTTTGGAATTAAAAGGCAGATCTCAATGCAGGCTATTGATCAGATAACAGTGATTTCTCCACCAATTAACAAGAATGAAACCCAAGCTTTTTTAGGTGCTGTGGGATTTTGGAGAATGCACATTCCAAATTGCAGTCATATTGTAAGCCCTCTCTATCAAGTGACCCAGAAGAAGAGTAATTTTGAGTGGGGCCCAGAGCAACGACAAGCCTTTGAACAAATCAAGCAGAAAAGAGTACATGCAGTAACCCCTTGGGAGTCTTAAGCCAGGCCCTAACCACGACAGATTGGAAACAGACTGGTTCAATAAGGAAAGAAACAGACTAATTCAATAAAGAAAGAATATATACCATTATACCTGACTGTGAAATAAGAATCTTTACTTCTGTTCTGTGTAACATTTTTCCCAGGTAGCTAGTCAGGCTCTAGACTACTTTGAACAGGGGCATTTTGTTTCTACTCGTTTGTACACTGAATAACACGGTGGCAATAAAAGCAACAATAGAGTCCTAAAAATTTCCTCATTACCTCAAACATAAATTATCATAATGAAGTTGATTACTTCTTAAAAAAGAAAGCACTGCTGTAGAAAACTTTTATTTTGCTCTAGCTAGAAGTAATTTCACTCCTCTGTTTTATAACGAAAAATTAAGGCTATAGATAATAAGAGAAGATTGTATGATTGAACAGAATGAGAATTGGCCAATTTACTCTGTAAGAATTCTGATGAGATCTTTATCATGGTTTGGGAATTATGACTTCAGAAGAGAGGTTAGGAGTCCAAATGCAAGTATCTGGCAAGAAATTATAGGTGGAATAGGCAGGACAACAAAGAGATTAAAATGTCCAAAGAGAAGGAAAGATTAAATAAAATTATAACAATTTAAGAGAAAGTGATGCATGTCATAAGTATAACTTGGAAACAGTCACAGTAAAGAGGACGTGACTTTAATCAGAATATAGAAGTATTTGTTCTTCTGAGAATAAATAAATTATCTTTCAGTGAAGAATACAAAGATGAAAAAATATTGAGACAAAAGAAAAAGAATGGAGAAAGTAATAACAAACAGGAAGTAGTTTGGAAGTTAGTGTAAAAGCAATGTTAATAATCCAAGGAAGTATTAAAATTTAACAGATTTTATATTTAGCAGATTTTATAATTTTGGTTATACTCCTGCAATTCTCAGTTTCATATGCGAGTAAGAGAAAAAGATTTCAGGCATGAGACCCAAGAAGACTCCATGATGTGGTAAAACCAGGTCTCTGGCAAGTCTGAAAAGACTCATCTCCTGGAAAAAAACACTAGGAAGGGAATCTGATTATGTTTATTTTAAGACAGAATTTGAGACTACAATTGCAGCTATTTTTGCCTTTCCTTTCCATCTTATTGACAATAAGTCTTACATGTTAGAGAAACTTCACTTCCATTTAGTTTACATCTTAAATAAATTTGGATTAGGAAGACCTTTCCTGGAGAAATAGTCTTTATTAATATAGTTCACTACAATGGACCTAGTATGTATTTGAAGGGACAGCATTCTATATATTGTAATACAGAGGAGAAATAAACACCATAAATTTGGTGACTCCAGAACAATGAAAATTTATGGAAAAAGAGATTCTTTCTTACTTAAGTAATTATTGCCTTACAAAAGGCAAAAAATGGTATGTGAAAATGGAACAAAACTTATAAAAAATTTTAACTTATTGTAAGTTAAACAATGATGTATCACATAAAATGGAACACAAATACCTAGAAAAACTAATAAAAATGAGCTGCTTTTTTGAGCAACCCAATATAACTTATTTCTACATTAATTTATATAATTTTTCTTTAGCTGTCTGTTGATAATTCCAGATAGAAGCTTCACAACTAATTATTTTTGACTAATTTTCATGAGTCCTCAAGTAAAATATCACTCAGTGACTCAGTATCCTTCACAAAGCATTTCTCTTTTCCTTTTCTGAGAGGTACTGTAAAAAATAATAACAGAAGTTGCCTTTCCTGAGTTGTCAGGGAAATGTTCATGGTAACTGAAATCCTATTTTGACTGAAATAATAGTCCTTCTTATCATAATTCTTACATGAAGCTTAGAGTAGAAATTATATATAGGTCAGTATTTTATCTTTACAGTTTTAAAGACAGGAAACAGAGAAACTGAAAACTGACTCACAATACAATGAAATCAGACACACTAACAAAAAATATATAAAAGTCAAAATTAGAATGGGTATTAAAATGCAGTAAAATATTTTCAAATAAAAAATATTTCTGGGGGTTCATATATACAATTTTATCCAATCTGTTTATATGTTTATTTGCATAACTGACAAATTTAGTGTTATTTAAACATTCTCAAATACACTGTTAATTTACAAAATAGGCAAGTCTCAGTTCTGTACAAATAGATACACACCATAACTTTCTATGTTTAGATAAATCTTAAATTCAATGTAAGAAGAATTTTCTATAGCCTTTCTTGCAAATATTGTTCATTCATTTCTGAATAGAGTCCATTCTGTACAGCTAGGTGTGAGGCTTTCCAAAATGTTTATTTGTATAATACAGTTCACTGAGTGGCTAGTCTTTCAGACAAGACATGAAGTAATTCTGAAAACATTCTGGATAACTTGATTATTAGATTAATATAACATCATGGTCTTTCACTATATCCAACTAAAACCCTTAAAGGGTTGAATTCACCGGGTGTTGTAATGACCATTAGTCACCTCAGAACTTATTTTATTCCCCACTGTCCTTGTTATTTTATTTCTAGGACTAGCAAAAACAACAACAACAACAAACCAAAACACAAAACAAAACCAACCAAGAATAAGACTAACAAAAATCAGAAGGCTAAAAAAGAAGCAACTGACACTGCTTCAGTACTTATAAGAATGTAATTGAAAACCTCATTCCTCAAAACTTCTTAATCATGCCCATTTCATCGCCATTAGCCATTTCTTATCTTCATATTTCCTCCCTGGTACCTTTGTGCTTCGCCCACATAATTGTGTGAACAAGCTTCACAAAATGATTGGAACAGGGAGCTGACTTGAAAAATAACACAACAAAGTACAATTAGCCTCCACAGAATTTCTCCAGCTTTTTAGTTTGTGCAATTTATAGTTAGTTCCACGCTATAAAGCCTGAGAAATCCCAAAATACCATATAATAAGGGCATTAGAGAATTTTTATTTGTAACATGAGCCCATGTTTCCTCAGACAAATAAAGAATTTGAGTTTATATCCTCCATGTTCCATCTGAATATTCTTTTCTTCCCTAGAGTAGGTGATGATTGGTTACAAATTCTTCTCAGAAACTTCTTGTTAAATGATTTTTCTCTATCTGTTTGCTTTGGTTTGTTTACTAAACCCCAACTCTTAAAACGTGTCTCCTTCTGGAGAAAAGAGTTTAGGCCAACCCCAAAATAATCTCTTTTCCTAATAACAACAATAACAAAGACAACAGCTTTCTCAACCTATTTAGCTCTTCTGAAAGCAAACAGTTTTCTTGTGTGTTTGTTTAGATTTGGTAACTGCTATGTATAATATATAGTCATATCAGTCATATCAGAGCAAATTTACTGTCATAGTCTGGCCACCCAGAATTTCTCTCTGTGAAAAATGTAAAGATGTTCTGTACTTTTTCCAGCAGTAGTGTTTCCTTTACTGTTTAATTATTCTGAGTATTTTAGGGAAAACATTGATTGTTGAGAATCTATATTGCTGTTAAGAGATCACAGTGAAAACTAAAATTTCTCACATTGAAATGTTTATTCTACTGAACTGGTGCATAAGTAAACAAGCCTTTATCTCCACATTATTTTAAGTAGTTTTATCTCCATTGTAAGATAAGCCAGTCCAATCCGCTATAAATAGACTATTTTACCTCTAAGTGAATTAAAATAGCAACTAGGCAAAAAAGCAAACAGGAAGAAAAAACCAGAAAGCACAACCAGACCACTATTTCGTTCCTCAAGGGCACATCTGCCCCTGAATCATATCGGGTTCACATCAGTAGAAAAACACCATTCTTACCAGCATTACACATGAGATCGATTTGAATATCCATATATCCCATGTTAGAGGTTGCTGCATTGTGTAGCCTGATGGAGATGAGGCTGCTGTGCTCCTTGTTCCCAGAGTCCAGCCAGTAGCAAGGCTCAGCACACAATCCCCAAAGGAACACACATGCTCACACCACACTCGCACAGCCTGCTGCACATACACACACCCCGCATGCACACAGCTGCCTGCACAGATGACATAGAGAAAGCAGTGCCTTACCAGCACCTATGAAAATGTACAGCATGTATGACCAGAGCAGATGGCTTGATCCTTTTCCTCCACCGGAACAGCGTTGGGGAAGTCTGCAGGTAGGGTGTATGTGTATATGCACTATTGATCCCCATCATAGGTGGGACTTCTGGTCCTGATGAGAGAATTGGTCTCTGCTCCACTTTGTATGTGTCACCTAAGCCTTTTTCTGATAGCCAAGTCAAACTGAGACCTTCTATGAGCATTTATGGTTCATTTCTAAGCAATGTCTTCTTCTAACCAACATTTTAAAATTTCCATCTCTGCATATGCACCTTCCAGAGTGGTAAGGAATGGTCCCCAACATACAACTCCAAAATACAACATACATGCCGATCACGTAATCTGGGCAACAAACAGGAGAAAGTGGAGCTCTGTTCTCAGTCTGAGAGTTATGATATCACAGAAGGAATAGAAACTTGGAAAAAAATTAGAAGACCACAATGGCTGACTACAAACTTTCAGAAAGGTAGGAAAGAGAACCCAGACCACAGGGCGCCATAGCGATAACAACATATTTGTTGACCCACTAGTAGTTGAGGAAGGGCAGGTCTGCGCCTCTTCAGGGGCTCAATTCATATAAATCTGTTGGCCTGGACAAAATACATCCCAGGGTGTTAAGAGAAGTAGGTGAGTGTTGCAAAGACACTGCCTATAAAATTTGAAAAGCTGTGGAGATCAGGGGGTATCCCTGATGACTGAAAGACAGCAAATGTCATACTCATCCACAGGAAAGCCCAAAAGAAGACCCAGGAAACTACAAGCCTATCAAACTTACTTCAGTTCCTGGGAAAGTAGCGGAATAACTCTTCCTAGAAACTATTACAAACCCAATGAAGTAGTTGACTGGGAATCACCAATGTAAGACTCACCTGATAGCCTTCTACAGCAAAATAACATTCTGTCAACAGGAGGAGAGCAGTGGATGTTGCTTACCCAGACTTCAGCAAAACATTTAGCATCATTTCCCACATCCTTCTCCTGGATGAGCTGGCAAGGTACATCTTGGGGAGCAGCATCACTGAAAGGGACCTGAGGGTCCTGATGGACAACAAGCTGACCATGAGTCAGAGTGTGCAGCTGCAGCAGTGAAGGCAAATTGGATCTTGGGCTGCATCTGCAGAAACATTATTAGCAGTGGTAGAGATGTGATCATCTCACTTTACCCAGAACTTGTAAGGCCACACCTGAAGTACTGTCTATATCTGCTACCCAACATTCAAAAAAGATGTGGACAGACTAGGGATAGGGTCCAAAGGGTTTATTTTGTGTTACAACAAATGGCTCAATAACAGAGACAGACTTGTAAGGCAATCATAATGATCTTAAAAAAGATTAGAAAGAAATTTTTGCAGTGAGAACAGTCGATGACAGGAACAGCCTCCCTAGGGACATGGTAGAGTCCTCATCACTGGAGGTTTTCAAGATGTGACTGCACAGCATGCTATATAATCTCATCTAGGCTGAGGAAATTTCATATAATGATCTCAAAAATTTCACTGTGAATATCCTGAAAAGCAATATTTAAAAGTATGAGAAACAGAAAACACTTGTAAACTCACATATCTGTGGAAAGATACTTTGAAAAATAATGATTTGTATTATATATTTACTTTATGTTATTTTTCATAATATTTGAATTTTTATTATGCTTATTCACTAGCACATATCGCATCACACTAAATTTAATTTTACTCTTTTTGTTATTCTGATTTTTATTTAATTATAGCAGAAAAATATGCTATGTAATAAAACTATCGTACTTTTCTGATGAAAAGAGTTGCTTACAAGTTTGAATATAGACATGACTCCTCTAAGCAGTTTGAATGGTCCCATATATTGGTATAAAGGTGAAATAAATACTATGTTGACTTCTTGCTGAAATCACTAAGTGCACTCAAGATTCATGAGTCATTTCTTTATAAAAGTACTTTCTGAGAAATAAAAAAAGCTACTTAACATTAAGGTATTACAAAAACATGGGAATCTTCCAGACCATCTTTCCAAGCCACCAAAGGCTTCATTTGTTGCTAATAAAAATTGAGCAAATGACAAATAAAATGTTTTCTCAGCTCTATAAAGAACTTTCAGTGAAATTAAAACTGAAACAGAACTGAGTGCTGGATATCACGATACACTTATTTTCCTCAGTGCTTTGGCCCAGTGGATTATTAGGAAATTAACAGATTGGGAAATATATTTAAGGTGTGGAAAAAAAGACCAAAGCATTCAATAACTAAAAGTATTTCTTAAATTATTAGCTGTCTAGTTTAAGTCTAAATCTACAGGCACTAGAAAGAGCTGGGAACCTACAGAGACCAGTCTACCATAGTCATCCAAGTATGTCTCAGTTTTATTGAAAGTTGTTTCCTTAGATCCTCACTGCTCCACAGCCATGCCAGGGTCAGTCTGGGCTGTCCTTACCCTGAAAATGTAAAAATATGTTATCTGAGTATATGGACAATGAAGAAGTCAGTACATACCCTAAGGGGACTGTTAGGGAACCAACACAGCCAGGCATAGTGTCCTAGTCTATATTGACTCAACTTTAGATATCCATTTTAGAAAAACATCGTTATCTCCCCGGTGCGAGTTCTCCTTCCAGTCAAAGCCCAGATGTTCATTAGATACATAACTTTTAGATAATCCAACTTTTAGGTAAGCTGAATACTTTAAGCTAAGCCATTCCAAATCATTTCAAGACAAGCCTGCTTAGGAAACTGAGCTTTATGCAGATACATTCTTGAGATGTTAAGTATCCTCTGCAGTTGGTTGTCCCAAGTTTCTGGGTCTGCCGAGGCCCATCAATATTGTATCATACCAGTGATATTCATCAAAAGATTGAGAGACTCTGAGGAAAGAAATTACCACATTTTTCAAGTGCTAACAGCTATTGCATATGTATTATGTAATATATGACTATTCTGGATTAATATACAGTATTGCAGACAACTAGACTACCCAGAAAGAAGTAATAACAGCAGATGTAGAGAATGAATTTTGTCACTGAACTGCAGAACATGGGAATTTAAATCCATCTTCAGTGGAAAGATCTAAAAAAAACCGTTAAGGACCTATTAACTATGGATTTAATACTTATGCCTACATGTTTTTCTTTCTAAGTAGGACATTTTTTTCTCTGTGTAAAGCATAACTTGATACTGATGGAACACTGTGCCTTTACTCAACATGTGAAATTTTAATGACAAAAACATGATTCACAAATTAGACATCTATGCAGATGTACATGATTTATGCATTGAATTATTTCTGTTACATAGAAAGGACAAGCAGGTTCTTTTGACCCAAATTTTACTTTGATTTTGCTGTTGTAGCCATGACCTAATTTAGAGCTGTGTCAGGCATGTTTATAAAATACTCAGCATTTAGACCATATGGTGCAGTTAGAGGCACAAAGCATTATTTGAACCTTCCTTAGAATTAGACTTCAAACTCTTTGTAGTGTTAGCATTAAAACCTAAGTTTTTAATTTAGTAATTACTATACAGCATAGATATAATCCAAAAAGCTCCTCTCAAAGCAATCCACCACCAAAGCTTCAAATTCTCTGTAAAAAAGTCCATCTCTTTCTGATCTCTATAAATAGCACGTTCATGAAAACAGGAGATTGGCGTTTCTTAATTTATGTCTGAGTAATTAACCGTTCATATAACTAAATATTTGCTTCTGCCTTTGACCTAAGAATTGCCTGCCTAATCACACATTGTCTTTAACCAACAATTAGATGTATTTACAAAAACTCCAGTAATGAATGCACTTAACTGCAAATAATCCTATTTATGCCAAAACTGTTTACTACATAAATGGATAGACAAATAAAACCTGTCAGTAAAATATTATTGCCTATTCTCACACACATTTAGATGTGCAAAGGAACAAAGAATCACAGACATGGCAGGAATCTCAAGAGATTATCCAGTCTTTCCAGCTGTCTCTAGTAGGACATTTTATTCTATTATGCATAGACTATGTAGACTTAAACTTGTGAGCCACTTTTTTACTCCACAGCTGAAGATTCATTGAGAAGAATCCAACTCACTCCCAAGCAGGATTTTTAGTTCTTTGTTGTACTTACTGATACCTCACATTCTTTTGGCAGTGAACTCAAGGCTATGACATAGACAAAATTTCCTTGCCAGATTTGCTGGAATTCCACCCTTAAGCTTTTCATTCAAACATTTTTTCTCAGCTTTCTTAGTACTATCAAGAGGCACAATGTTAAAAGACTGTAAAAGCCAAGGTATATGACTCTACTACTTCTATTCTGTCTACAAGGCCTATTATCCTATGGCAGAATTAAATTAGATTGTTTTAAGGTAGTTTATTATTGATTTCTTTAATAAATCTTTTTCTTATATATAGGTGCTATTGCTCTAGTCACTATTTAGAAATTAAAGTTGAAAGATGCATAATTCTGTGGCCCCTTCTCTTCCATATCTTTTTTTTTTAAATGTGGCACAACCTTTGTTATCTTTGATCCATAAATTCTCAAAATAGCTACTCTTTGTGGTCTGATTTTAACAGTCAATTCTTTAACTGCATAGAATAAAAACCATCACTCTTATTATACGAGAAGCCTGTTATGCAAGCAGTGTCTAGCCTATTCTTGATTTATTCAAGGCTGAAATATTTTACTGTTGGTTTTATCTATATTTACTTCTAGGTTGCAGCTGGTACTTTAGTCAAAAATTTTAAAAAAATTACTTAGCGTGTGGACCTTCTTGTCATCATCTGCCAACAGTTTCGTACTCTCGTAATAGTGGATCCACTATTAACAAACAAACTTTTTCATTCTGTGCATGCCTTCTTGTTTTTGCAGTCGGTTAAATGTCAGCCCAGTGATCTCTTACTATATTTTGGGAGGGAGTAATTATTTTGTCCACATGCAAATATCTACTGTGATTACACTTTGCTGTGTAGTTGATGTAGTGAAACAGATACACCTAGAATGTAATCGGCACATGCTAAGCTGCAGCTGAGAGTGAATACCAGTTTTCTTCTACTACCAGATAGAGCGCTTAGAATTACCACCTGTCTCTTGTGAATATCTGTATGATGTGAGGTAGCTCACAAAAAGCTTAATTCGTATGATCTTTCAGATTTCCTGGTATATTGGGAACACTATAACATTAATGTTCCTATTCCTTTTGCCCTGAATTATTACCCAGAACCTTTCAGAAACTTCCTTTTAAAGTTTCAGTGTCAGAATTTGTTCTTTATGTTAAAATGCTTGGCTAGTCCCTTTTCTATTGCCTTCTTTCCTAGCAAAGTACACCCCTTGTCGACCACAAGGACATACTTCTGGCTCATGGACAGTCTGTTGTCCACCAACATCTCCAGCCCTTTCCAACAGCCCTGAAGAGTCCCCAGCCTGTATTGGTGCATGGAGTTATTCTTCCCAAGGTGCAGGATCCTGCATTTGCCTTTGCTGAAATTCAGACACTGGTTCTTTGCCTTCAGACACTGGTTCTTTGCCTTATCTCTCCAACTTGTTGAGGTCTCTCTGAAGGGCTGCACAGTCCTCTGGGGTCTTGGTCACTCCTCCCAGATTTGTATCATCAGCAAACTTGCTGAGGAGGCATCTACCCCTTCATCCAAGTCATGCGTGAATTAGTTAAACAACAGTGGGCTCAGTACTGAACCTGGGGAACACCATTAGTGGCAAGCCTCCAACAAGACCCTGAGCCACTGATTTTGACCCTCTGGGATCTGCTGTTGAGCCAGTTCTCAACCCACCTCACTGCCCACTCATCCAGTCCACACTTCCTGATTTTGACTATGAGGATTTTGTGACGGACAGTGTTGAAAGCCTTTCTGAACTTGAGATAGACATTAGCCACTGTTCTCCCCTCACCCATCCAGGTAGTTGTTTTATTGTAGAAAGCAATTAGGTGGGTTAAGCATGATTTACCTTTAGTGAATACATGCTGACTACTCCTGATCACCTTCTTGTCATCCATGTGGATTGACATGGCTTCCCTCTGAAAAAGTGCTCCATCACACTTCCAGGAATTGAGGAGCGACTGACTGAGCAGTAGCTCCCTGTGTCATCCTTCTTTCCTTTTTTGAAGACCAGGGCGACATTTGGTTCCTTCTAGTCCCCAGGCATCTCTCCATACTGCCACAACCTTTCAGAGATGATCATGAGTGGCCTGGCTATACTGTCCTCCATCGCTCTCAGCACTAGTGGATGCACCCTGTCAGAGCCCATGGACCCATGGACCCATGGCCCAAAGAAAGGAAGAAAAATAAGACTATAAAAGTAATTAAAAACTCCAAACCCACTAACAACTTTAGCTCAATGGTATATTGATAGGAATAGTAACTAAGTGTTCTGTACTATCTTTTTTTAGTGAGTTTTTTACTTTGAATTCTCCACTAATACTATAAATGTTTTCTAAACAAGTATCCCTTTCACAACTTATTGTCCCTCTTTTCCCTCTGATACTTATTTGGCCCCTGATACTTCTCATTCATGATTAATGAATGGTTACTGTGTCACAAAATAGTTGTTGGTAGGTAGTTGCGATAGAGAAACACATTTATGCAGGTTTATCCCCAGTCTCTGCAAAAAAGTGAATCGGGGGGAGGGGGAGGGATGGTGGTGAGGAGGGCGAAAGGGAGCTTTTATTTTGTTACTTTTTACAAAACCAATATTGTTAATGATTTTTCAGAGGCTGCACTAAATCTTACTAGTTTTCTTCCTAAAGCTGCTTAGAAAAACTGATTTTTAAAAATTTATTAGAATCTATTTCTGTTACTTGTGACTGGTGAAAAGCTTCTATAATACCTTATTCAAATAATGGATGCAAAATATTAATTCCTTTGTTCCACTGGGGGAAAAAAAAAACAAAACAAAACACAAACAACAAAACCAAAAATAAACCACAAACAAAACAAAATGGAGACCCTGAGAGAAATCTTGGTAAAAATTAGCCTGAGGTCCCAGGAAAGTAAGAGTTCTAAATTCCTCCCAGTAGTTGCTTTCATATGCATTGAAGTAGCAAAGAATGTATGACTGGAGTTTTGGTTATAATGAATTCATTATCCATGGTACATTAAGTACCACATTTCCCTTTATTCAAATTACACAGATAATTTTATATGTTCCATACCTAAAACCTATGAATTCTAACTAGCATAGATAATCTTTTCACTAGCACAAATGAATACTAACCATAGATTTTGTTCTTTCCCAGTCAACATCAATTTCCACAGTTTCTTCCTGTCACTATTTTACTAGAGTTAAATTTAGACTAAAGTTACATGAAATATCTGTGATGATAGATCTGAGAAGTAATTTGATATATAGTTCAAAATTCTGTGAAATAACAGAGGACTTTTTGTTTTGTTTTATCTTGAACCCACTTTATAACGTAACTTCAAAAACCATTTGCAAGCACAACTTTCCCTTTTGAAACACTCTGTTGCTAACAACTCCCAATGAAAATCTTCATTGTATACATTGCTTCAATCAGTGTCCAGATACTTGAATATATGCATTTCTCTCTTTGTGTATTGTGTTTGGTATGCTGTGTTGTATTTCTATAGGGAGACAAATGTTCATGACTTGCTTCCAGTTATCTTTTAGCAAACAGTTAGAAACATCTGCTAATATAAACCTAACAGGACTCAAAGGACCACTGCAGAAAATTTCCTTATATTTCAACCAAAGATGGTCACTAGGCACACATTTATTATGTTTATACAAGAAACTGATGCAAAAACCTTTACACAAGGACCTTACGTAAAGAAGTTTCAACTTTTGCAGCAGATTAATTTTTTCTGATGAGAGCTGAGATTTCTCATTGTATTTTATAATATTTTTGTATTATTTCAGCATCTGAGTAGGAATCTGTCATGTGAGCCAAAGTAGCTAAGGAACTCGATGCACAGCAAATGTCACTGCTTATGAATTTCTTTTGAAAAATCTATTATTCTTTGACATGTACAACAGGTCTCTATGTACAGAAACCAAATAATGTAAAAATACTTAAATGATAATGCAAAATTAAATAGGCCTTCAAATTTTCCAATACTTAAAATTTTTAATTCATCCCGGTAACTGAGAATTAAGGAAAGAATGATGGACAGAGATTACCAAAAAAGTACCTCCCTCATTTTTTGATCTTCCTTAGGAAAATGTGATATGGGATGTTAATATATTCCGAGGGGAAGAGTAGCAAAAAACTGAACCAAATGAAAAAGTAACATTTCTCTTCTTGTAAAGAAAAAAAAAATCAAGGTGCTGACTAGACTGAATATGGACAGAGTGATAGCAGTGGAGGACAATATAAATGGTTCTTCCTTGTCTTCCTCATTTGACTTATCTTTGCCATATTCTGCAAAGGAATGGGCCAATACAAACACGTTAAAAAGTTGGCATAAGCCTTTGCAGTCACATTAAACAGCCAGTCTTTAAAGGCAGGCAGCCTTGCCAGAAACACAATAACAATACTGTAGAGCAAATGCTCTGCAGTCCCCTTTAATGGCAATGCTCACACAGGCAGCAGTGCAGTCTGAGACAGGAATGTTCAATCTGCATAGGAGTGTCTCAAGCATATTACTAATCATCCATCTATTTTCTGTTGAAGTTTCTTGTAGTCTTCTACAGAATTTACAGACAGCTCTGCCTGTAGTCTCACATATAGGTTCCTTCATTAGAGTGTGACACAATTTTATGCTGGTAAAAAGTTATTTGCAAGAATAGCTTTAGAGCCTCCTGAACTTTCAATATCTCTGTTTTTGGGGTGGGAGAAGCCCAAGCAAGAGCAGATGTGTCTGCTACAGTGTTTATATAATTAGATTACATGTAATCTTATTCCAAATATTTTAATAATTTCTCTGACAACAATAGAGGTCAGAAACATCTGTATATATATCATTTATATACATGCGTAACATATATATAACACATATAGTATAATACAATAATATAATACAATACAATAGTACAATAATGTGTATAGCAATTTTTGTAACTGTGATGTTGATATCTATTTAGTTTATAGCCATGTATTGACAGAAGTTACAACTTTGTTGTTTTTTGGATGGAATGGTGCTGGATATATCTTGCCAGATAATATATAATTCCACTAAGACTTAGCATTAGCAACATATACTGATTTTAAAAGAGGAACACATCATACATGGCTACAGTATCATACATTCTTTTATTGAAGATGCTGTAGAAAAGACTATTACTGATAGCCTTGAGCAGAGAGGTAAGTATCTCCAGAGATGAAACAAGATAGTTCTGGTTCCTTGGTACAAAAAAGTGCTTGTTCTTCTTTCAGGATTAGAAGACAGCTTCCCAGGCAAAGTGTCAAACATTCTTGAAATAACATATATTCAGAAATTTGCTACCTCAGTCATAGTACCTAATCCAAACAGGCACTGCTAGAGTCTTTCTGAAGGGTCTACTGAGGAACAAAGAGTACAGAGTGCTTTTCTTTGCTATTTTTCAAAACTGTTAAAGTCAAAGACTGAAGCAAACATAAATATGCTAATACAGCTGCTAGTTTGGCAGTTAATTTTTTGCACCATCTCGCTACACTTATTTTGTTATCCCAACTGACATTTTATTCACTTAGTCACAATTACACTGCAGGAAAACTGTAACTGTGCTAACTTAACTTAGAATGGAAAGACACAGAGCATCCCACATTTCCACCTATTAACAGTCAACAGTTGTTGGTTCTTTCCACAATGATAAATGCAGATTCTTTAATTCCTAAACTGTATAATATGCTTAGCCTTTGCAACATGGCACATTTACATACTGAAATGGATGGAAAATAAGAATAATAAACCATGCTGGAATGTTGGAAGCTGGGTTTGCAATATATGAGAAACTGTTGTTTGAACATATTTCAAAATGGCTTTTTGTAGTCTTTTTGCTAACTCACTTTC
>JAWWES010000081.1:135613042-135623194 GCA_035583135.1 Lophotriccus pileatus | reverse complement strand
AGCTATCCCCTCCAGATCCCTGGGGCTAAGAACCCCTAGGAATGGAGAACCCCTTCCCTTCCCATCAACCGTCGCACTGAGAAATCTGAATATGAAGACTAAGGGAATGTTTAAACTCCTTTACTCTTCTAATCCTTTCAGAATTTAGCTCCTGTATAAAATGTTTTGTTGGTGACAATCTATTTAATGACATAAGTTTTAGTAGACACTTAGACATGTCCAGATTAGACTCCAGAAATTTTCCATTAGGATGCGAAGCCTTCATTCATCCTGTGATTACACTTTTTGTCACTTTTGGAGAGGGATTTTCATTTAGCCCTTTTCCAGGTGTTTCAAGATTCATTTCTGCTTAGCCTATGATACAATTCCCAGTTTTTAATTTCTAAATTTTTCTGCATATCACTACCTAGTTTTCTTCCCAAAATCATCATTAGAGGCAGCAGAGTACTCTTACTCTACTCTTGCTCAAAATTACAACTAAAGCAATCATGATGCTAGAAATAAGAAAACAAACAAACAAACAAACAAAGGCAAAACCTAAAGAAACCCCCACAACTTGAAAAGATTTTTTCCTGAGATAGATTAACAAATCAGTTCATCCCTCTTTATTTAGATTGCCATCACCAAAACCTTCTGGCAATTTGAATGTATGCCAGCCATTGCACATTGTCGGCCCAAACCTTTAGATAACCTACTCACAGTCTCCAAGAATGTGGACTCCTTTCTACTCCTTCTTGCACTAGATATGTACTACCTAATACAAAAATTGTATTTTCAACACTTCAGTAAGCGACCAGGTTGCTGGGCTCCCACAGCTCCTACTGATGTCAAGGTTAGTTACCTTTTACATTGTCCTATTTCTTTCTCCAATACATTTACATGGCAATGCTACAACTTCATGATCATTATTAACAGTTACAACTATGCAAGCTAACATAATTACAATAAAACTGTATGCTTCAGGGCATAAATTGATAATCTGTGGGAATCAGGAAAGAACTTTTCCTCTCTCATTATGACATTAAACAATGGACAAGTGCTTTATGGTGGCTTTTGCTGTTACTTGAAGCATCAAGTACAGGCAGCTGCTTATGGAGACAGAATGCTAGAGTAGGTTCAGTAATGACAATAATCCAACATTACCTTTTTTGCAATCTGAAAAAATCTCACCCATTATGTCTCTTATTGTAACAAATAATACTGATATTACAATGAACACAGAGGTAATTTTTATTTAGTAGTTCCTATGCTAAAAGATTACTCCAGGATGTTTGGGTTTCTTGGGGCTTAGTGTGTTTTTTTTTGTTTGCTCTTTTTATAAGATATTTTAATATATTTTAATAAGTTTTATATTTTATATATTTTTATTTTATATATATTAGTAAGTAAATTACAAGTCATTAATTCTGGAAGTAAATCTTGAAATGAAAAGTGAAATGTTGCTGTGAAGTAATGAAACTAAGAGTGTTAATTAACTGCACGTGATGTCACGCAAACTGCCTCCCAAAAGTGTGCTCCAAAGCCATGTTTTCCTATATTCCATTTCCCTTAGTACAGAGGAAGAGAGAGCGCAAAATAAAGAGAGTGAAAAAACAAAACCATCTATTAAAAACATATAAATTTGACTGTAGAAATCATGATAAAATGAGAGAGTAATACAATAAACAGACTTTTTGAAGCTCTCCTGTTCTTTGGATGATGCAGTCAATTGTTCGGTGACAACTGACAATTTATTAATTCTGTTTATACCAAAAAAATCCCAAATTTTGGATAATGGGGAAAACAAAACAAAACTAAACACTTCCATAGTTTTTAAAATATTGGGGATTATTTCTTCTTAATTATTATCCTATAATGTTACTTCACAGCTTTGGTCAAATGGTCTATTGCATAAAAAACCTAAGTTTTTCATCTCTGAACTAACATTATTGACATGATACCCTGACAAAATTTTTCAAATCACTAACTATATTCTCCTGGCACCCTTAATAGTTGACTGTCCCCACCTCTTTCCCTTGGGATAAATGCCTAGTTGTCTTCATCAATTACAGAGGAATCAGAAGGAGATTAAAATCACTGGGCTATAGTTTCCTTAGATTCTTAATATTGTCATTAAAGTCAGGTGAAGTCAGATCCTGTATATCCAGCAAAGAAAAAATTATTATTGGAAAATGAAGCACATTATTATTGCATGTGGATCCATAATAAATAAAACAGTTCTAGTATCTTGGAGAGGGAGATAATCAGGAAACTGTTACCTTGGTTCCCCAGAAGCTTTATCTAGTAGATAAACAGTCCAGTACCAGACCATTTACCTCTCTCCCATCCAGAAAATTGTTCTCATATCAAAGTTTGGTGTTCAGTTCCCAAATGAGGAATATATGCAGCCAGCCTGTCGCAGGTCTCTTGAGAAATGTTACTGAGTGCTATCATCATTCATTGTCTTCAACATGTTATAATTTCAATTTCAGGTAATGCTTGAAAGAAAAGATATAATGAGAGTTTGCTTTATTTCACTGACCTATCTAAGCACCCAGATCCCAAATTTCTGTGATACATTAGCTGTTTAATTGCTATCAAGGTTATCTCTAACAGCCCTTTCCACTCCACTTCTTTTTATTATTTTTTTTTTCCACATCAGACAGCCTACATGGAAAAATCTGAGTTTTCAAAAAGTATTAGTGCTTTCAAAAATGAGAAGAATTCCTGGTCAAAAACCTGCACAAATGAAGCTCTCTTGATAGCCCTATTTTTATTTCCTCTCACATAAAGAGAAGACAGGGGTTTCTTTCTTTCTGAAGCTCTGTACATCTGTGTTCTTTGCTAAATTAAATAGGCAAAAAAGACACTCTGGGCCATTCTTCAAGTGGACCCACCAATCGGAATAGTCACTCTCATTCTTTAAACTTTGACAACAGAAATATGATTACTTCATAAAATTGTACACTCAAATATCTGTACCATAAATAGTCAAACCAAGAAATAGCTATAATGTCTCTATAGAAACACAGGATCTATCTGAGTTGCTTATTCCTTAAAGGAATATTTTATATTAAAAAATCCCTTCAGAATAAAAAAAGCATAGATTCTCTTTAGCATGTTGTTTAATTATGCCTGCTTCAAGCCAGAAAAGCTAACTATTCCCTTTAGGATGTGATCTGAAATGTGAGCTATGCTAATCCAAAAAGGCTACTGGTGCAGATCTTTAAGGCATGACTAAAGAAATGTTTTCTGAATTCAGAAAAGCTGAAATGGAAATCATTTGCATCTGTGATCTCTAGAGGTTTAATGATGAGCTTATTTGGTTAGAAGGTATTGCTGCCCACTTTACATTTTCATTCACTTTTTTTTTTAACATCAAACACTTGCATGCACCAGTGCAAGTCAACCTTGAGAAGACTGTTCAACTGCTTCATCTATAAATTCATAAAGATGATTACAGACTTATCATTATCTTCATATATATTTTTTTACAAAGTGTATTATGTATTATTTTACGTAGATGTAGCACTAATAGCCCCTTGCATCTGGAACTCTGACTAATTTAGAGGTCAAATAGTTCCCCAGAATGGTTCCACCATTGCAAAGAAAAATGAGAAAAGGAACAACGCCGCAAGAAGCTGAGCTATAGCTCAGCTGGAAGACTGTCAGTCTTCCTTTGGGATCACACAAAATTTTTTTGGGAAAGACAACAGCTGAAAAATAGCAATTGTTAAAGAAAGTAAGATACCTGTTATGCATTGGGGTTTTGATATGAATACTTTAAAAAGAACTAAAAGCTGACTGAAAGGTAATCTAATCTTTAAAAGAGAAATCATATTTGCCCAGAGAGTTTGTGGAGTCTCCCTCACTGGAGATATTTGAGAACCATCTGGATGCAATCCTGTGCACTGTGCTCTGGGATGACCCTGCTTGAGCCAGGAGGTTGGACCAGGTGACCCACTGTGATCCCTTCCATCCTTACTCATTCCATGATTCTGTGATACTAGCAGGCAGTTTCTAATGCACAGAAATAAAGTCCTTTGAAATTCAGGGAGAGAAAAAAGTAGAGAGTAAAGAAAGTTTAAAGACATTTCAGCAGAATCAAAATACTGTCGCAGCGAACTTGGAAATGTGCAAAGGGCCATGTATAAATAAAAACTATTCAGACAAAAAACTAACTTGTAAAACTGAAGTAAAAACAGCAAATGTCCTTTCCAACATAAAATGGCTGCAATAAAATAAAAGCAAGTATTCTACTGACAAATATTTTAAGTTCAGCACAGTTGTTCACTTGTGTACTGCAACCTATTTCTGGTTGAAACGACCCATTCCTGGGAGCTGCCCAATGAGTTTCCATGCAGTAATACACTATGAGCAGTACAATCAAGCTGTGAAATGAAGTCTTCTGGAATTCACATAACAGGATGGGGAACTATGGAGGGATCCTGCTGTCACTGTAATATTAATCATGAACACTTTTCCTTTGGTTTTACACTCTGGTGTATCCCATAAAATAACATCAACAAAAAAACCAAGACAACATTTTTTTAACTCTTCTCCTTTCTATTTCACAGAGGTCTCGTGGTCACAAAGTAAGCATCAGACATAAATTTAATAGGAAACATGTTAGACTTATTCAGTTCATCTGATTTTACTGTTGTTATCCTCAATCTCTGTATTGCAGAAGGATACAATAGAAGAATAGAGTTGTTCTTGTTCAGTGTAGTATCCCCTAGAATGGAAATAGATAACTCAGTGTTACCTCATTACAAATTATTATTATTATTATTCTGAAACAGAAAACTGAGTTGATCCTGAATCTGTTTTTAAATTTATATCTTATAAACAATGGGGGTTTTTAGGTCTTTTAACAGCTTTCATTCGAGTGTAATATAGATTGTTGTGTTAAAATGCAATATATGATAAATCCAGTATTTTTGTCATGTCTGAAAGAAAACCACAAAATCTGCATATTTTACTTGATTTTCTCTGAGTGTGATTAACGCTGATACATTTTTTGTTTTTATTCAGTATTTGTCTACCTTCTGCACTACAGGCTAATTCAATGTTAACTACAAAAATGCAGAGATTTTACTAAGGAAATGAGTCTTATGGAAAACTATCCAATCTCAACAACATTATATTTATTTTATTTTATATTTTGAAGAAATAAAAAATACAATAGCTTTCATAACAAAAGATTGAGTTCTATTCCTACAAAAATCTGCAGAATGTGAAGGCAATAGGAACCTTGCACCTTATTCTCTTCTGTTACAGGAGGTATATTTTAAAATAAAATATTCTACACTCTAGCACTGAACCATCACCTTTCTGTAAGTGGGTATATTTAATATATGCATTTAAATAATTTGAAGTCAATGAAAGTATTCTCATTTTCTTTCGTGACTTTGTTTAAGGCTAAAACCTATTTGTTTTCATTTTTTCAAATGTTTTACATTTCCAGTTTAACTTCAGAACATGATTGATTGCAGTTAACATTAGCATCCTAAAGTGTTAGGTACTTAGGATGCCTCTGTAGTCAATTAAGACACCTGTCTGAAGATATATCACAGAATGATTAGAGGTTCTTATCTCTTGCCCCTAAAAAACCTAAGGCAATCCCCTAAAACCTCTGAAACCTAGATAGGTACAGGTTGCTATATTTGTGACAAATGAAAAGGTATTAAATGAATCCCAATCTGTTGATTTTAGGGTCTTCTGCATATCTAGCCATTACATATTCTGATCCCCTAAACATATATCCCAAATTTTGGATCCCCTTAGTAAATTGTACACTGATAATAGCACTGAACTACTGAATGGGTCATCTGCAGTACATGCTAAAAAAAGTATCTTATTATTCCTAAGGATGGCCTTTTGATTAACATGCTAGACAGAGACTCGAGCAATCCTTACATTCACAGACAGCTCCACTGAACAGGAAGAGCCTTTTGTTAGTCTTCTTTAAAGCAGAATGTTTTAAAAGAATTTCCCTTCCCTCTTTCCATTTCTCTTAACATAGAGCTCCTTACAAATTCCAAACCTTTGGCTTGTGGCATTTTTAATAGTGCCTATTAAATTAGAACTAATAACACTTGCTAATATATGGCCATTAATAGTTATATTGGCATGTTCTCCAGTTTTACAGATATAATTTCAAAATTATGTTAAATATCTACATTTATTAATTAGAATATCTACTGGTTTAGATATCCATATCTTCTATTTATTTATTAAAATTAGGATAGAAATCTTCTTTTCTGCATGTTTTCTGTTATTAAATCACATAGATAATGTACCTCAATTTCATAAATATATATATATATATATATATAATAATTTTTTTTCCTCCCAGAGCCATAAAGATTAACGTCCTTTTTTTCCTGGAATCATGGTAGCAAGTTGCAAATGGTGTATGAAATGGTAAAAATCTGAGTCCATTGTTCAGACAGAATACGGACAATGCTAGGCATTCTTAGGCAAGATATCCATGAGAAAAAGGATGTGGGGGAAAAAAAAAAAAAAAAAAAAGGAAGAAAAAATATAGCAGAATAAGCCAGAACACTTAAAGGAACAACTAAAGCCCATTGTAGTAACAGAAAGACTCTTATTAACCTCTGTAGACTTTGGATGTAGTGATTCTAGATGGCTTCTCTTTTTTTTATCCCTTCTGTCAGACTTCTTTCTGTGAAACCTTAAAGCTTCTTGAAGTTATACAGCTCTAATACCACTGTTCCCCCAGACCATGTATTTCAAATCACCTTCAATTGAAATATATAAACAAGAAAAGTCATAGAAAAATGACAGAATCATAGAAAAGTCCAGGTGAGACAGGAGCTCTGGGATCACTTTTCTGTTGTAAAAAGGCATTAAATTAGGTTATTCACAGCTGTGTCAAAACTGTCTTGAATATTTTCAATGAAGGAGATTCTACCACTCCTCTGGACAACTTATTGCAAGATTTTGTTGTTCCCATAGAAATGATTATGTTCCTTAAATCCAGATCGTACTTTCCCCTGAAGAAACTTGCGCATGTTGTTCTGCTGTCATATATTCTTGCAAAGGAAACATCTCCATCTTTGCAGCAGTGACATTCTAGTTGCTGGAAGACTGTGATTAAACTCACACATGTTCCCCAGCAATCTCCTCTCCATAATGGATGAACACAATTTCTTCAATATTTTCATGCATCAAATTTTCCAGTCCTCTAATAATCAGTGGTGTGCCTCTGCTTGGCTTTTTTCAGTATTACAGTTTTTCTCCTTATTTGAACTGGGGGAACCACATCTGGACCCGTTTTCCAGGTGTTGCCTATAAAATTCCAACTAATCACACACCTTTATCTGCTGAATTTTCTCTTACAGATTTGGCCCAGAAACATGATTTGCCTTCCTTGTTGCCCTATCACACTGCTCACTGATGTTCACCTTCCTGTCCACAGAGACACTTTAGCAAACTATACCTCAGCCTGTGTTGCCACTGCAGATTTTTTCATCCCCTGGGTAGTAATTTCCCCTTACCTTTGTAAAACCTCATGAAATTATTTCTAGCCCAATTTCCAATCCATTGAGGTGTCTCCATATAGTGGCTCTTCTTTCCAGTGTATCTACCTCTCCTCCCAATCTGATGCTGTCTACAGGCTTCTTGAGGAAGCATTCAGTCCTGTAACCCAGATAACTTAAAAGGATTTTGAATAGAATTGATCACTGGAATTTGACTGGGCTTCAAACACACAGAGTAATCCTGAATAATTGTCAGGAAATCTTTATTTTTCCCAGAGTATCTTAGTTTCTCCCACAAAAACAACAACAACAACAACAAAAACCAAACCAAACCAAACAACAACAACAACAACAACAAAAATCCAAAAAGACCCACATATTATTTACACAGATAGGTGGATTGTAAAGCATTTCACATAGAACTGATGTAGCCCTGTAAATACAGTATTGCTGGTCACAGAGTCTGAGTTAACTACTCAAGGCCTCAGGAGTAAAAATTGTCCAGATTGATCTTGGCCTGCCTGGAGCTTTGGCTTAGCTTGTTTCTCTGCAACAACTGTCTAACCATCAGCTGATTATTACCTAACTCAATTTTGCTCTAGCTGAATTTTCTGCAATTACTACACCTCTTGTTATAAAAAACTGATAAATTTCAGTAACAAATGGATCATTGCAGCAAGTAGTGTTTTTTATAACTCTAGAATAAAAATGAAATGCAGAAAATGACAAGTGTAAGATGTTAGCAGAGGCTTTGAAAGTGAGAGCACTTCAAGCTTTCAAGCTTATAACACTTCAAGCTTATAACATCTAAAAAATTATCAAACCCTGTTCAACAATGGAATACAGTCCTTGAGTAATTTCCTTGAAAAATCAGCTACAATATTTTCACCATGTATGAAGATATCTCCCTTAAAATTAGTCCAGATCCCACATCCTCCACTCTTCTCTGTGGCAGAGGACTCTAGGGGTCGCCTAAGCAATCTACATCTTTGAAACAAAGAATCACAGAGTAGTTTGAGTTGAAAGGGACCTTTTGAAGGGCATCTAATCCAACTCCCCTGCAGCAAGTAGGGACAGCTTCCACTAAATCAGGTTGCTCAGAGCCCCATCCAACCTGACCTTGAATGTGTCCAGTGATGGGCATCTACCACTCTCTGGGCAAACTCTTCTGCTGTTTTACCACCCTCATTGTAAAAACCATCTTCCTTTTATCTAATCTAAATCTACCATCTTTCAATTTAAAACTATTATCCCTTGCCCTATGGCAACAGGCCCTGCTAAAAACTCTGTCCCCATCCCCAATAAACCCCCTTTAGGTACTGAAAAGCTGAAATAAGGTCTCCCCAGAGCCTTCTCTTCTTCAGGATGAATAACCCCAACTCTCTCAGCCTGTCCTCACAGGAGAGATGTTCCAGACCTTTGGCCAGTTTTGAGCCCCTAATCTGGACAATAGTTCAGGGACTTCCCTGTACTGAGGGCTCCAGAACTGGATGCAGTACTCCAGGTGGGGTCCCACCAGAGTGGAGCAGAAGGGCAGAATCACCTCCCTTTACCCACTGCCCACACTGCTTTCGATGCAGCCCAGGATACAATTGGCTTTCTGGGCTGTGAGTGCCCATTCCTGGGTCAACTCAAGGAAAATGCTGGTGAAATACAGATCTGTGGCTAAGAGATTAAAGACATAGGAGGTGATTGAGCTTCACAGGGAGATGCTAAGGCCACCTTCTCTTTTACTTGGAAGAGCATAATTTCATTATGCAGCATAATTTTGAACATTCATAACAATATTCCAAGGCATTCCATAAAACTGGAGGGGGAAAAAGAAAGCAGTTTTATAATTAACAAGTCAAAATTTTATGCAGACTAGGCCAAAACTAGTATAAAACATAAAAATTTGAATTAGTAGGCTAAAATCAAACTGAAAAGACTAATCTGTTCCTTGAGGTTGTAATGGCGTAGATAAAAGGTTTATGAGGTTATACCAATTTCTTTCTTTTTTCAAAATAGAATCATAGAATCAACTGGCTTGGAAAAACCTCCGAGATCGTCAAGTCCAACCTTGATCCAACCCTGTGATTACTAGATCCAAAATCTGTGATTACTAGATCATGGCACTCAGTGCCACATCCAGACTCATCTTAAACACCTCCAGGGACGGTGAATCCACCACTTCCCTGGGCAGCCCATTCCAATGTCTCATTACTCTTTCTGTAAAAAAATTTCTTCCTAATATCCAATCTAAACCTCTCCTGGCAGAGTTTGAGACTGTGCCCTCTTGTCCTACTGCTGGTTGCCTGGGAAAAGAGACTGCCCCCCACCTGGCTACAACCTCCTCTCAGGGAGTTGTAGAGAGTGATGAGGTCATCCCTGAGCCTCCTCTTCTCCAGGCTAAACAACCCCAGCTCCCTCTGCCTCTCCTCATAGGATTTGTGCTCAAGTCCCTTCACCAGCCTCATTGCTTTTCTCTGGACCCGCTCCAGCACCTCAATATCTTTCCTGAACTGAGGGGCCCAGAACTGGACACAATACTCAAGGTGTGGCCTCACCAGTGCTGAGTACAGGGGCAGAATCACTTCCCTGCTCCTGCTGGTCACACTGTTCCTGATCCAGGCCAGGATGCCACTGGCCTTCTTGGCCACCTGGGCACACTGCTGGCTCATGTTCAGCC
>JAWWES010000081.1:135572279-135612942 GCA_035583135.1 Lophotriccus pileatus | reverse complement strand
TCTGCCTGGCTGCTCTCCAGCCACTCTGTCCCCAGCCTGTAGTGCTGCAGGGGGTTGTTGTGGCCAAAGTGCAGGACTCAGCACTTTCCTTGTTGAACTTCATCCCGTTGGAATCAGACCATCTCTCCAGCTTGTTGTCATGTGCAAATCTGCTGAATTTACACTCAATGCCCCCAATCCAGATCATCAATAAAGATATTAAAAAGAGTTGGCAATATTTATATATATTTTATATATAATATTTATATATAGCAATATTTGTCTTTAGAAAAATGTATTTCACTGTACATTTTAATGTCATACATGTATATAATGATATACTTCTCCCATGAGTGTTTTATGGATATCATTATTCTGTGTCAGAGCAAATGAAATCCAGTTCCAAATCCAGTTCCTTTTTCTTTTTTTTGCTAAATGTCAATTGTTTTATATGTCCAAACCCACATGACAGTCAATATTCTATATACATAGAATACATATTATATATATACATATTCTATGTATATATTATATTATATATATACATAGAATATATCTATTACAGTTAATATTAATATATCTCTACCAGCAGAAACTGCAGAAATACTCACCTTAGACACCTATATTTGCTCCACCAGATTGTTCCCTGAGATCTACTGACTGTCCTGACTAGAGTTTTCATTAACATAAATGAGACTAAGCATGTATTTCACCTCTGAGAGATCTGTAACAAAGTCAGCATATCAGATGTATACCTGGAGATTAATGCCTCCTGTGAAGATCTACAGTGTGTTCTTCATTTTCCCATTTCTGATGGGAAAATACTTTGGGCTACATTTACTGTAGTACCAAATCAGGGATTTTGCACTGTTCCAACTTTAACTGAGTTCTTTCTGATGCCTTCTTACTGAAGAAAATATATTCTATCTATTTGACTGAAACTGACTCTCATATTCTGACTAGTAGTTTGCAATAGTTTCTTCATACTCACTTTCTTGTTTTGCACTTGGAAAGTTTTATTCTTCTAAGTATTAATCAGAAGAGAAGGTAAAATTGGAAACAGAGCCTACTAAACATATTTCGTTAACATGGCTGTATAATTTCGTTAAAAAAGATTTGCCCTATTCTTCATCTAGAAAAAATAGACTCCTACTTTCTATGCACATACTTCTTACCTGAAAGTCAAAGCAAATGATCTAGCAAAGGAAAAAAAAAAAAAAAAAAGAGAGAGGAAAAAAAGCATTGCCTTTATTTATTCATGGGTCTAACTAAGCTTTTCCCTAAAATCTTTCCATATCTGTAACGTAAAAGAATCTTGTGTACCAGTTCAGCAATGTGATTCTAACAAGAGACAGCTGGTTGTGGAATAGGGTTACTGGTATTTTTATTACTAAAGAGGTAGAAGGAGAAAAGCCTCTCTCTCACAGTAATTTGATTTTCAATTTAAGCGTGAAAGTTATTGGAAGTCCTAGGCAATGTTGAACATAAAAGCAGCGAATGGGTATCAGCATTAAAAGGCTTCAATATATAATGTTGGTAGTGCTACTGTATTCTGTTGGGTCCCTAAAAAGATTTGAGTAACAAAATTTAGGTTTAGTCAAAATCTATTTACATAATATCTGATTCTAGCATCTGTGTATGGGTCCTTATAAAAGATTAAGATCTCACTGTTTTCTTATTAGGCACTTTGTAACCCATGTACACATCTTCCAGATGTGTTTTGAGAATATCTTCTAACTGAATGTGCAATAGTAAGAGACAACTAGGTGATGGGAGTAATTTTTTTTCCAGATGATTACAAGTCTGAAGTAAGCTGCCTCTTGGCAGTTAATACACTGGCACTCAAACGAAGGACTGATTATGTTTTATTGCATAAAACATTGTTTGATTTCTCTCCAATTATATTTTTGGGTATTTTAACATTTACAATATAACTTTAACTACTTCTTGCATCAGATGAATTCACATCATGTCACGTACAATAAAGATGTGGGTCTGCTCTATATCACAGAGCAGCTATTTTATTAGGCTGGCTACCTTTTCTTCCAGGTTGAATTGTAGTTTAACAACTTTTATTTTATTAAACAAACTTTCTTGAAAAAGGTAGACATAAACATGAAATTCTGAGATTCTAGTTTTCAAAGAGCACCCACAAGGTACTGTACCTTCCCATCTTGGGCTTATACTGTAAAAGTACAACAACATCAAAAGGTTAGAAGACTAAATCAACAAATTATAACCCTGATTTCTAAGACAGATGTCATAATTTTCAAAAAGAGATGATTAGAGTCAAATTCCTAAATTTATGTTTAAGGCCATTAAATCACAGGAATGTCTAAGAGTTTTATTTTCAGGAATCCTTGTCAACTAAACAGGTGAATAGGTAAAAAAACTAACCAAACAAACATAACCCCCTCCACACACACACACAAAAGATTAATTTATATAGATTTTAAGACTTTTAATTTGGTTAAGATGTGTAAAGTAACATGGCATAAAATGAGTACATATTGATTTTTGTCCCCTCTACATCATATGTGCAAGCTGTTTCATTTTCCAAAGCTAGTAGGTTAAGTAACTAGGATTACTTTGGGGGGTTTTTATATATTTTATTTATTAATTATAGCTGTTCTTCCTACCTTGGTTATAGATATAGCTGTGACTTGACATGGATTTCTCTTGGCCATAGTTCAAGTGGCAAGGAGTCTCCAAACCCTCCATGTCACTTTCTCTTTGTTGCACCAGCTGTGTTGGTAGGAATTTTGGGGGGGCTCCAGAAATGCCAGCTGAAGGAAGTGGTCTTCATAAAAATAATCTGGAGCAGAAGAAAAAAGTGAAACCAAAAAGTATTTTTAAACTGAGTCAATTCCATAGTCATTCCCCACAGATAGCTGCATTAGTGGAAATAACTGGGGCAGAGCAGCTCTAAATGGCAGCAACGGAACTGGTTGAAGAATCCGTGTCAAACCGTACCCTGACTGTAAAAGGTTCAGCCCTCCATTGCAGCCAGTTCATTGCTTACTTCCCCTGATATTTCAATCTTCTAACAGAGGACTCTATACTATAAAGCTTTACTTGGGCTAAGTAATAGCTATCAATTCAAGCTTTCATACTGCAGTTCTAAGTTGGTGCCAGTAAATGCCATGTGGGTGTATTAAGGATTATGGCACTGGCCTCTCTTCCATTTGTTCAGAAACTGTTCAGTCAGTTGACATTTAAGACATATAAATGACTCTGAATCTCAGGGTTTTGTTTGATTTTCATTTTCTGAACATACTCAAGTAGATACATCTAAGACAAACAAAATTAAAGGATAATGTGAAACAGTTAGTGAGTCATTCACCTTACCCACTCAGCAGCCCTAGAAATAGTAAGCATTAGTATTAAAAGGCAATAGCAGTAGGAGTTCTCAAGTAGTATAAGACATCTATCTACTTTTTTTTTTTTTTTTAAATAATGCATTATCTTTATAGTGCTCCACTCAAATGAAAGGGAATGCTTAGAGAGGGCTCCTCCAGAATCACACGAGAAAGGAGACAATGGAAGTTTTACTCTGAAAAAGACTATTTAAGAATGAGACTTACTAAGATATGGAAGGTAGAATCTCAGCAAATTCAAAGGATTTCATCATAGAAAAATGAAACATTTCAAATTTTCCTACGGCTTTGGATTATTTGGCCTCCATAGAGAGAGAATAGATGAATTTAAACAGATGACTAACTTGCTGACCTAACATGTGAGGAAGTACTGAATGCTTACCTCTTGCAGTTACTGACCATTTAGTAAGGGTTTGGTTGAGGATTTGAAAGCATTTTCCATAAACAATAGCTTAGCCTTACTCTCCTGCCTCATAGAACTGATTCACTGTTTCACTTTATATAATTTTACCACATAAAGGATAATAAGGAGTGCATAATTTTTTCAGTGGTTGTGACTCTCACAAGCAAAAAAAGCAAAATACTGGCTACACCCTTAGGGCTGACCCATGCAGACTTACCTATGCTGGATATTGTTGATAATTTATGGTGAATGAACCATCCCTAGAGGTAGTTTCCTGTTAGTTTAATCCGAATTGTGCTTCCTGAAGCCCTGATCAGTTATTAATCAGATTCATGTAATCTTGGAAAATTAATCTCATATGCAACAGAGAGAGAAGGGTGAGAAGGACAGGAAAGACATTTTGGCAAGCAAAAAAGGGCAATGAAGAAAGAAGATGAAGGACTGTAATCATGTGAGAAATAAACACTGGGAATAAATGGGAAATTCTGATAGAAGGAAAATATTATAATAAATTAGGTATCAAATAAATTAATGTTTTTAATAAATCTATTATTAATATAACTATTTACTTGAGAAATTAAAGAGAAGTGAAAATATACTAGCAGTATTTCAGTGACAGTAATGAAGGAGATGCAAAAATTACTTTAATGACAAACTTTAATTCAGTTTAATACTAAACTTTAATTTGTTAACTAAATAACTTATATGGCTTGATCATCTATCACAGCAGATGACTCTATAAGCAGAAGGTCTTTCCCAGTTAAATGCTCTGATCTGACGAATACAGAAGAAAAAGGACATGATCAGAAACACAAAGGTCTTCTGACCTGCTTTGAAACATGTTCGTGTGTCTTATTAGGCAAGCAGTCTCATTGTACCAGACTTTTGGTATCTGCACAAACATGAAAATTATTAGATTAGATGAGAGAGATCATTTTCATTTCTTTTCCTACTATAATACAACTGAAATGACAGGAAAAAAGCTACATTACACTTCAAGTTGTAACTGAGGAAAGTATATGCCTTGAATAGGTTGAAAAGAATTATGGCAATTACAACATTGTTCAAAAATATTAGGAGGAAAGATTACACTGAATGTTATAAGCTTTTTAATAAGATTTTGAAAAATGTTAGCTTTTCTGGCACATTTGGTATAAGCTTTATAATTTTATTCTTCTACCATTGCAGGATGCGTGATACTCAGGTAATGTTATTAAATAGCACAGATTTTTAGATCTCTTGCAAAGTCCACAAATGTTGGGTTTGATCAAATGTACTTGCCATTTAAAGCCTGAGTTCATGGCTTTGGGGACAAGGATATAACATGTAGACATATTTTTCAGCAAACTCTGTAGCACATTTTTTTTCATTCATTTCAATTTAGAACTACGTCGCTTTGCAAATTAAATGGAATTTTTAAAATTATTATTATTATTATTTGAGGGTAGTAAGAAAAGAGTCTGCTTCTGATATAAGTTACATCTTCCTCACAGAAGTATGACCAACAAAATAAATTAAACTGCTGTATTAAATCTATTAAGAAACTAATACAATTTTGTCTTTTTCTAAGCACCACATGCCAGAAACAGTGAGTTTATAAGAGGCCACTCACAGTTTCTGTTTGTCCTGAAACAGAATAATCAGGCTGACCCTCTAACCTGACTATGATCCAGCTCCTCTTATGGAAAAGCGCACCGTTACAGAATACAGTGGGTGGTAAACTAGACCACAGAGATGAAAAACAGGTATGAAGGAGGCAGAAAAATGAAATCTTCCTAGATCACAGAGGCATTAGTTAATTAAAGAAGTTCTAGGATTCCCCCAAAACCTTGCATGTGAGGTAGAGCAAGCTGAAGGTCCAGCATAGGAATCCTCCTGGCCGGGCAGAAGGGAGGCGGGTTTGACGCTCTCTAGTCTTGTAGTATGTGCTGTATTGTCCATTGTGTCTCATGAAGGCCTCTCAGTAAAGCTCCTACTTAGTTCTTCACTGGTATGAGATCTCTATCAGTTCTTCATCACTGGAAGCAAAGCACAGTCATTTATAATTCACTTATTTCCCTTTTATCACCTGCAGTCTCCCCACTTCTCAGGGAGCTTGTTACAGTGCCAAGGAGGCAAATCACTCCAAGTGCAGGTCCTTTCTACTTACAGGTCTTAGTCTTATTCAGGATGAACACTAGTAAAAGCACTGAAATATTTGCAAGAGCAAAACTCACTGTATTCAGAAAGAAAGTTAGGATTTAGTTCACTTTTAGCTCTTCAGAAATTAACTCATAGCTGAAATGAAAAGACACATGAATTCAAAAAACAATGAAGATCAATACAAACAATGAAGAGGCCTTTCCTCTCTAAAGCACCATAGAAAAAAATTTGCTAGCAAAATAGAAATTATACCAGAGCTTAATTTGCTTATTGACCTATGCAATAAATTCATCAAAACAGATATTTTAAACATAAAGCAAGAACTATTTCTCGCTTTTATTCTTTTCAATAATAATATTTGTAGTATTTTGTTCATTACTGATTGTATAGTTTTCATAGGCTGCTTGAAGAATTTCCCTGTAAAGATTGCTCAATATTTCATGCTTTGTGAAAGGCATAAAAAAACTTGTTCACTTGAAACTGGAAAATGAGAATTCAAACTACACTAAGAAAAAAAGAAAGGAAAAAAATGTTGCTGTATGGAGTAAAGCAAAACGAAGAAAAGATAAAGTGCTTAAATTACAAAACACCTATCAAAAAGAAGAAAACAATTCAATGAAAATGGAGATGAGAATGTGGATGTTTTAAAAGAATTTCATTTGGTGGAATTTGCCATCATGAAAATCAATATAAGGTACAAAATGAGTTTTATTTGGTTTCCTTTAGCATTGAATAACCATTGAAAAGCAGATGAGAAAATACAAACTGAAAAACAAGTTATGTGCTAAATATCAAACAGCCTGCCATAGTACATTGAAAAGTGTAACATCCCTGCACATAAAAAGAAAAGAAGCATAAAGATGTCATGAGATAGAAATGAGAGATAAGATAGTCTGGAGATTTTGATAACAGAACATATAAACACTGCAGAACATATAAAGCCAGTACACCATTCAGGAGCAAAGTTCATAGAAAGAAACGAGGATTTCCAAAATGAAAGAGGGCGAGTTTGTATGTGTTACACTACAACGTGGATTATAAAATGCATCAACAATAGCTATAGATAGTTACATTGGCTAGACTTAGTCCAGTTCAAGTTTTGAATCTCAATTCTTTTTCTCTTTTCTCTTTTTCCCTATAAAGATAATAATTATTCAAAATCCAAGTTTCGAATGCTAGGCCACTGTAGACAGGTCATAGGTAAACTCAGATATGCAGACAGACCTACCTTAATCAGCATTCAGACTGTTGTACATTTTGTAACCTCTGTGTAGATAAGTAAACATGGTATATGAGTGCTGTCTATCTGGCACTCAGCATGAAAGTTGAGCAGAGAAAAAAGTCACTAAAAAAGAATACGGAACAAGCAACAACTCTCCCTCCCTCCCTCCCAATAAATAATTCAGAAAATAAAATCCTGGGCAGACATAACACCATTATTTATCCTGCCTCTAGTAAAGCTCCCTGGTTACATACATTTTTTATAGCTTTGTCTTAGCATGATGTTGAAATTCTTTTCTGATTTTGGTATGCTTGACCTTTTGGAGTCTTCACAGCTGCCATATTTTAGTCCTACTCCTTAGGGTTTTCTGATTTTCTTTGTAGAGTAATTATTTCTTTCTACATTCATAAAAGAAAGACTCCTGAAAAGCTTGAATTTACACCTTATGTAAACACCTTAACTGGACATGCAATTAAATACTTTGTATTGACTTGAAATGTATTAAATACTCTGGATTGCATTAACCACATTGCTCATAACAGTCCTTACAGAGTAGACAGCCAAACTAGGAGATACACAAATATCAACAGGTTTCAAAGATCTCACAGAGTGAATTCATATATCAAGGACAGGTTAAAAGAGAGGCCCAAAAACATAAGAAAAAAAGGGCACTAAATGAGTCCAGATTTTCACTTCTGTGCTGCTACGAAAATTTTTCATCTGTGTTGTTTGTTTTCTCCATATTACCCATTCACCAGGTCTCAGTGGAGAAGCCATTTGTGCCCCCTCAACTTTTAGGAGGATACTTTTAGGACTTTTGTAGTATTGGTTGTGACTTTTCCTAACTAATTTTCTGATTGTGATTCTGTTTATAAAGGTAAATATGACAAAGACAACTGATAAGTATGCTTTAAAAAGGTGTCATTTTATGACTTTCACAGCTTACAGTGCAACACAAATAAGACAATTTAGCTTTAGTTTAGAATAAGGCAAAGCATGAATACAGAGTGGAATTTGGAAATTAGTTCAGTTCTCTAGATGTTTGAATTCAAAGTACCAAAAACTAGATCCAAACAGCTGATGAATACTAATTTCTTCATTGTGAAGTATAAATTAAGACTACATCTTCCTTATTTTTGTAGATTTTATAAAGACACTGATAAATCTTCTTGAAATATCATGCATTGAAAAAACCACAATAATCACTTAAATGTTCTAGTCAAATAATCAATATTTTATTTTCCTTGTTTGAAAAAAATTAGTATTGCATTCAAAATCTTGTCGTCAGCATGAAAAGAACACATTTTATTTGAGAATCCAAGAACTCAGTCAATTAAAATAATTCTAACAGTCTAATCAAAACATGGCAGTTATAAAAATACAGCAGAGCATCACAGCAAGCCATCAGAGTCCAAAGCTGTCTTCCAGCAGCTTGACTCTGTCAGTCGGGGTCCTCCAGGCTGTCCTCTAGGTGTCCTTTTGTTCAGTGATTCCTGATGGTTCAGACTTTCTATCTTTTGTTAACTTTAAAACTGAATATACCTTTAACAATATCAGGTGTAATTTGTGATTTCTGTTTGTGAACTAGGACTTTTTAGCTCTGTAGTCCAGTAAATACATGGTTGACATTTTTCAGCAAGAGGCTGTGTAGTGACTTATGGGGCCCATGGACTGATGTTTGCAAAGTTTACTCTGTCTGAATTTGCTTCAACACGCCTGGAACTTTGCTTTCATTTGATTTCTCTGTAACAGCAACTTTTCCAATGACTGGGGCTATGCCCAATTTAGTTTACTTTCACTTAGGTTTGTACAGTGTAGCTGCAGTTTCTGCACAGACAGAAGTACAAGCATGGGATGGTAAAGAGACAGAACACAGGCTCCAGACTCCAGGGCTAGAAACACCTCAAACAAATACAGACATAGGAGCTGTTTTGAGGTGTTGTTCATAAAGAGAACAAAGAAAAACTAAACTCTCTCTCTATATAAAATGTACTATATGTATGAAATCATTACAGACCACAGAAGAAAGCTCAAACTGCAAAGTGGGTTTAACAAAGGCATAAAAATAGCCCTAAATAAATGCTGGAGAGAGGAGAAAGAAACCATCATAATTAACACCATATTCCTCCATATGAAAGGATTTAGGATGCTGATGGATTACAATACCCCACTTCAAACTGAAGCCATTTACCTAAGGATACAGAGAAACAGTGAAAACATAGGCATAACTCAGAAAAAAAAAAAGGACTATGTACTAGGATGTTTGCATAACAACTTCAATTGTTTTATAACAGAGATATTTTTTTTTTATAATGGTAGTACTCTTTTTTTTTTTCTTTTTCTTCAATAACTGAATCTGGACTATTAAAAAAAAATCTTTGAAGAGACTGTTAAGATTTCAACTGTATGAACAGTAAATTTTTTGCTGTATATATAAAGTGTCTGTCCATAATGAAATTTCAGTGCTAGAAAGAGCCTCTGGTATCATTCTGTGTCCACTCAAGCATATCACTTTTTCTTCAGAGACATCTTAATCTGCACAGACTTGATCTCACTATAAGCTAAAGCAAAATTTTTAGAAGTTACCTGATAATTAGACAACGGCTAATATATCTAAAAGAAGATAAAGACAAGTACAAACAAATCCTGAGTCCCCAAAACCTGTGACCCTCTACTTGTAATGGTAATAACCTTATTTAAAGAAAATGATTGGATAAAGTGGAAAAAAAAAACAAAACAGAAGAGATGGATTAGTAAAACTTGTTGATAAGGAGAAATAGGAGAGAAAGAGTGAAGGGTGTGAGGGACAGGAGTACTGGGAGGGTGAGCTGAAGAAACAGTGCAGTCCTGTAAGTAGCTCTGATACTGGAAAGAGACTGGGGTTAGTGCACTACACCCCATCCCTATGTCAAATACTACTACAAAAGTCAGTGAAGAAGAGGGCATCATTTTTCATTCTGAATTTGCTATCTTCATGTGAGGGTGTCACCAAGTGCTATCTTCATAATTGTCAGCTTTGCCACTTTAGGAAATCTTACCATTTACTTACCTACTGATCATTGTTTCATATAAAAGATCTACTTGTCAGAATATTAGCTAGCCAAAAATAAAATAAGACTGGGAATTTAATTATTTTATCCCCACAGCATGTAAAGTATCTTAGACAATGTCTGGGTTAAGGTGTAATCCTTGCCTCTCTCCAAAGGATTCATACAAGTTCAGAATTAGAAAGATACTGATTATTGCTGTATAAATAATATAAAAATATTACCCACCATAAAGCAAGAATTTTTCCAGACTGAGATTAAATATAAGATTGGAATTTACAGAGACAAGAAGCAAACTGAAGGATTCTTTGGGTTCTTGTGACCTTAGAAATTCCCTAATAAGGGACAAGATGAATAGTATTTTGCTGAGCCCTTTTGTTTCCAAAGGCAACATCGACATGAATTCTTGTAAAAGGACGAATATATGGCAAGAGCCCTCCTACTGCTTGTTCAGTCCCCACAAAAACAGTTTACAGATGTAGTTCCTATGAATTAGCTAGTTACTTTTTTTCTTTTTTACAGGCTAAGTTGGAATTCAAGACTAATAAATAGTCTTGAATATTTCAGTCAAGACTGACGTAACTAAATGGCAAGGTGACTGGTTATTCCTTAGTCATACAAAGCGCACTGATTCTCCAAAGGCTAGAGAAAATGTTTAGATTTATTCCCATCTATATATTAAAAGGATAAAATATACCTATATGAATTCCTGTATTTTTTAAATGTAGCTCAATACACACACCAACTAACAGTGGGAGCTGAGCTCTTCTTTTCAATTCCACTGAAGAGACATATGGATAGTTCTTGGTATTGATAAATCATTTCATATCTACTCAGAAGAACTTCACAACCTTCTCTAAATTAATTTAAAAATCAATATAAAAAGCCAACTGTAGGTCCAAATACTGAAATTGATGTGTCACCAGAAGAGAAAGTTAATGAAGACAAGATACCACTAAAAGGATTCAAGGTGTTATCAATGAATATTAAAGCTCAGGCCTGACATCATCCAGACTTACATCAGCTTTTCATCAGCTTTGGGTCTGACCATGAACCGTAAAGTAACATGGGGCCAGATGCACACTAGCTACCTCATAAAAATGGTTTCCTAGCTGCAGCAGGATCTCCTAATGAGGCAGCAGTACTCCTTTCACAGCTTCCACAAGAAGATCTTCTGGAGAAATGACTTTTCTCCAATTACATGTTTCTCTATGTGCATTTCCAAATCATGTATCAGCTGACAGAACCAGGCAAGAGAAAGTGCAAGTCACATCAAAATACTTTTTAAAGAATAGATGTCAAGTACTTTTCTGATCAAACAGGACCAGTGGAACAAACATAAAATTCTTTCACACAGCAGTCCAGTGTTAATAGAACCTTAAGTACTTAAAGTAACAGAATTGAGACATTAAGCCTTGCCTGTCCTGAGAAGGCTGAAACCCATAGCCCTGCTTTCTGAGAAAGTTTCTGAACTTACAAACTGCAGAGCCTGGGCTGAGCAGTTAGCCTTCCTGAAGAAAAGAGGATACTCTAAGTAACCAAATGCATTATTAGGAAAGTCATGCAGACAATAAGGAAAAAGAAGCCTGATGACTATTTGACATGGTCTCTTCTAAGATTTAAGACTTTTATTTCTTTCTGATCAACATTCCAAAGGGTAATCATGCATTTTATCCAATTAACTTAAAATGTAAAATTCATAAACAGTCTTTGACACAGAGTTCAGACTCTCAGTCCCTCCCACCTCCTCACCCACCTAGTTGGGTGACACTGCAGCTCAGTAAGAAATCCATGTTGGGAAGTGTAAAATCAAACTGAACAGTACCATCAAGGGCGAATTAAGTTCCCCATTTTGGGATTTTTTTCCAGGTGACATTGTTTATTGGATTTGTCCCAAATTCACAAATTTCACTGCTTAAGTCATGTTTTTAATATCAAGCACATTGTCATTTTTTTCTTGACTAATAATAATATATCTGATTACAAATAAAAATTATAAGAATAACATATATAGATATTATGTATTTTATTTGGATTTTAGCTCTGGGGGCCATGGGGTTGTGAAGGCTTGTGGGTTTGGTTGGCTGATTGGTTGGGCTTTTTTTTAGCAGCATTCCCTATAAACTTAAGAACTTATTTTGGCATATGTGACTACATTTATAAAATGTCATATACTTTTTATAAAGAAATATTATATTAAAATTAGGCAAGAATATGAAAAGGAAAAATTGATGGTTTTCCATTATAATTATCAATTAAAGAAGCTGTAGTATGCAAATGTATTTCAATGGGTAACATTCTTAGGTTCCAATAATCTTCTCTCAATACATTTTAAACAAACTTCTCCATACTATACTATGGACTCAGTGAATAATATACAATATATATTCAACATTGAGGTCATGCTGCTGAGAGCACAGCTGCGTTGGGCAGGGCACGTCTCCAGGATGAAGGACCACTGACTCCCAAAGATTGTGCTCTATGGTGAACTTGCCACTGGCTGCCGCAAGAGAGAAGCCCCAAAGAGGAGATACAAGGACTGAAACAATCCCTCAGCCTTGGCCATATTGATCATCACCATTGGTCCAATCTGGCGTCCAATCAGGAGGCCTGGAGACACACAATCTATAACGCTGCTGCTTGTTTTGAGAACACGCGCAGGATCACTGTCGAGGAGAAGAGACAGGGCAGAAAGAATCGCATCTTGTCGATGTCACCTGGGGAGTCTTTCTGCTGTGCCTTTTGCAACCGGACTTGTCTGTCTCGCATTGGCCTTTTTAGCCATCAGCGCGCTTGTAACAAGTGTGGGTAGAGCCCTTCCCAAATCTTCGTTTGCAAAGTCTAGCCATGATGAAACATTCAACATATATCTTTTTTTCACATAACTGGAACATGAGTAATACATTTTTTTTTTTATTCCTTGAACTTTTTTTGTGCTTAAAGCCATTAATTTAATCTTCCTGTATTCCAGATTTCTTGGTGACATCAAGGTCATTTGACTCTGTTCCTATTAGAACTGGCTATACTTCTGAATCAGCACTATATAAAAAGGTATAAGCAATCAGTTTGTAACTATGAATCCAGTCCTTCTCTGGTTTGCTTGGTTAGAATAAGGAACCTCTCAAACCAATGTAGGAAATAGCAGGCATAATGTCAAATACTTGATTTGCCCCATTCAGTTCAGTAGGATATACCTACATTTCATAACCCAACCATATGTTATAACCAGTGATCTATGGGTTTCTCTCCTTCACCTGGTGATTATGTTCTACTGAACAGGAAGAAAGACTGAGAAAAGCAAAATTAACCAATATCCAAAAGGACAAAGCAAACAAAAACGTATTTCATGAGCTGACCTTCAAGATTTCATTAATGAGAGAAAACAAAATAATGGGAAGAATTGATCTAAAATTTTCAGTTATTCCAAGGTTTTCTACAGCTTCACTGTTTCATGACCTTGAAATTTTTAATTCTCAAATTAAAAGGTTTTCTTAATTACATTTCATATAAAGTCAGTCTGGTTCTCTGAAGATCTTTTGTCTTCACAAACTTGTATATTCTAATAAAGTACATTTTGTTATTATACTAAAGTCTGCTTATAATATTATGTCTACCAACTCTAACAATAAGTGACCTCAGGATAATGTTTTTGATGAGGGAAAAGGGTCCTGAAAGAACAGAGCAGAAAAAAATAACCACCTCTAGAGTTAGAAAAATAAATTAAGAATCCCTACTGTAAAATATTAATTGTTCAGACAACAGAAGAGACTTTTAGAGGAAAATAAAAAATATGCAAATTAAAAGTGAATCTAAATTATTGTTTTATATACAGCATGACATTTATTCTTGGAACCTTGGTGTAATAATCTTCAGCACTTCAAGACAATCTTATTAAACTATATGATAGAATTCTGTGTGCAAATAGACTAAACTCTGATAATCTAACATGAATTCCCTGTTCCAATGAAACACTTTTAAGAAAATGAAAGATTTACTTTTGCAAAGGTTCCAACAGCAAAAGTTATTCTAGTTTCAGCAATATTCAATCCTAAATCCACTTCCTAAATTCAATCCATGGATTGAATATTTTAGGATTATATCTTAAAAAACAGATTAAATATTCAATATCGTTTACTTACTCCAGGATCTTTTTTTCAGGCTAATGTCTTTATCAAACTATATTTAATGCTGAGCAGCTCTTTTTACGGTGGTCTGTTAAAACAGATTGTTTCCTCTTCTAATTAGGGTTTCATTTGCATGAAGAGTATCTTTGATTAGAAGCATTTACATCTTATTTTTTACCACAGCCTTCTGTGAAATCATAATCATTTTCATAGGAATCATTTGAGATATCACAAACAGAAGATTATTAATTCAAGTAGATACAATAAACAGCTAAGATCCTGTTTTCATTCAAGGTTCTTGGCCATATGGAAAATAAGAAAATGGGTTATATAAAACTGCACAGCATCAGCAGATACTGCATTGAGAGCTCTGAGACTGATGTTCATCTGCAGAGCAGGTGTCTCTACTTTTAGCTTCTCACACAGACATACTGGTAGGTGTTCCAGCCTTGTTTTGGAAGAAGAACATCTGAGAGAGAGTAAGAAGGTTGTTGACTTACTTTGCTCAACAAGAAAGGGTGACACAGAGGCCAGTTACTGTATGAGAATAACAGCTTCTGAAAAACATTCAATGAATCATTGCATAGCTTGAGAGAAGTAAAGATAATACAATAATTTAGAAATTCTAATTTGCATCAGTACAGGTGCATCTTAGCACTCTTTAGACAACTCTTTGTTCATAAACAATATAAATATTTTATTTAATTTCTTTTTTAAAAAACACGTTGCTTTATGCAGCATTATCAACCACTTTAAGTGTAAATGAGATCTTTATTTAACAGCTCATCTGTTCAACCTCAATTTGAAATCCTCTGCCTGTGGCAATATAAATAGTTGCTATAGCTTGTAGTTTATCTTATACATTAAGTCTATCTTATACATTTGCCCTACTGAAAAATATTTTCATTGTACTGCCTGTATTCTGGAATTTTGTGCCCTTTCTGATCAAACTTTTTAATTAATTTTGTTTACCCTTTAGGTCATCTTTAAAAGAAAGATGTTTCTAAAAGCTCATGAAGAGTTGACAGTTGACTTTAGAAAAATGAATTATTTTAGCAAAGGTCTTAAAGTAGATCATATTGCATAGCATTATTACCATCTATGAATCATATAATGATTTTTACAAAAACTGATCCTGTAACTAATTAAATAAGGACCTACACTCATTTTCACTTAGAAATATAAAACCATAGAATTGTTTAGGTTGGAAAAGACCTCTAAGATCAAGTCCAACCATTTATCTAGCCAAGTACTGCCAAGTGCACCACTAAACCATGTCTTTAAACACCACACCTATACATCTTTAACACCTCCACAAGTGGTGACTCAACCACTTTCCTGGGCTGCCTGTTTCAGTGCTTGACAACCCTTTCAGTGAAGAAACTTTTCCTAATATCCAACCTAAACCTCCCCTGGTGCAACTTGAGCCCATTTCTTCTTGTCCTATTGCCCCCACCTGACTACAACCTTCTTTCAGGTAGTTGTAGAGAGTGATAATGTCTCCCCTGAGACATTATCAAGATACCCCAAGCTCCCTCAGCCTCTCCTCATAAGATCTGTGCTGTATATCCTTCACCAGCTTTGTTGCCCGTCTCTGGACATACTCCAGCACCTTCATGTCTACCTTGTAGGGAGGGGCTCAAAACTACTTTGTACTCCTATTTGAAAAAGTACTTATTCTCATCAGAATTACAGAATTACACTACGTTCCATAGAAGTGCTACTACCCATGGAGGGTCAAACTGTAGAAGCTTTTAAGTATGGAATATTTCCTGTTCATGGAAGCATAGGGGCATAGAATCAAAAGCTAACAATTTATGGCAGCTTTACAACTCACTGTTCATCAGGTGAGTTACAACAGGCCATATGTGCACACTTAGCTCACCCTGTCTTCTGAGGTAAAATGCATTAGTTTAAAGTAATTTCATGGGGGTATAAATTTTACCTTATCTTTTGGCAAGGTTAAGACGACACGTAGTCCATTGCAGTGATATAGCATCTGTCTGCTGACTTGTTGGAAGGCTGTAACTCAGTCTGGATTGATCCAGATAAAGCTCTTAGACTACCAGCTTGACTTCTGTAAAAGGTGATTTTTATTGATCTCGGTGATTGCATAATGATAAATCATCTCCTTCAAATAAAACCCAGTCTTTATTCAAAGAGTTGGAAAGAGGAAGCTTTACCATTTTCTACTAATTTTATTGATTTAATCGCATCCTCTCTTCATCAAAAATGTGCCTTTTATTTCTAATTTCACTAGATTTTATAATTTCATACTATTATTCCTCTTATACCTCTCTCTATCAGATTGGAACAAAGCCAAAAAAAAAAAATCACTGGAACTTTCTGTACATTAAGATATTTATATATGATTTGCAGTTTCTTTGAAGACTGCCTTGTGATACATGTAACTTCTAGAATCAGCATCAGCCTCAGTGACGGAAATCACTTTCAGAAATGCTTAGTAATTAATTTTTCAAATCTGTGATATACATCATCTCTCTTCATCATCAATAAACATTTTTTATATTTTACTAAATACTAACTACAAGTAGTCTGCTACAATATCATTCTGAACACAGATTTGCAGCACAACAGCAAAGAGGCACCTGTGAATAGTTTATCCCATATATTTGTAAAATGCAAACTTTTCAACAAATACAGGAACATGACCACAAAACTTCCTTTTCTTCATGTCCTCATTTTTTTCTGGTTTCCTACTTCTGGAATTAACAGGATCTTATTACATCCTGCTTGAAAGCAGACCACGAATGCAGTTACCATATCTATCATTACTTTTACCTGTTACTTCTGATAAATCCAATATAAACTTTCAGATTCCATAATAATACAAATTAACAGCAGCTACTAATCAGTCTAGGCACACCAGTTGACTTGAGATTTGCCAATTTGCCAGATTTCTCTTAAAATAATGCAATTTTCTAGTCTACTCTTATTACAGACCAGGATCTTACAATCATCAGAATAATCATTTCTTTGTGATATTCCAGGGCCTACAAAAGGAGTTTCTACAGTAAATTGAAGATGGTAAGAATGCAGATAGCACACAAATATGGTTCTAATGATAACTAAATCAGCTATGAGTTCAGAAAATTGTTTACCTGAGGACTATAATCAAAGAACAACTGTAGCTCTCTTCGAAATCCAGTTATTCCAGGTAGTTAAAGGTCTTATTAATCTGCCCTTAATCTCCTCTGTTTACTATGCCTGTGTCTCCTCTCATGATGAGAGCAAGGAACTGAGAATGCATTAATGCCATGTTACTTTTTTTCTACGTTACAACGAACACTTACATCCAGCTCAATAAGTGTTCACATACTCAATGAAAGTGTACTCTGGCATATACTGAAGAAAGTATGTTATAAAACATGAAACCTGTGTTCCTACAGCAAAAGAACAAATGTACAATATGTAAATAATTTTTTTTCTTGTTCTGATGAGATACTACGAAGTCTAACATATATCGCTTCATGACATGATAAGTTCATTACTTCACTAAATGTTAGTTGTATTTTTTTTATTGCTCTGGACAATGACCACTAAAGACTTGAGAGCTTTCAGAGATCGACTGAATATTTAAAATTTAGATTATCTTACACTTTAGATACTGGATGGGTCCATGATTTGCTTTATAATAAACAAACTAAATTATTTAGAAGAGTATCTAGAGTTTTGAAAACTAATTGCCATTTTGGAAAACTGCCTTGCCTTCCAGTGTCAAGAGACTTACGTAAAGACAAGTGTCTCTAGAGAAAGAATCCTGCAAATGAGTAGGTTTTTTTAATTTTTTTTCTTTCAGACATCATACTGAATAAAAACTCAAGGATAGCTCTCCCCTTTACAAAATCCTGTGGTATTCTCAAGAACTATGAGAAAATACAAAATTATGTGGTTGTATAAAACACCTAGACACCTAAATATTGTCATCACATGTCTTAGTATTAAATACCAAGATAACAGACCTCTAAAGATTCTACAGAGATATGGATGACCTACAAGCAAGGCATGAATATGTGATATTAGTGGGATATTTCTTTAGGGAAATTGAGAATTATAGGTTGAAATTACTTCTGATTAACTGGAAGGTGGTGAATAGTCTATCCTTAATGCCACTCAAATCAAACCATCTTGTTGACATTCATGATTCACACTAGTTTCAGCAGGAAGCTAAGCATATTTTTATGTGTCCTATTAAGTTCAACAAGGCTATTCAGTACAACACAAATGATACTCAGCATATCACAGAATTTATCATTTTGTAATACAGAGAATAACTATATATTTGAGCATTGGCAGTCATGTTAACTGAAAACAATTTACAAGTACTCTGAGGAATAGGTTATGAAAGTTACATAAGAGATTTTAACTTTGGGTTTCTTCAAAACACATGTGCCTTGGGAAAGAAAAACAAAACATCACTAGGTGGAAGTAGAATTGATAGTACAATAAGCTCTGCAACAATATCAAGTTTTATGTTTAGAAAAAATGTATCAGAAATAAATTAAAATGAAACATCAAAGATACATTTTCCAAACAACAACAAAAAAGGCATCTCAAAGATTTTATAATTTTCCGTGTATTTAGAGGTCCTGTAATTTTTTAGTGTTTCAAAAATTTATCAGTTGAGAGGATTCTAGTAAAGAAAAAAACAATTTCCTAACATTAACGACCATAGGAACATGGTATTTGATTCTTTTGCACTTTGGTAACCCATACTATTTGCACAAATTAGTAACCTTTCTGAAGAGTTTCAGTCAGACATTCACATAGTCATTATAAATATAACAAATTGATTAGCTAAACTACCCAGAGATGAAGTAATAGCAATGAACAGGGAATAACTGATCAATAGTATGTGAAGTATCAATTTGTTCATCTAAACTGTTCAGCAAAGGGAAGAAAGAAAAGATATTCAGTGATGTCAGGCTATTTAGGCAAATAATCCTCAAACTCAGATTACAAAAAGGTTTGTTTTTTTGTTCTCTGCACATAATAACTTATTCTCTTTTACTTAACAAGCTTTTTTTTTTTTAATAGAATAATTAACCTTAATAAAAAGAAAGCTATAGACACACTTTATACAGAGACTGTATATTGACTCAATTCACAGAACTTGTTGTGAGCAAGCAGACAGAGCAAAGGTAGCTTGTTCCATGCTTATATTTTTAACATCCTTAGAGTTACTGGACCTCTAATTACAGCACTGCTGCCTGGATTTCTAAAAAGCAGTTACTTACTTAAAGGTTGTCCCTACAATTATAATGCCTTTCATCAGATTATTAGCTGTATGGATTGTAACCTCATGGAGTAGAAGGACTTGTTTTAATTTAAAAGTTACTGGCTAGCTTTAAAGCCCTTCAAACAAATAATAACTTATTATACCCTTCTTTTTATGCAGGTTGGTCTATTGATTTCATAAAGCACTCTTTAAGATCTGGCAAAGTAAGCCTTCATGAAAAGAGAAGAGAGGTGTATTTCCACCTTTAAGAGCCTTTAAGAGAGCTTTTGAATTAAATATGTTCCAGCAGTAAAGAAACAGATAATCTAATGGTTGCAGAGATCCCCATTTAGGGAGTTTCTTGGTTCTCCAGACAGAAAAGTTAATGTTCCTCTTGACTTTTTATGAAGTGGAAGTCTCTTTTTACTAGAATGCATGTATGCATATGCTTATGTACAATTTAGGGTATCGGATATCAAACAACACTTGACCTATATGAATTACAGATGCAAGAAGAAAAGTAAGCAATCAGTTGATTAGTTTCACATGTTTAATGTGTGCAAGGAAATCAGATGTGCCTTAATGTCATCTAAAGACTGAAAGTGTTTATTTCAGTGAAATTTGTATCATATTCAGTTACTTCTGGAAAAAAAAAAAAAAAAGAAAGGTCTTATAAGGTAAACTTCTTCAGCTACACAATCCTAAATAAAAATAAATGTCCATTTCATAAAAAGTCATATTAGAGTTTCTATGATTTATGTCTGGTAAAATTTAAGAACGTAATCTATGCCTTCCTTACAATTATTCTGTTATGCTTCAGCTAATAGTACTATGAGCCCAGAGGGTAACTTAGGTACCCATCTAGAATTATTTCCAGATAAAACATATTGATCCATCAAAGATATACTCCTGAAAAGTACACACTTGGCTGGGCTGCCCATATTTGGTATGCTAATTAATATTTTCTTTCCTCTAACTTTGTGAATCTCTCTTTTTATACTCTCCAGAGAAAGAAAAAAAGTCAGTTCGCATTTTATCTAAGTCAGAAAAATAAATCAAGTGGATGTCAAAAATATTCAAAGGACATCTTCAAACTATTTTAAAGGATCACTTTATATTCCAGATTTTTGAGGAGTGATTCATATCTTTAAGTTAAGCAACAAAAATTCATCATCTTTGCAATAGGAAGACTTTGAGCTCCTAGATGAAATTTCTCATTGAAGAAATACTTTGCACTTAAAGGCCTTAGGAACTTAGATGTTACTTCTTTCTAAACAGTTTCCAAAGATGAAAGTATGGCCTTTGTAGTACCTACTTATGTGGAAAAAAATTTCCAATATCAAATCAAAGCAATTATGTTGGCTGTCCAACAAAAAATCTTCTAAATCTCCTGCATTTGGAAAGTCACAGGGTGCTACTGAAGATACAGATGATGTTTTACAAGAAGAATACAATTCCTGAGTCTTCAATAAAATCTGAAAATTGTAAACACAATTAAACATATTAATATTAGCGCAGAATTGGCAATGTACTTACCAGCTATGGACCTGAAATTAATTCACTTCATGTGTAGGAAAGGGAGTGTGAAGATTGTTCCTTACTATGCAGTGTTTCTTATATTTCCATTTTCTGTTTTTTTTATGGTCTTTTCTAAGTTTTCATTTTCCAATTTCATTTCCTTTAGTTCAATTTTTTTATCCTATTAACTAACCCTGAAGGGAGGGTTCTATGACATCTCTACCTCTTCACTGAACTTTAAAAAGTAAAAATAAGTCTTTATCAGCCTATATATTGACTATTTGCACCCATTTCTTTGATTTATCTTCTCCAATTGCACAATTTCTGGAAAGAAACAAATGGGTTTTTTTCCCACTCTCTTTTAAGACAAAGAACATTTGTATGATTTTGATGAGGCCTTTAGTACAATAGCAAGATAAACAATATCATTCACAATAGCACAAAGATATTAAGCCTATGACCTTTAATAATATTTGTGTATTTTCCTCTGCATTCAGTTTATGAGATTCACATAGCTTGTCAAGCAAATTTTACTCATTATTCGGTAAGACAAGATAATTTATTTACTTGCATAAGAAAGATGATGGCAATGTAAACTACTTGAGTCCCAAGAATAGGTGATGAGAAAGAAGCTATTGCTCTGCATTTTAGATGGCATGATAAAGTATGGACTACCATGCATTTTCTTAAAAATGGTATGTTTTGCTGCAGTGTGCTAAATTGAAGCAGGCACAAATAAATAAAATAAATAAAATGCTTGGAATTAAATAGTAATTTATGATTGAATGGATCTTAAATAAATGTTTTCTCTCAAGGATACATATATATCTACAGCTATATATTTATGTAAGTACACACAGAAACCTTAACAGGTTGACCTATGCATCTGCTTGTGGTAGAAGCCCCTTTGTTATACCAGACCATAAATTTTTGCAGGCATATTTCAATGAAATAATGTAATTAGCTGTTTAATATCATTAAAAAGCCCACATTGGCATTCTGAAGGCTTCAGAATGGAATTCTGGTTCCATTCTAGTAATAACACTGGTCTGTTTAGTAAGTGATATTTTTAGGAAAGGAATGAGGATGATTCTTCCCTCAGGGTATTAAGAGCTCCAAACTGCCTAGTTATTACTATCATTTTAGCATCAGCAGGTAGAATCCATCCCACATAGATAAAAGAACAAAAACTATTAATTGGCTTATGTGGTTCTCTGAGTTACTCTGGGAGAGTTTTTCAACATTGCTCCATTTCCTTAAATTCACACATTTCATTAGATCATTGCTGTAACTGCAGTGTAACTCTAAAGAGCTCAGCTATCGCTAAGGACAAATATTTTATCTTTAGCTCTGTAATATTTTACTTTTAACACCTGTAATTTTTCTTAATTGCTCCACAGTTAGGTCTCGGCAACTAATATGTCTTTATTCTGTTACATTGTTCTCCAGTTTAACCTTATAAAGACAATTATACAATTCCTATGACCAGTGCATTCAATCCTCTTTGGTATTTTAGATATTGTTTCTTAAACTCTGCAAAAGCTCACACTCAGCTGGCATTCATTACCTGATAAAATATTATGTTTATTTTGACTTAAAGATCAGTGGAACCACAAACTACTGTGCATTCTGGAAACTAGTGTATTTGTCTGAATTCTCAGTCATTACTTCTGTAAAAGGAACATATCAAACAATTTCTGTCAAAGAACAGAGCAAAGAGGTATCATTAAATATACACTTAAAGAAAACTGCTGAACTCACATTGCTTTCTACGACAAAGTTATGTTCTTCTGAAACACATTTATTTGTGCTCAATTAGCAATGTTACCCAGAGCTACCATTCCTACATAAGATATCATCTGAAACCTGAACTACTGAATTTAGCCTCGTGTGTAAACTCAATCAGGTTGTGTTACAGCAGATAAATTATTCAAAAAATATTGATTGTAGTAAAACTCCAATATTTTTGGGCACATACTGAAACACAAAACCCTCTATAGCTAACACCGTTATGTGAAAATCTAGGAGCAATTTAAGAATTTAAAATGCGTCTTACTGAAAAGTTTGGTAAGTGTTGGGGTTTAATTGCAGGTGGCAACTCAACCCCACGCAGCCACTCACTCCGTCCTCCCATGGTGGGATGGGGAGAGAACTGGAAGGGTAAAAGTGAGAAAACACATGGACTAAGACAGTGTAAAGGGTAAAGCAAAAGCCACGAATGCAAGAAAAAAAAAGCAAGGAATTACCCGACCACTTCCTATGGGCAGGCAGGTGTTCAGCCACCCCCAGGAAAGCAGGGCTCCATCACACAGAACAGTGACTCGGGAAGATAAATAACATCACTCTGAATGTCTTACACTTCTCTCTTCTTCCCCCAGCTTTATATGCTAAGTGGGATGCTATATGGTATGGAATATCCCTTGGGTCAGGTGGAATCAGCTGCCCTGGCTGTGACTCCTCCCAGCTTCTCACGCACTCCCAGTCTCCTCACTGGTGGCGCGGGGTAAGAAGCAGAAAAGGCCTTGGTGCTGTGCAATAAGCATTGCTCAGCAATAATGAAGACATCCCTGAATTATCATCAAATTGTATTTTTACTTGCATCTTCTTAAATCAGTTTTCAGTGTTTTGCCAAGCCATGATAAATCATATTGGAATTCTCTTTTCTGTGTCAGTCTCTGAGGAGAAAAACTGCGGGAAATAGACATATCATCAAGCAAGAGAAACAGGTGAAACACGCCCTTGAGCATTTTATTTGAGTTCTAGTTCTGTCTTTTTGTTGCTGTGGAAGGAAAAATGCACATTCACTGTCCCCTCTGGAGCTCAACATATAGAAAACTTAAATATTCAGCAACAGTTGCTCTTTTTTTTGGCACATGTTGTGTTTGTACTAAAGAAGATTTTTAAAAAATCACACTCCACAGTGAAATAACACTTTCATAATTCAAAAATGTCTATGGCCATAAGAAACTACAGTATGACATAAACTTCATGGTATCCAGTAGTTCAGAGATTATGAAGCTGGTGAGACAGGTTCAAAAGTCAGTCCAGTGTGAAAGACAGAAAAGACCCAAACCTCACATCTTTTCTGAGAATGTTAACAAAACATAATTATCCACCACTGGATTAATTTATTCTCATGATTGTCACTAAAACTTTCTACAAATTCTTTCACAAATAAATTTTTGTTGAAAGCTGAGCACTATACATAAAACTTTAATTTACAATAATTTTCTATTAAAAACCTGTCTCGTTCTTCTACAATTTAAAATGAGAATTGAATGACCTTTCATTATATATAGGTGAGTTCATTATCTAATATGGATGTAAAACTATTTTTTTGGTATATATGCCTACAGAATTGTTGCAGAAAACAATTAAAAAAAAAAGCTGTCATGATCAAATTGCATCAGTGTAACATTACAAACAGAAGAGTTTCAATGAAATGCTCATCTTACTGATGTATTAGATATAGCATCATCAAGAACTTCAAATTATTGTACCCTCTCTGGCAAGATGAGTTTATGATTGATCTTATATTTGGTAAACAGAATAATGCATTAAAAGGTTCAATGCGTATATAAATAGTTTTCAGGCTGAGATGCAGTAGTATCTCAGCAGTAATGTTGGCTCAGTCTTTCTACATTTTTCATCAGATGTCCATTTAGCCATAATAATATCCATTCCACTCAACTTAAATGCAGTAGTTACACCTCTAACTAGCATTTATATATTAGTGTTAGAAGATAGCAATACATGCTTGCCTGTTGCTTTATGCAAGAATCTGCATAACAGGGAAATTAATTTTGTGCTTGCACTTTGAGATCAATTAATGTAGCACATACTATATATTTTCAATTTATTAGTTTATACTTTATTTATTACATCAATAATAGAATCAAAGAAAATCCAGAGTTAGAAGGGACCCAAAAGCATCCTTGAAGTCCAACTCCCAGCCCTGCACAAGACAACCCCAGGAATCACACCATGTGCCTAAGAGCATTGTCCAAGCACTTCTTGATCTCTGTCACGCTGTGACCACTTCCTGGTGAGCCTGTTCCAGTGCCCAAACATGCTCTGGGTGAAAAACCTTTTTCTTATATCTAAACTAAATATCCCCTGACAAAGCTTCATGGGTATTATCACTGCTCACAAGAGAAAAGAGATTGGTGACCGCTCCTCTCTTCCCCCCACGAGGAAGCTGCAGAATCCTATGAGGCAGGCTGAACAGACCAAGTGACCTCAGCTGCTCCTCATACAGCTTCACCTTTAGACCCTTCACCATCTTTGTTGCCCTCCTTTGCATGCTTTCTAATAGCTTTATTTCTTTCTTATGTTACAGTGCCCAAAACTGCCACAATATTCAAGGTGAGGCCACCCCAGTGCAGAGCAGAGCAGGACAATCCCCTCCCTTCACCGGCTGGTGATTCTTTGCTCGATGCCCCCCAGGACAGGGTTGGCTCTCCAGGCTGCCAGGGGACTGCTGATTCATATTCAACTTGCTGTCAACCAGGACCCCCAGTTTCCACGACACTGCTTTCCTGCATCTCATTCCCCAGTCTGTATGAACACCCAGGGTTGCCCCATCCCAGGTGCAGAATCCAATACTTCCCCTTATTGACCTTCATATGGTTGGTGATTTCCCAGCCCTCTAATTTGTCCAGGTCTCTCTGCTGGGCCTCCCTGCCTTTGAGGGAGTTCACAGCTTTTCCCAATTTAGTATCATCACCAAACTTACTTATGATAGAGTATGATTTATTTTGATTGTCCTTTAAAATGCTTACTACGGAATATCCTTTTTTTCAACTTTAAAAAAAACAAATTCATAATTAACTATATTACAAAAATGACCAGCTACTCAGTGTCTACCTTCTTTGATTCTGCTGGGAGCATACTGATTTATACCAGTTATCTAATAAACTACCTTAACTAAATTAGTATGATACCATCTTAATTTAAAAATGTACATTTCTTTGTATGCTTTGAAACCTTGCAGTAAGTAGTAACTGACAGCTTAATATGGAGAATCAAGGTTTTTATATATTCAATACGTGGATGTTACAGGATGAACATATGTACCTATCATAAAAAAAAGCTTATGAGTATCAGCTCACATTGTAAAGTCTCTAAATTGTGAAAGAAAATTAAAAAACCCAGAGTATTAGCACTTTCTATTAGTTACTGAAACTAACTTTGTATTGAACAACAGAGAAATCACAGTTACATATAGTAATAGAATCCTTTACATAAAATATACTCATTTATGCAACACATAGTGTGGAAATTCCATAATATCAAAAGTTTGAGCTAGTCTATTTTTAATTTTCTGTAGACATTTTGCCCTGTTTATCTTTTTCTGACAATTCTTCCCATAAAAAATAGTTCTCCCTCCATGTTTAGCCATAACTGAGGTACAGTACACAAAAATGTATAAAATTTTCATCTGTTTTAAGACTCTTGAACACCACACTACAACATACAACAACCTGCTCCAGAAAACTTAGCTGAATTCTGTGTCTATAATATATTTGACTGAACACTGCTTGCCATGATAATAATTGTTTCTGTGGTTTTATTTCATGCACATATGATCTGGTAGATTATTCAATAATGGCCATCTCTTATTAAAATCTACACTTAGGAATTGCAAGTACTGGGTAATTTGATTTTTTATTACATATAAATGTTTTTATTATTTTGCTGGTTTTGAAAGTTCTCCCTAATGAGCATTGATCTCACACTCGGGGAAAAGGGATGCATAACTCTAAGGTTTACAACGTTGGCTTCAGGCATTTAAAGTACAAAATATTTTTTTTTAAATCCCTTGTGGAAGCCTTTTTTTTTTTTTTTTTCCCTCTTTTTCTTTAAACCATTTGAAAATAATTAGTATTATGAAAAGATGCATTGTGATAGTAATGGAAAGTGGGTTTCTTCTATGCTTAAGGCAAGTATATAAAGACACTAAAAATAATGTAAAATTTAAAGCAAACAATTTACTCAATTAAGTAATTTCATATGTGTTTAATGACTTAAATGATGTTTATCTAAAGTTTCCCATTTCTTCTTACTTTTTTTCCCAAATTTGGAATTCAAAAGATCTCTTGTTAATTAGACTCCACAATTCCTAGCATTTATGCATCTTACAACATGTACTTCAAATCCACCGAGGGATTTATGATCCCTTTGAATTTGACATTTCCTTTTAATTTTCTTCTAAACCAACCATCAACCTTTGCTAGATTTACACTAGTAGAACCTTCATAAATGCTGATAGTATTTGCAACCAACCCGAAACTAAATGAAAATCTATGTCTTTGGTTCCTCTTTCCCATCCTAACCCAGAAAAGCAAATTCTGCATTTTTCTTGATGTTGTCTTTCTACTTTTCGCTGAGCATCCCAATCAGACACAAAAGGCTTTGTATGGATTCATTAAGATATTAAAAGCTCTTCCAGTTCCAAACTGGAAGGGAAGAAATTATTGTGGAAAGATACAACAGAGGACTGAAATAATCATTCTTCATTCTACTAAGTGATACAGAGTCAGTCCATGATTATGATGTGTTGACCTAAAGTTAAAACAGAGAACAGATATATCCTACACTGCATCCCTAACATAACCTCTTCAACACTGTCCCCATAATCGTGGCAAAAGTTAACTAATTTCTCGCTCAAAGGCAAAAAGGGGTCAAATCAAATGAAGAAATCATTAACAAGCCAAACCCCTCCTCCACAATTAAATGTCATCTTCAGCCTTTCCTGGAAATAATATATGTAGTCAGAAGACTATGTACTCTTCAACGAGGACTGTAATAACTTATTTCAATTTTTCTGCTATTCAGATCTCTTATTTTCATCACATGAATTTATTAAATCTTTCTCTAACCTAGTTTTTTATTACATATAAATATGTAATAAATATGTTCTCTTATTCCTGTGTGTCAGTACTGCACACCACAGGAGTAGCAGCAACTAGAGAAGGGGCAGTAGGACACAATATCCACAGGTGTTTGCCCCAGCAACTGGAATGACCTGGATGTGTTTATCTTTCCCCAGTGGATTTAATTCTGAATGTGTGCATGCACACATCATTCCTTAGCAAACATTAGAGTCCCGTGTGTGTATGAGTGTGCACCCACATATGGACTTTCTGGAGCACAGGCTCAGCCTCACTGGCTGACAAACCTGCAAGCAGGAACAGCAGCAGCATCCGTAGGAGTGGGATGGAGGGACCCCTGGGGCTGCACTTGACTGTGCTAGGGGAACTGCAAAGAAGAACCCCTGGTCCTGGAATCCACAGACTACAACAACTCATAACTTGCTCAACATTTTCACTTTTACTACCTTTGAGTTAGATATGTTAGTTTTGATTTTATTTGCTTTGAACAGCTTTTACATAGATCCATTAAAAATACAAAACAACATTATTTTCAGCTGTTTGACTCACATCTTTTTCACAGGAACACAACATCTGATGTAGAAGATCAGAGGTCCATTTAATCTAATTTTCAAACACTTTGTGCAGTGAGATGCTATGAAAGCTGTCACGTTGAATGGTTCTGTTAACAAAACCCTCATTTTGGAAATTTTAAATTATAGATCTAGGATCCTCTGAGGACTGCTGAGAATAGAAAACTCAGCACTAAGCATGGGACGAGTGTCCTTCTGAGCAAGCAAGTATCCACAAGTCAAACATCTGCTGCTTCAATGAACGCTGCCAAAAAAAAAAAAAAAAAAAAAATAAAAAAAATTTTCAGGTCCTTACTGACAGCATGGGGAAGAGGTGATAGCACCAATGAAGATGAGAAAGCAAGAGAAGGGAACACCCTCAGACCTGGGGGTTCCAGACACAGAAGCAATGCCTGCAGAAGAGAAACTGGCTGAAAGGACAAAATACAGTGCTCCTTCTCCAATGGTCAGAGCTTCAACTTTCAACTTTTAGGCCACTGCAATGGAATGTGTCTATATATATACATGAATGTACGTTTCAGTTAATTAAGAGATTGCTATATAGTGTTTAGAAAACTGAAAACTTAGGCCAGCTTTAGGCTTTAAAACAAAATTTTACTATATTTATTCATTATCAACATAATTTATGCTAATGATTAATTTTCCATTGTTACAGATCATGACTACTATAGATACAAAACTGTCGCTCAGCAACACTAATATGCTACATTAGTTGTGACTATACACCACCCCAGATCTCATCACTGGTTATGGTCCTTGATAATTCTCAGTTGCTGAGATTAAGGTGACTAAACCCAAGAGACTTTGATGAGACAATTTAGAACTGAAGGGGGTTAATTTTCTTTTTTCTTGTATTTCCACTATGTTTAATGTTTCTATTTGATCCTCCCAGGGGAAAGCAGCGGTCTTATCTATTTCTAATACTATTTATATTGGGTGTTTTTTCTCATCTTGCAAGTCATGCTTCTTTTCCCCAAATCAGCCTGTATGCAACTACACACCTTTGCAACTTTGATGATCATAGTCCTCACGTACTTTGTGAAGCGCTTATGCACTGTGTCTACTTCTGCCATCACAGCATTAACCAATACATAATATTAATGTTGGTTACCTTATTTTAGTGCCCTTATTTTTGAGTTCAAGGTAAATTCATACTGAGTAGGACACTTACAGTTTCTAGTTGACATAGGCCTCTGTATTGGCTACAAGGTATCTGGCACCAAGAGAAGTTATTTAACCTCAAAGTTCAAAGTCTTAGCTCCAGGCAAAATGTGCACCGAGATCTAGGCATTCAGTAATCTGATGCACAACAGCCAGTCCTCTGAGTACAGTTTCCTGAATTGGCAAATAAACAATGATGAAAAAAAATGTATCGAGTTTATACACCTAATTCTTGGCCAAAGGGAAACTATTTTATTATGAGAATTATTGGCCTAGAATTATCTGCTGGACCGTGGTTCTTAAATAATGTCTTTAAGAAACACAGTCATTTATTCCAAAGAATGCCTGGAAGGGATTCTCCTTAGTAAAAATCTTGGGAGCAGACAGTTTGCCAGGATTTGGGAGTCAGACTGGATGCTCAGTATAGGAGACAGACTACCTGGAAAGTATGGGCACTGATCAAAGGAGAAAAATATGCTTCATCCCTTTGAGAAAGGCTCATGAATAAGTATTCGATGACTAATACATTCTCTTAAGAGAATAGAAACATGTGTCTAGTCCTAATCATTATGACATAAAAAAATCTTACTAAACAGCCATTAAAGTAGAATTTAGCAAGTTCTAACTTCTTTGTTGTATTCAGAAATACTTCCTCATCTCTTGTACTTTTTCCATTCTGTATTCACTCACTTTCCCCTTAATTCTATTCGTAATGATGTGAGAAGAGATGGAAGTAAGGGACATTAAAATTTTTTAATGTCAAACGGCATAATTTAACTTATGTCAGTTAAATGATACCACAGAACAGATCCTCTTAGAAGCTATGCTAAGGCACATGGAGAACAGGGAGGTGATTAGAGACGAGCAAGGATTCACCAAGGCTTTCTAGGATGGAATTACTACATCAGCAGACAAGGGAAGTGCTACAGATGTCATCTATTTGCACTCTCTGTATGGCCTTTGACATGGGCTCCCACAGCATCCTTCTCCCTAAATTAGAGAGATATATATTTGATGGGTAGACTGTTTGGTGGATAACAAATTGGTTGGGACAGTCATATCCAGAGTGCAGTGGTTAATGGCTCAGTGTCCTGATGGACATCAGTGACAAGTGGTGACCCTCAGGGGTCCATATTGGGACTAGTGATATTTGACATCTTCACTGATGATATAAACAAAGGGATTGAGTGCATCCTCAGCAGGTTTGTAGATGACACCAAGCTGAGTGGTGTGGTTGACACTCATGAAGGATGGTATCTATCCAGAGGCACCTGGACAAGCTTGAGAAATGGGCCCACGTGAACCTCATGAGGTTCAACAAGGCCAAGTGCAAGGTCATGCATCCAGGTTAGGGCAATACCAAGAGAAACCCTGCTGAGAAGAACTTGGGGATGCTGGTGGATTAGAGATTGGGCATGAGCTGGCAATGTGTGCACACAGCCCAGCTCGTCATTCTGTGTTTGATGCACAGGATGCAGTTTGCTCTCTTGGCTTCCAGGGCACACTGCTGTCTCCTTTTGAGCCAGCAACCACAGATCCCTTTCTGCAGGGCTGCTCTCCAGCCACGCCTCTCCAAATTAGTACCTGTGTCCTGTGTTACTCTGCCTTAGGGGCAGAACCCAGCATTTCGTCTTATTAAACTCAGTGCCACTGGGGATTGTCCAATGCCCCAATCTATGCAGATGCCCCTGTTATCCCTCATGTAAATCCCTCCCAGTTTCATATCATCAAACTTACTAGGGATGTATTCAACTACTGCATCCAAATCACTGATAAAAATACTGAACAGAACTGGCCCTAGAATTGAAGCCTGAGGACCACCGCTAGTGACAGTCAAACGTACCCCCACTCAATGCAACACACTAAGCCCTGTCGTTCAGAGAGTTCTTCATCAAGTTCACTGTGAACTTGCTCATCCTACACTTGGACAACTTCTCAAGTAAGATGTTGTTTGGGAAAGTATCAAAAGCCTTATGAAAATCCAGAAAAACTACACCCACTGTGCTCCCTTCATCCAATATGTGCTCCCTTCATCCAATATGTGGGTGACCTCATCATGGAAATATACTAGGTACCCTTGCGAGCCCACGTTGAATATGTTTGATGACTGCATTGTTCTTTAAATGCCTTTCAATAGCACCCAATATAATCTTCTCCATAATTTTTCCAGAATCTGAGGTTACACTAACAGGTCTGTAGTTCCCCAGGTCTTCCCTCACATACTTTTTGTACACTGAAATAACACTGACTAACTTCCAGTCAGCAGGGACCTCTTAGACTTCCAAAACTTTTGGTAGATGATCAAGAGGGGTCCTTCCATAACATCCTTGAGCTCCTTCAGTACTCTGTGAGGAATTCCATCAGGCTCAGGGTCTTATGGACATTCACTGGTACAACTGCTTCCTTACACTGTCAGTGTCCATCAGTAACAAAAGTCACTGTTTCCACAGGTCCTCCAACTCAGAGGACCAAGCAGCCCAAGATCTACCAGTATTATTAAAGACTGAGGCAAAAAAAAACCAAAGAAACCAACACCGAATGCCTCCAATGTTTCTTCATCCCTATTTTGTCAGGTGACAATCAAGTATCGATCAAACATTTTCCTAAGACCTCTCTTGCTATTAGCGTACTTTAAAAAGCCTTTCTTGTTTTCTATCTCAACACCGGCCACTTTCAACTCTAACTGAGCTTCGGCATTTTATGTTTTCTCCCTGCATCTGTGAATCGTATCTCTGTATTCTTCCTGAGAAGCCTGACCTTGCTTCCAGAGATCATAAAATTTCTTTTTCCACTTGATCACCAAGAAGAGTTCCCTGTTCAAGCAAGTTGTTCTTCCACACCACCTGTCTGCTTTATTATACTACGAATTAACAATATCAAAAAATTTATAGAGTTCACATAGTATATATTGTATTTTGGTATTTATTTTCCATCTTATTTTAGGCATATTTCAACATTTTACTGTAATGCAACCAAATTAATTATTTTGAGTAGCCTTTCAAATATTCAACATTATTTCCAACATATCTTCTTGAAATAACTCTGAAACATCTACAAGTGAATTGAACTTTCTCCACTTAATGATTGTAGAGATACTAAAGATTCTTTTGCACTCACCTGAGTTCACTGTCAATTTTTCAACATATTCAATATTCACAGATCTCATTATTTTTACTTGTAACCCTTCAATGCTTCAAGTGCAAATCTTATTTATTTAGTATAAAATATTTGAATGCTGTTTATTGTATCTCTAAAATACTTTTGCCAGAGGCTATTACAATTTCAGACAAGAAATGGCTTATAAATGAAACAATTTACTTAAAAAAGATAAATATACTCAGATGCATACAGTCTTACATTCAAGAAGACGATACCCTACTGTCCATTCTTCTTTGTTTCTATAATAAAGACAAACATATATATGGATAGATAATATGCCTGAAATAGAAAGAACAGCTGATTACTGTTTCAGAACTGTAGCTAACGCTTTCATGGGAAACTGGAAATTCCAGGGCAGTAAAAATACATCAGAAGAAACAAAATCAGAGGAACCTGTTGATAGAAATTATTGATATGTGATAACCTGGTATAGAAAATAAAAAAATAGTGCTACCATATATTAATGCTATACTTTCTATTTATTTAGTTTTAATAACTGAATTTGGAGGACTTGAAATATATAGTCCACTCATGAGAATGAGTAATATTCTGCATTCTATAGTTTAATGTAAAAACCAATAATTACAGAACAATTCTAGAATCAGCACTAGATATCAACACATCAACAAATTTTGCTACCTATCAAACCAATAAAAGCACGTTCAAGAGCATCAAACTACTCAAACTATAGATGTCTAGGGCTGAAAAACATAGCCCACCACCTGAAATACAGACTAGCGTGCCCAGCAGCAAACTGTCAAGAGGTGACTGGTCCCCTCTATCTTCTATCTCTCCATTTTTGCACATTTATTCCTCCCCAAATCACCCTGATCCCGGCATTTTCCCACCTTTGATTTCTCCTCTAAACATCCTATAATAAGTCTCACACCATCCTAGCATGCTCCCTGCATGACATAATAAGCCCTTTTACCCCAGGGCAGGACCTCCTGGGCGGGGGGTGGGGGGGTAGGGGGGGTGGTGCTGTTTTGTCCTGAAGAATGACAGGGGCCTCAGTGTGCTGTGTCTCACCTGGCCTGTGGGGCTGATGCTCTCCCAGGATGGCCCTGCAGAGCTCAGGGCAGTACCTTGTGACTCTGTGCTCCTCTGTGTGGGGGAAGGTGAGCTCTTTATCACGCTCCTTAACACAGGTCAGCTCAGAACTGCCTTTCAACCCGCACAAAAAATTATAGCATCACCACATCACCACTCATTACTTTCAGCTCATCATTCTCCAAGTGATACACAATGCCCACACAGAAAAAGAAGCAAGTGACAAAGACGGTTGTGAAACACTATTCAAAATCAGCACCAATATACTCTTTGCTGTAATACTGCACTTGGCTAAACAGGGGATGGGATTCAAACATTATAAATCATTTGAGAGTGGAGTACAGAGAGAAATAGATAGCAAAAGGGTCTAGCTATGTTCATGCATACCAAATATCTAGCTGAAACAAAATAGCATGAAACTCATCCAATATTCTTTTCTACCCACTTTCTTTAACCCTCCCCCAGCTTCAGATCAATGTCTAACATTAAATAATACCAAAAAAAGTCTAAAATATTTTACTAGGCTACCTTGAATACTGCAACAAATTAATAATGCAGTCATGAATCAAAATTAAATGGCTCAGCTGTTCATCAGATACACCTACGTTCCATTTTTGCCTGTCTTTTCTTCACAATTAGTAATTGCAAACACTTACTACCGAAATCTCCTAACGTATAACTGTATAACCTCAGCATATGGCATCGAAAAGTCATCAGTATATGTCAGTTGTGTGTCCAGAAAAATGCCTCTAAACCAGGTTATCAATTTTGTCTGCAATGTCAACAGTCTCTATGATCTTAAGTGTTTATAAAAGTATATATGGCAGGCAGACAGAACGCCAGTCTTCTTTCTAGCTCCAAATTACTTATAATTTCCATTACATAATTTTCAGTCTGAAATTAGAGTCAAGATTACTGATATTTTACAGCTGTAGTTTCTCTACAGCTCCATGCACAGAATTCCTATTCAAGCCAAGGAGAATCCTTCATGAAGAACAACAGAAAAAGAGGTCTTCTAGATTTGTTCTCTTGCACATGCCACAATATTTATACATGTAACTCTTGCAAGTATCATTAATAATAATGATTAATTTTACATCTAGAGTGCTTCTCTTCCTTGACACTTCAAGAACCACACGAAGACATTAATAACATTACAACACATAAAACAGTTACAAAAACAGCCACAGAAATAATTAAAGCAAAGATGAAGATGAGATGCAAGAAACATTTTTTTGTATGAAGAACTCTTTTCACTCCACCAGCTAACAAATAGAATTTTACTGAGAAAATCTACACTCACCAATGGAATGCATTTCAGATTTGATCAATGAAGAACGATACATTGCAACTGATTATCAATGAATTACAATTAAATAACTGACATGTTTAATACAGCTTTATCTCAATCAAATGCAAACAGAAAAGTAGAATTTGGAAGGATGTTTTAATGTCTTCCTACCAGCTCACCCACTTTCTTACCTACTCAATCCACTAAATAAACAATTTTTTTTCTTCCTATTTCAGCACTGCATCACCCTTTCCCAATTTCTTTTGCTTTACATACTGCAGTAGTACTATTATGACAGAAGAATAATATTTGATGTAATTTTGGACAATTCCCTTGTGCTTATTACTTCAGTGACAAAGCATAGCAATTTCTTAACACACTTTTTCCCCCTACAATACTTACCTTTTCTTCTCTTTTGTTCTACTGACACTGTGTGCAGTCATTCCCTCTTGCGGAAAAACCCTTTTTTATGTCCACGGTATACAGAATTTCAGGTGATAATCTGCTTTTAAGTATATACTAAATAATTGTAATCAATGCAATGATGACATTAAATATATTTTCTAAATTTCGACCACTCAGGTGTCCCTTGGCAAGCTCCCATTGTCCAATGCTCTACTGTATCACAGTAATGTGGGAGCTACCACATTGTTGGGAGCTTCTTATGTAGCACACTAAGCAGAATAAACAATGACATCTTTGATTATGGACTGAAGATCCTGAGCTGCCCGACCTAAGGGGAAATACAGCTAGTGTTTAAATAGGTATCTGATCATATGCCACTCCATTACTAAGGACAGGAATCAAGATATGAGTTCTGCCCAACACTGCACTGTACATACTATGTAAAAAGCCATTCTGCCTGTGTAAAGAACGCAGACATTTCTGCTTTCACATACCCTATAGGACGACCAAATCATCAAACTCTGCTGACAAGAAATGGAAGAACAATTCAGTAGTGATAGCTTTTGCTGAGAATGACAGTTGTCTAAATCTCAGACAAACACAGAACTACACACCAAGATCAGCTTGACTAGTCATGACTGTTACAATACAATAAACTTATAGTCACTAAGATAAGCAAAATCTGGTAGCAGTAGACCAAAACTAATTCCTTGGATTCCACTTGAAAACTAAGTGTTATATGGTACAACATCTAAATCAAGAAATGTTGCATAAAATAAAATTGCATTCTCTCTCCTGTCTCCAAACAGATTTCAGCTGTGGCCTCTAGCAGAATACAAGGAACATTTAACAGGGAATTAACAAAATCACAGCTAATTGTGATACTGAAACATATGATCTCTGTCTCTCTGTGAACAGTGTGTTTGAAAGAAAAATTCTTTTTTAATTTTATTTTTAATTCTGTACTGAAGCTGGTGCTCTTGAATGTTGCTGCTACTCAGTTTCATTGAACAGAGATATTTTGTGTTAGAGGCAACTTAGACCCTTACTTATGAAAACTTAACTAGTCAGTATTATGGTACTTTCCCCCCCAGCTATTTCCATCCCTGTATTTGCTTTAATGCATTTTTCCATTGTTTGGGTTGCATTATACTTAATATTCATACCATGGCTGTGTCCTGTACTGTGAATATGTTGCAGTAACAACAGCACGTTAGTACCCCAATACTTGTGAAATAATTTCCACCTCTTTTCCAACCGAACTTCATTATCTGTTTCATGAAGGAAAACTATTCTACTCTGAGTAACGAAACTGAAGTGGGGGTGGTACAGTCATGTACTTCTTTGTAACCGCCCCGAGGGGCTCCAACACCTGTTGAAAAGTGTGAAGAAATGGAAGTTTGCAGTATATCTGTAACTCTCCTACTGTTTTCAAGGTAAGAAGAGAGTATTCTGTCTCACTGATAGACAAGCAGTCAGTTCAGGGTCAGTGTTAGGAGTAATAATCATACTGGGGTTTATAAACAGAGAGACTAAGTTACGGAAATTCTGAATATTCTACATTCTGCATTAGCTCAGGATGTTCAAAAGAATTATGTGATATGAGTGAATGAGATTTCTATCCCAAGTCAAATACTCATTTTTAAATATCACTGCCTATATGCTTTACACATGCCTACACATGCCTACAGAAGCTGTCTGTGCTTGCAAGCATTGTGTACCATATTGTTCACAGTATTATTTGTCACAGAAGACCCCACTGCATTTCTTAAAGCAAAGCAATCCATCTATCTACAATTAGAGTGTGAAGTTACCTGGGAGCTAAATGTAGGAGCTATTTAACAAAATACAGCTACCTTACACAAAAGTACATGACAGTGAGTGAAGAATAACAAATGCACCTGAAAATGTAGGAGGAATCTCTAATGTAATTATCAAACTTAAATTTGATCTGCCTTGGCAAAGTGAACAGGGAACTGTGAAGAAGGAAAATGTGAATACCAATAGTAACACATTATTCCATAGCACTATTTTGTTGTATTTATTTCTTGGGGATTCTGAGGCAAGCGTGCCTGCTTACACATAGTTTAACTAAAGCATCACAGCTTATGAAGCATCCAACAATAACAGCATAAAGGAGCATCATCACTGTCAGGTCTGTGATACACGTCTTCCACTAGCAGTGCTGATGTTCATGTGCCTGACAGGTCAGACAGTTAAGTATCTGCCTAGTTCTGATTTCAGCACATTTTAAAATTCTTGGGAGTATTTAATCATAGTGATTGACTTAATGGTCCTTGCCAAGTCACTTTCATCCTTGACTGATACCCAAATGATCAATAAGCTTGACCACGCCAAAAGAGGGGAAAGAGACAAAGGAGAGGACGAAGTGGGGAAAAAAAAAAAAAGTGAAAAATAAAGAGAACGAGAGAGAGAAAGTAAAACACAAAGAGAGGAAGAAAAACAGCATAAGGTAGCACAAGAAGGAAAGAGAGATAGAAGGGGAGGAATGAAAGAAGAAATGGAGGGGAGGAAGAAGACAAGGAGAGAAGAGAGAGAAGGAAGGCAGAAAGGAAAAGTAAGAGGGAGGAAGAAAAGGACACAATATGAAGCATACAACATAATCTACAGCTTGAACCCAGAATCACTCAAAAGGTTATATGATGCTAGTATGTAACAACAAATCAACCACAAGAAAAATGCAACATTACAGTAGTGGAGGGTTGGGGTAGGAAGTGTTCTATAAAGAAATTCAAGTGACTCCCTAACATTAATACTACCAAAATTTGTCCAACATTTGCTTTAGTAGCTGAAGTGCTATTTTAAAAATGCATTTAAATTACTTGGAAACCTAATGGTCTTTGAAAATTAGTAGGAATTTCACCACAAAAAAATCCTTGGGCATCCCATTTTTAACTGTAAGCATTTCTTCATTCACATCTAACTGATGAGCCCAAATTTCATTTTCAGAAGTAATACAGATAACACACATTATAAATCTTGTTGGATGTCAAACAGACATGACTTCTAATGTCATTAAAATAAGCCCCCTAAATAAGTCAGGTATTGAATCACTGAACAATGCAATGCATGAATTAGAAATAATAAGTCTGTCTTCAATATCTATTTCTTATCCTATACACCTGTATTTACCCAAAGGGGATTTTGAATTTCACAACTGTAAAGTGTTCTCGGGGGAATAGGGGTAGAATTTTATTCCAGTCACATACAAAACAGGATGAATACTAGAGGCATGGCCATCTATGATGTTCTGAAAGCAGAGGTCTCCAGTTTTGAATTTCTCTTGAAAAACAGACTCCAGTTACATGCACTCATGCATGCATAAATGTAAATACATGTACACAGTAAAGAGAGAGCTACTAGAATTAATTAATACAGTAAGCAGGGTTAGAACAGAGTGATTTTCTCCAATCCCACTTTATCTAAACCAGGGACTACTGAAATTTTGTCAGAAAGCTGATCCTAACATGGCATTGCCTTTAACACCAGCACAAGGTTCACATCACTTGTGTGAACACATTCTTGTGCCGCTGCAGAGGAAGGGAGCAGGCCCGCCAAGTTTCAATTACAGCAGTCACAGTCCAAGACTTATGTGTCTGCAAGAGAAGGCTAAAGACAGTACACAAGGCTGTGAAATATATACCTCTGCTTTTCCCCAGTAAACAAACCTGTATGGATCCGATGGGGCTGGTTAGCCTCAGCACTTGCAGCTATTCTTTCCTCACATCAGCTACATGCAGTCTTAGTTACAGAGGCGAGTTCAGACAGCCATATGCAGAGCCATACTCTGTGAATCACTGCTGGCCTCACTAAAAGAGGGTATGGTTCTAAGTACAGGTGGAAGGAGGGCAGATACTGCTCACTCTGATACCCACACGGGAGCAGACTTTCAGCTATACAAACTTCCTCTTTCGCACTGTGCTTCGGGAAAAAAGGGTGAATCAATTGTATGGGTTCATACAAATTCATACACGCACCTACACCTATATAGAGCCTCACATCCACACCTGAAAACAGTTCCCAGCCAGGACACATCTTTCCACAACTGCAACGCACATACAATTCCCATACACACACTGTTCAGCACAGGGAAATGTAAACTCCTGTGTGGACATGATTGCAAAAATCCATGCTTTGTGACTAGCTGCCAAAATTTCCCACCTCACACACTTGCATCCATGAGCTCTTCAGGCTAAACTCATGCATTCACATACGTGCACATGTGCACATATGCACATCCATCCAAACACATGCACACAGAAACCTATACGAACACCTGTGTGAGTGAACCCACGCACACATGAGCAAAACAAACTCATGTCACAAAGGCATAGACACGTGTAAGAACACATATATACACACACACAAAATACATGTATACGCAGATGCACTGGAAGGGATCCATTCACACTCACACACAAAACACGTGTGTGCACACACCTGCCCTCACACACACAGCATCACATAACCACATGCACACAGAGGCACCCGCACATCCCACACCACACGTGCACACACGCTCAGCACGGCAGCACACGCGAACACACACACATATGTTCACACAGACACACGTGCCAGCGCAAAACCTTCACAGGCACACGCGCACCCAAACACACACTCCCGCCCCCAGGAAGCCTCCCCCGCACGCACCGACAGACGAGGCCCTGGCGAATGCACCCGCACAGCGGGGCCCAGCACAGCGCTCATCCCCTCAGGCACAGAAACGCACCAGCACCGCCCCCGCACACGCGGGACAACACCCCCGCACCGCCGCCCACGTGCGCGCCCCCGCACCGCAGCCGCTGCCTGCCCGCCCCCTCCTCAGTGAAAGAAGCCCCCGCCCGCGCCCCTGGCAGGGCGGCTGAGCGGGCGGAGCAGGGCAGCCCCCGGAGCGGGCCCCGATGCGGGTCCCCTCGGTGCCCCCGCCGGGCCCCCACCCGAGCGGCGCCCCCGCCCCCGCGGAGCGGCCCCGGCGGCGCGGCGGCGCGGCCGGTAGGTGGCGCCATCGCCCTTCTGGTGGAGCCGCGGCCGCACCGCCCCCGCTCCCCGCCCGGCCCGGC
>JAWWES010000081.1:135501819-135572268 GCA_035583135.1 Lophotriccus pileatus | reverse complement strand
GGAGCCGCCGGAGCCGCCGCCCCGCCCGCGGAGCCTCCGTGCGGGCCCGCTCACCCCGCCCGCCGCGGCAAAAAGGCCCCTCAGCTGCGCGCAGAGGCAGCGGGTCTGTGCCATCCACGCCCCCCCCACACCGTTTCACCGCTCCCGGCCTGTAATTAACGTCCCCGCGCACAGCCATCAGCCCGCGCCCCCCGGGTGTGTGCCCGAGGGCGCGGGAGGGCCGGGCTGTGCGGGGCTGTGTGGCGGTGGCAGCCCCGGGCACCGCACGTGCGTGGTTAATAACGAGGCAGCAGCGATCGGGATGGGCGAGCCCGGCCGCCCCAGGCTCCTCCGGGCGGGGGGGAACCCGCCACTCCGTTATCTCCCGAGCCGCTCTCCCAGGCAGAACTGATCCTCTTGAGGGAACGAGGGGGTGAGGGGAGAGTCTCGACTGCAAATATTGTTTGGAGTTTATTGATGAGGGCGTCTAAGCGTTGAGGTGCTCTCCCGTGGCTCCCGGTGGATGCTGTAAGGAGCCAGGATTGTGGTGGGTTTCGGCTGTGCAGGGAGTTGGGGTAGCGGGGGGGTGGGGGAAGGAAAAGACACGATCGAGAGTAGCTGAGACTTTGTGCCCCCGTTGGAGAGATGGTTGAGTCCTCGTCAAGGTTGCTGTGGTATCCCAGAAACACCATTCACTCCGAGCTGTGACCGCGCACCATCAACAGCAACAACTCCGCTGCGCCTGGCCGAGGAATAGGAATTAGGAGCTCTCAAGAATAATATGAAAGGGATCTGCAGAGGGGAAATTCGTGCAAAGGAATCGAAATTAGCAGACTTTTGGGAAAGGGGATGTACTAAATGTGGCCGGCTGGACTTCATCCTGGTGAAGAAAATGGAGATTAAAAGTGGATTTACATTTTGGAACCTCGTCTTTTTATTGATGGTTTCGTGTGTGAAAGGTAGGGTAGTATTTGAGGGGTATATTTTTTAGGGGTCCATTTGCTTTTGGTCAGGGCGTTGCAAGCTCTCGCCTTACACCAGGGTGTATTTCAAAATATTTTTTTCTCTTACTTTATATTTTTATCCTGAGTACTTTGCAATGGAAATATATAAGCGATCGCTAAAGCGGGGAGGAAAGAAGGAGTTGATTCAGAGCTCTCCTCGGAGATAGAAAATGTATTTGCTTGCCAGGGTTGGCGTTCAATGCAGTGACTGAGCTGAGGCTCAATAAATATTCTTGCAGTATGCTCAAACGGAGACGTGAGTTGGTTCATATAGCCTGTAACTAGTGTATATTCAAACAAATCCCACCGGATGACTTTTTTAAGGTGACGATGATGATAGTGCGGGGTGGAGGGGGGATTACCTACAATTCTGGTTTTCGGTCGAGCAGCGGGATTTTTGCGGGAATGCCTGTATCGATGCACTTATTAGTTTAACCCGTTGCGTGGGGAAAGTTACGGAGGAGCCCAGCGTATGCGTAGCCGTCTCACAGCCCGAAATGCGCTTCACGCTCGGCTGTCTGTACGCATGCAGGGCTCCCAGGCTGTCGGAAAGGTGCGTTGGCAATTCAGCCTTGAAGGCATGGTCTATCGCTGGGTGCAGAGATCGACACCTTTTCTCTACCCTCCTTTGGTCCCTTTTCCCTGATGTATGTGAGGGGTTCTGGGTTGGGCTTTTTGTCTCCTTTTTTTTTCTTTTCTTTTTTTTTCCAGGGCAGGGGCTATTTTGCTTTCTTCTTGTTTCTGTGTTCGTAAAAGGAGAGCAAAAAGGAAATGTCTAGTTAGCGGCATAAATATCTCCACTAAGTCTGTGTCTGCAGACAGTTAAGGGAAATGCTACACACAGAAAAAAGAAGAAATATGTGGCTTGAATAATGTGCACCTGCAGAATTACACAGACATCGCTAAACAGTGGAGTGCCGATCCCATCACGCGTGCCTTCAGTAAAAGGATCTATTCTGCAACTCCCTACAGTCGGCTGCCTACTCGAAATAATCTCCCCTTGTTTGTGGCCAGTGATTAATATCCGATTAATCACCCTTTTATCTCCCTCCTCATCCTCATATCCCTCCTCCTGCCACACTCATACACTCCCAGAATATTTAGGAGGCATTATCGATCCTCCCCGAGTTTTTAGACTTGGTTATCGCCTACAGAGGTTGCCTGCACGGGTGGGAAGAAGATGTTTTGGGGGGGTGGCATTCAAAGGCGTGCTTTTCCGAGCTGGCTCTGGCTTGGATGAAACAGTTTATTGTAGAGCTTTGCAGCTGCTTGTCCCCCTATTTGCATCGCGTGGAAAAGACATTTCGCGTTTCACGGAGAGGGGGGTGTGGAGGGCTTTTTACCTCATCCCACGTTATCCTGACGCGGGGTATCCAAGGAGAAGGGGGCTTACCTGCGACGTTTATGCACATTTTAATTACAGGCACATTTTCTCTGTTTGCATCTATCGAAGGGAGCCGCTCCCGTCGCTCTGCCCCGGTCTGGCGATGCTTTGCTATGAGCGCAGACCCCGGGGCTTTGGGGGCATTTCTTTTCCCTGGTTCGCCCCCTGCCATTAGCGCGTTCTCGGTGCCAGGTGCCAGGGTTCGTCGGCCCCGGGCTGGCTGCCGGCCCGGCTCGCCGTGCGCTCCGCGGCTCCCCGCGGGCGCGGTGCGGGGGCGAGCGGGGGCTCCGGCGCCGCTTCGAGGCGGCTGCTTTGTGAGCGAGAGTCGCGGGGCGGCAGCATCCGACCGAGGGACGAGCTGGCGCGGCCGCGGGAGCGGAGCGGCTTCCCCAGCACCTGTTGAGAGCCGCCTCGCTTGCCCTTGGGGGTGGGGGAAGGAAAAAACGCTGGGCACTGAGGGCAAAAGCTGGGATGAAGCACCAGAAAGAGCCCAAGAAAAAGAGGAAAAAAACCGGGCTTTGCAAAACTGGCCCCTTTTCTTCTTCCTTATTGTCAGGGCCTAATCTTCCCAGGTGCTGACCAGAGCAGTTTTCATAGACTTCCTTCAGAGTGGGGCGCTTCTCCCAGAAACTGCATACCCAATAGGTCGCATTTCACATCCTGGATGTGGGTTCCTTTAGGCAGCCAAGCTCCATAGAGCTGGCTTAGACTCACTGCAGCATTGCTTCTATTCTGGGCATTTATATTTAGTTCTTTTCTCCACTCCCGTGAATGAAAGCATTTTACTTTGATTCCCATTCTCTTTGTCTCAGCACACACTTGTACCCCCAGAAAGCAAAGGCAAACAATGAATGAATACCCGCCCATTTTCTTGATGTCGGGAGCAAGATGACTCCCCAGATCCTACATCTGCTTTACCATTGACTGGCAAGGCCTTTTTACCACACCCCACTTCCACAACCTCCAGCCCATACCCTTCCTTGCTGAAACACTTCTGCTGGTCTACAGAACCACATCATAACACCCAAACTGTTGCTGACATTCCTGTCATCCAGGTCACTTCCACAGCTTTGCTAGATATCTGCCCCTCAGGCCCTTCCATTGTCCTGTCACCATTTCTCCAGTCTTGATCCACAGCTCTCACGCTGTTAAAAATGTCAGACTATCCCAGGATAATTAAGAAACCATGCTCATATCTGATTAATTAATCAAGCACTCCTGGGATGTATTAAGGGAAACAAAAAAAAACCTTCACATTTAACTATAAATTTGTGCCTCTTTGGAACCTTACAACAATACTTGGAAGGGGTTAGAAAAGGGAGAAGAAAGTAGGAAAAGATGGAGGGAAGGAAATTGTCAAAACCTCTGAGGAAGGAGTGATATGAAGAGCTAAAATAAAAAGAAATTGTACTTTCTTCAGTGAAAACCTTGGTTACACAATATCCCATCATGCCCTGGAACAATCGCCACAAAATCTTCCTTGAATGCACATAGAGTAAAAAAGCAAAGAAATGGCCCCACTGAGAAATGAGAAGCACCACTGAGGCACGGGAGATACAAACCAAGTTTGGAGGACTGAGGATAGGAAACCTCCACTGTCATCTCCCTTACCGGAAGGGAAGGAGAGGGCATAAAAGAGGTGGAAAAAATTAGGCAGCATCAGTGAGCTTCTGGGATTCAGGAGAGGAATCACTAATAGTTGCACCTCGGTTTGGCACCTCCCTCAACCAAAAAAAAAAAAAAAAAAAGAAAATGCTTGCGATCTGTTAGTAGAAGGAAATCAGAGAGGAATTCAGGCAAAATGACCACAAGATTTCTCCCTCTCTTCTGTTTAGCTTTCACTCCAAGACAGAGAGCGCCAAGGTCGCCTCTTTTGTCTGCCTGGCTAAAATGAAGCTTTGCCGCTGCTGTTGTTCCTCCGTTCCCCTCTTGCAGTTGTGACAAGCAGAACAAGGGCAGCTTTCAAAATGAAAGGGACATGAAGCACTGAGATTTTAAATGGCTCATTGACAGAAGAAGTGATGAGAAAAAGGAAAGCATTTCCATTTCCAGTGATGGGTACCTGGCATGTAGGAATGTTTAGCAGGGACAAAGCGTGCCCTGTTTCTTTCAGCCACCTCTGCAGTCTCCTTTCTCCCCCGTTCCCACCTCAATCCCGCTCTCTTCATGCTCCGCCGGCCCCTCCCCACCGCTTCCTTCCTAGTCACTTGACTTAGTGTTACTGGTGATGGGTATGGGGTTACTGGCGGATGGCTTTCCTCTCTGGGGCACGGATGGGCGCAGCGAGGTGCTGGCGCTATCCCCGAGGTGGTATCGGTCGGGGAGTAACAGCGGATTTAGGTTTCCTTATTTCCAAACGGTCGATGCCGCTGCTGCATATTTGTGTGTGTGTGTTGTGTGTGTTTGTTCATGTGTTTGTGTGTATGTACGCATACAAGCGGACAGGGACACACTGATTGGAGAAGGGACAACGGCGTCCTTCCTTTCCAACTCTTCCGCACACGCTCACCTCCTCGGTGTCTCTTTGCCATAAGCCCCCGCAGATGACACAGGGCTTGCTGTGCTCAGCGGGCACCGCAACTCACCGTTTTTTCAAGCTACGCAATTCTTCAGGGTTGAGGGCAAAGTTACCTCTCTTCCCCTCCCCCCCCCCCCCGGCTTTCTCAGGACTAAAACAAGGCTCCGCCGTGCCCCCGATTAGTGCTCGGCTCCTCCTCCTCTTCTTCTGCAGGGAGGCAGTGAAGAAGCACAAGACCCCTCCCAGCAGCATCAGCAGGGACCGCTTCTGCCTCCCCTGCCCGGTGCCATTAGGGACCCGCACAGAGGAACCTCACCTTCGGTCTCCGCATTTTCATTGCGAGAGGCAGCAATGGCAAGGCGGAGCTGGCGGGGAGCGGCGCCGGGAGCCTGTGCCGAGAGCCTCCGCCGGGAGCCTCCACCCGCGCCCGGCACCGGCCTCCGCAGCCGCCCGAGGCGGCCGCAGCTCCGGGCAGATCTTCTTAATGCAGTTCTCCGTTTGGCTTTCCTTTATCTCGGTGACTCCTGTTGGCAAGTCTGAGGCAGTATTAGGGGGGGTCGGTTGGTGGGTTTGTTTGGCTGACACACAGAAATACCCCCTCGATCTCTGAGCACTACCAGCCCACTCCTCGAGGAGCGGCTGGGGGCTCCAGGCAGCCACACAGGCTGAAGACGGACAGGTTGTAGCTTCACCTCTGTTATCAATATCTGGATTGCAAGCAGGAGCTCAGGAGACTTGCAGAATTCCGTGGATGTGCTTTCAAATCCCTCCTTTTTCAAGACTCCTGTGCAATAAACATAGCAGGAACTTGTAGTCTACCTATGTTTTTTTGCTTGTTTATGTGTCTAGTGTGGGTGTTTTTGAGCAACAAGTCAAGCAGGATCAATTGCCCATCTAGCTTAGTGTCCCTTTATATCCAACTGTGACTGGTAGGAGCATCTAGTGAAAGATTTGAGAAACATAGCAAGTAGAGTGACTAGCACATCCTGGATCTCAGCAGCCAGCAGCTTTGGGTCTCCCAAGCTAGATGCTGTTTTTGAAACATCACATTTTAAAAGGCATGGACTGGCCCATTCTCTACTCATTTGTCTGTTCTCTCGTTCTCCTGCTCTTTTCACTTCACTCCCCTTTTCCCTGCTCTTTTCACTTCACTCCCCTTTTCCCTTGCCTTTTCCCTTGCCTTGCCTTGCCTTGCCTTGCCTTGCCTTGCTTTCCCTTCCCCCTTTCCTTTCCCCTCCCCCTTCCCCATTCCTTTCTCTTCCTTACCATTGCATTCTTATATATCCTTCATTCTTTACACTCTGCACTTGGCTGAAAGCACTGCATAATGTGAACACTTGTAATAAAATCGGTTTTATTATATCCAGTGTTGTTGATGTGCTGTGAAGGTCAACCCCAAAAAATTGAGATTTGAAACCATTGAATGCACATGTATCTAGAAACGAGAAAGAAAAGCACATACTTGTTCAAAGAAATTGGGAAAGGTTTTGAAATATCCTGTGGGGATGGCTCAATTTGCATGATTGTAACATCTTTTCAGAGAAAATGTTATGAAGAATAGCATAGCCTTGTATCCCTTCCTTTTTAAAAGCAAGTGTCTTGGACACACATTTTCAGAGGTATTGAGCACTTACAATTTCAGCTGGCTCCAGGAAGAGATTGGGGAACAAGTTGGCACCTCTGAAGCAAGGCCAAGTGATTCCATCATTATGATGCTGAGACAGAGAGAGGCAGTATAAGTAAATGAAAACATGTATAAAACAGAATTATATATAAAATGTTAATTCTACAGAATCTGATAAATTGGAAGGGTAGGGATAAGAAAGGCTTTACGATCTGCTGTAAAATTTGTTTGGGTCTTTTTTTTCCTTTTTCATTAATAGGAAACTTCAATTCTAATTCAGTGGGATTGTGACATCTCAGGTTCAACTTCCTGCCGATGCGTATCATTCAGCTTGTATTTCTGATCATAATGGTTAGGGTTGAAAGGATAGAACAAAGTCTTTGTGGGAAATTAGCTTAGCAGTTAGTCCAAAGCAATTTCCCAGGAATGAGCAGTCAGAGAACAGAATTTTGGCCTAAGTTGTTCTTTTTTCCTTAGACCCCTGCGATTTTAAGACAGCTCTTAAGGCACGAGATACTTGAATAAGCAATATTTAAGTAACAAATTAGAGAAGTATCTGATAAAAATAATTATTACAAGGCCATATACCTTACCTCATTAGTTTGCTTATATAATTTCCATGCTAAGGTTTACTGCAAAATTCCAGAACTCTTACAAGCTTTAGACATGTGCTTTTCAAATGGCTTCACAGATGAATGTTTCCTTCTTAATGAAATACTTGCCTTTATCTAAAATTCAAGAGACAATATTTTTCAATTATCTTGGACCTAAACAGAAGGGTGTGTTATATGTAATGTACAGGTTTTCACATGACTTTTTTAAGAAACGAAATGTAATAGTAGTAGGAAATGTTGAAGATGTCCTTGCCAATATTCAGCTTTTCTTCTGGGAAATGGAATGGACAATCATATTGGACTGTAAGTAAGATTATGTGAAATAAACATACACACACAGACACACCTTTTACATTTGTACATATTTACATTTAATTATTTACCTTTCCTGGGCGGATTTGTATTCATGGTTGTACTGCTTTACTCTCACAGATAGTGCAAGATTTACTATGGCTTCATAATTCCAGCATTACAAATGCTGAGTACTGTTGTAAATGTCAAAGCAGGAAGTGGTGAAAGTTCATCATGTCCTTCCCAGGGTGTGAAATCTTAGTTGGGTAAGTTTATAGATTTATGTTACTCATAGAGAGGGAGCTCCAGAGTGTTGGAAAATATTATACAAGGGATTCCACCAGGGCTGGTCCTCTTGTGATCTGTGTCCCTGAACAACAAGATGGGATGCAGATAGGACAGACATAGAGGGACAGACTGCCCATTTTCCCTTAGATTCCACAAAATGCATCTTAGTGTCACGTATCATATTTTCATTGTATTATAGAAATAAGAAAAATAACTGTAAGTAACTTAACGACAGAAGCATTCATGGCATGATGAATTCTCTCCTCCTGAGGCCTGTAAATAACACAGATTATCTTTGCAATAGAACTGAAGGAATCTGGAGGCTTGAGGCAGAAATGACTGAGTGATTACTGATTATACAGATGGTGAATCACTATTTCGGACCTTGCATTCTATTTTGTCTGTTTCCCATATTTACATATCTTATTAGCCTTATATCTTTATATATGTAGGTTGTTTGATTTCATTCTCATGGAATTGGGTATATATATATTTGTACACATGCATATACAATATGCACATGTAGAAATTGTGTCCATATATTTGGTTATGTTATGAAGATATTCAACAGACTGCATTGTTAGCTTACAAAGGGGCAGGTAACAGCTTGGAACTTATGGGCTTCCTAAGTTATCCATTACCTCTTACTTTATTGTGTATTCTCAATCTCAGAAGGAAGTTCTACTATAATACGTAACTGATTTCATTAACAGAAGAGTGATAGTAGTGATAACTAGAAGGAAATGTAAGGAGGAAAGCTGGATGGAAACAAAAAACCACCAGTTACTAAAACCAGCAATTAAAACCTGATCCTAGCACATTAAGAATTAACTGACATATTTATTCCTACTGATTTACGGATTTTTTACCAAACATAGTTTCTGTAAAACTGTTCTTTATAGATTGAAAACCTCTAATCACCATTTGAATACAGAAAATAAAAGAACATTTCTGTGCTATTTTTTTATTTAATACTGATTTTATCATTTATAAAGGCCGACATATATCTCAGAGGTGGCAGTTAAAATGAACCCTCTGCAATCACTATCTACTTATAGAACTATTTTCAAACCCAGCAAGCGGATACGTGCAAGTGTAGTTTGGACTCCTTAGCAACATTGAGCCACATAAATGCAAAGTACAGATATTCTTCTTTCAGCATAGTGTTGAGATGGAACTAATTGAATTACCAAACCTTTCCTCCACTGTTTAATCTGACCCTGAAAGAAAAGTTCACAGTCTACTATAGTTATTTTCTTGATTGCTGTGCAGTTTTATTTGGGAACCAAAGCTTAGTCTAATTAAAAATATTCTTTTAAAAACTTATACTAAAAGTTGCATTTTTGCTTCTATATATCAGCTTTGGTCAAAGTTAAATAAAAGTTATAAAACAGGATAAAAAAAGAGCTTCTAAAGTGCCTGTTGTTTGAGCCCATTGAAAGCAAAAGGAGAGTCGAGAACAGGACCTTTTAGAGTAGATTTGCATCTGTTTCTTTTTGTACTGAGTTTTGAATTACGGTTTTCTGTACATATATTTTGTTAGACTCAGAAATATTAGTTATTACAGAAGCCATGTATTTCACAGTACACTAGAAATTTTCATTAGAAGTGCTCTTTGGAAAACTCACATTATAAACTTAAAGATTACAAAAGTAAGTTGCTTATGATTAAGGGAAAATAAATTATGTATTTGGATACAGTCAGAAAATGCTCTTTTGACATTTTATTGGTGATGATGTCAGCACTTCTGAGGATCATTCCACTGGATTCAGTGTAATGGTATGTGTTGATACAATGTCAGCTGTAGTCTTTAGCATCACAGAATACTCATGTCAGGACATAGGCTGAATTACAGCAATTTTATAACCTGGTTTTAAGATTCCATATTAATTTTTTGTCTTTTTGTAAAACATTCTGGAATTTGCAGAAAGCTGCTTATGGCTGCAGAGGAACTAAGAGGAACTGATAAAAGAGATTTCAGTTTAGAATGCTTCAAATTTAATTAATAATGCAAGTTGATTTTGCTTGTGTTGTCTTATCATATATTCCCATATGTAGTTACATTTGAAAATGCTGAATTAGCTAGCAAAACCAAAGTAAAAAAAATAGGGAAGTTTCCACATTAATTTTATTGTATTTATTTTCTAGCACATTCTTTGTTTTTGCCACTGTCTTAGTTTAAATACCTGCTGAATCAAAAATCACAGGAACTAAAATGTACTATAAAACAAGGGTTCAAATCCTGACTTTTGGAAAGCCTGCCTGGTTAAACAAAAGTGGAGGGAGGAAAAGAGTAGGTCTTTGGCCATCTCACGTGATCAAGTCAATCAGCTTGTGGTAATAGATGTTTTTTTCCTTGCATCTCCAGATGCATGCAGGAACACAGACACTCCAGCACTTCTGGTAGCAGGCATCTGTAACTGTGTGTTCTGTAAAAAGGAAACTGTGCTTAATTCATGACTATGCCCACCTTGTGTGATTTCCCTTGAATACGTAGGTGGTAACTGATGCTTCAGTCATATGACTCCTACTGACTTTAGCAATGCTGGTTGCATAGAATCACAGAACCAGTTAAACTGGAAAAGACCTCTAAGATCATCAAGTCCCACTGTTAACTCATCTCTGCCAAGGGATGAGATGACTGCCATGCACAATATGCTACTTTTAATGACCGTAACAGAAGAAACACATCTAATTCTTAATTCTTAATAAAAGGGCAAGATATTTTCTCAAAAGTCTTTGCATCAATATAGTGCTCACAAAAGTGGTCGCCTGATTAGAGAATTTTTATCAGTGTAATATATTGAAGTAACATGATACAAATTATATGCTATCAGGTGAATGTTTTAGCAGTGCTTAATACAACAATAATTGCCTCTTCAAACTGTTACAAAAATGGCTACCACTTTTAGAGCATTCCCATTATTTACTAAATCCTTTCACATGAAACTGCTAAAAGATTTCCTCTTCAATTCTACCCTTCAGTAAAGGTTCTGGAACTGAGAAAAAAAAAATCAACGCTTTATGCTTGAAGGGCTTAAAAAATGTTCTCTTACAGCAGAAAGAGGAGAACTGACTATTCAGCCCACAATTTCTTGGTGTCACCTTCAAATTAAAAACAAATGAGAACATCATTACCTATTCCTTTCCACATTACTATTCAGCATATCTACCACTTTATTTCATAATTCTTCTCAATAGCTGCCCCTTTCTGCAAGCTCTTTTGAAATTTCCCTCACATGATTGTCATATTTATTAGCTTTAGAGCTTTGGTAATATCACCTTATTACCCTTTGTTTCAATCTTGTCAACTCCTTCTCAGGAAAATAAAATACCTCTGACATTTGGGAGAATATTTCTTTATAAGTTTTCATACATTTTGTTTAATGAACTTTCATATATCCTAAATGCAAACATATTCTCCTTATAGCAATTATAGATATATTTTAAGAATCTGAATGTTACTATAGTTCTTCAGTGGCCTAATTTTCTCCCCAATTACTTAGGCATTCTTGAGAAAGTATAATTTTCAACTCATTTCAGTGGAAACAAAAATAGTCTAGACACTAGACAAGCAATAGCATTTCTGTGTTTTTTATAGAGGATACGGTGTGAGTAGAACATCCAATGTATTCTCATGAAAGGATAATAATTTTCATCTGACAAGTAGCTGGGATGTATTTTACTGGTATTTTCATTGTCAGCAGTGGAAAGTTGTGCTAATCAACCGTATAAGACACAGTCATTTTTGAAAACATCCTGACAAACTTATGCTTTTCAAAGCTATTTATCTGAAATAGCAGTGTGCAACAGAATCAATGTTTAATATAGAACAAGTTCAGTGGTGTTGCTGACTCCTGCATGCCTACATCCACAACTTTCCTAAGGATATGCTTTCAAAATTACTAAATCTCTCTAGTACTACAGTTGCAGGCCATTGAAATTTGTACGAGTTTCTACACTATTTTCAGCTAGTTTTAAATTAAGCTACCCATGAAAAACCACCATTCTTCTAAGCTCTATCTATATATTTTTACTACACTCAAATTCTAGCTCATCATCTAGCTCCTGTAATTTTTCCCAATTTATCCAGCCTCCTCTGCACTTCTGGGCTCCCTTCCCAAATTCTCTTCCCACTCCATAAGTGCCACTGGAGAAGTCCCAAAAACATAAAGCCTGCAGTAAAATATAGAAACTTCTCCTCAGTTTGCATATAATTTGTAAAGTCCTTTTTTTTTTGGCCCAAAATAATAACCATATGAGGGTAATATGCTAGGAAATGAAATATCCTCCCAGCTTTACAGTCATACTAACTTTTCGGAGAGTTCTTTGGATTTTATATCATCTGCACCAAATCAAAATTGGAAGAGTGATTTCAGTTATATTTCTTTTTATTATTCAGTATACTGTGCCTTTCTACCTGATTATTTTTTCATAACCAAAATAATACCCATTTATCCCAAACAAAAAAATGTCAAAACACATGATTAAAAAAGTTCAAAACTTAATAGCAACTGAAAGATAACATCCTTACTTGTGTATAAATAAACACTATAGAATCAGATAGCTCAAATTTGGATACTCGGTATATGTTGGAACTGCAAGATATATCTTCTCGGTTTTTCTGTCTCCAGCATATACAGTTAAACTGTCCATGTGACATGGTAAGGGAAATTTTACAGATCTAGTATGACTCCTGTATCCTTCACCAATATCATCATTGTGGTATGACCATAACAGACTAGTCAGGACTCTGGATTCTACATCATATTGTAGATTAACTAAAAACAAAATTAAATAGAAAAGTGGAAAAAAAATCACATATGGTAAAACAGGCCTAGATTTGTAGGGATGCTGTTACTCACTTGTTCCAATTGACTTTGAGCACTTCAATGAAATCAGGAGAGTTTGCTGTGTATCTGACTTGTGAAAGCTACTGTTCCAAATTGCTCCCTTTGGGGCCTCCTGTACTCGTCATCTCTTTGAAATCCATTGACAGCTGAGTTAACACAAATGTCTAATCTAAGAGTCAGAGTGTGCCACAGATATCAGCTAAGGAGAGAATCTGCTCAGCAGAACTTCTGTAATTATTAAGAAAAAGTGAATTACCAGCTAGGATTTAGGGTAAATCTGAGATAACTATAAGGAAAATGGATCATTTATTTTAAAATCTATACAATGAGCATTGAATCATCACTTCTGAAGACATAACTGCACTTTAATGCTGAGGTGTTTTCTGAAGAATGTTTTCTTCATTCTTAGAAGTTTTATTTTTTTGCATTATTAAGCCAGTATAGAGTGTTCTGTAGGTAAACATCTTCTGGCCAAACTTAGTTGATCAATTGCTTCATCTGCTTCCTTCATGCTTCATGTGCACAAAGTTACTTGCACCATCTCTTTTGTACCATTATTTTTTTGGGTGCTTTTAATTCACAGATTGCTTTGGGCAAGGTTCATACTCTTTGTCTGGCATAGTTGGATGATTGTGCATTTTTTTAGAAGTTGTAGCAGTTATTTTTTTTTGTTTTCCCATCTCTTATCAGTATTTTAAATAAGCCCATTAACTACTTTAATATCTTTATTTTACAATATCGTGTCTTTCTTTCCCCTACCTGACAATACTATTTTTCTATCTGATTTCTATTGATGGCTCAATTAATGTTTCTAGTAGTGTTTCTATTTCACGCTGCTTGGTGGCTCTAAGTCTTCTCATTCAAAGCTTCTTACTTCTCAAGTGAGAAGTGTATTTTTGAATAAGAGTGATCATCCATTCAATTATAACCTTATTGAAATATTTGCCGGTAGATTATTTTAGAGCTTGTCCCCATTGAACTGAAAAGAAGATTTGTCATTGACTTCTAGCAGAACAGAGCAGATTGATAAAAAAAAGCAAAATATTCAAAGCTGTTTAAACCATTCATAGGACTAAATTGATGAAATTGAAGAGCTGTAACAGTTGAACTCTATCAGATTCTTTTTGCCAGTACCCTAAAATAGTATTAGATCTAGGTGGCTAAGTTACTGACACTCTCAAAAACCTTACAGGCTTTGGTCCTTTTCTGTTCACTGTATTATGAAAGTGAGTCCTCAAAGATAGTGTTTCAGACTTTTAAGATTGCTGTCATGTTTTATTTTAGTTTCAAATCCTATTCTAAATTATCATTCATTTACAAAGATGGCAGGAGAAAGACTATAGTTGCAAGATGAACCAAAAATCTAAAATCTATTTTAAAGTTTAAAGTAAATAATATCAAAATTTTAGAAGAAAAAGAGTCAACAGGTTATTAACCAATCACATTTTTCTAACTGTTATTTGGTCTAAAATTTGGCAGAAACACATGAGAAACCCTGAGAGTTTAAAGTTTCTGGCTGATCTCTAAATCAAAAACAGCTGAGCAGATTTAAATATTTTGTGTAAACAAATTTGCATCCAGGCTGCTAATCTGCATGCCAGCTTTCAGCTTGACATTTTCTGAAATGATGGAAAAATGCTAAGCCCTTAATACTAAATGGAGTTCATAATGGAAATGCTGACAGACCCGTAATTACCTGTATTGTGATTCTGCTGAAAGCTTCTTTATCTGTCTAATCTTTCACAATGGAGTTAAATATATAAATTCTGGAAAGGAGGAAAAAAGGAACTTTATGTTGGAAATGCTAAACTGTAGCAATGCTATATTTTCTTCCAGACATCCACTTATGGAGGCAGCAGTGACAAAAAAATTATTCGAAGAAAGATGTAGTATCCTCTGTGGAACTGTAAAAGCAGCCAGTGATGCTTAAAAGTTTAACTTAAACTCCATTTTTCAATCTTTTTGACTCACCTTTCTTTTAAAGTATGACTAGATAGATACAATCAACCATTTTTATTATGTCAATGAGACATTATCATAGAAGAAATTCGTCATTGACTTGGCATGGCAAAAAAATCCCAACCAATAAAAAGTACAGAAACTCATTTCACTGCCCTAATACTGTCCCCCTGTGCTAAAATCTTCTGCACTGAAGAGAGGAGGAAATACAGGTTGATATGTTTAGAAAACTTCTCCAGAAAATGAAGGGGAATAATAACAAGAAAGGTAATTCTCTGGACTTTAATTTACAAAGCCCTTAATGGAGAAACTCCATTATCTGCCAACTTTTGATTAGAGTTTTTAAGATTGCCTGGAAGAGCTTTTTCTCAGTGTCTTTTTCATCCCCCCTCCCCCCACCCTGAAAATCTTCCCCAGTGTGTCCAGGCTATAACCACCTGAAAAGCTAGAGAGCATTTGTTCTGCAGAGATTGCTTAGGATGGATGATTGAGTCATACCAGCCTTACTCCATCTCCATAGAATCTCTGTGCACCAGCCAGAGCACGCAGCTGTGCCCATAGAACAGCTTTCACACATGGCGTTAGCCCTGCAAGGAAACAGAATATCCTCTAGCATTTTTTGCCTTTGTGGTTTGCTGTGAGAATGAAATCTATTTCTCCAAGGTTCCCATAGCAAGGACTGGCAAAGCTCAAAGAATGTATCTGGAGTGAAAATGAGAAATATACCTTTCTGATACCTTCTTTCCAAACTGACACCTTCTCCAGAAAGAGACCTGGAATTTTAATTTTTCCTTGTAAAGCAACTACTTCAGTTCCAAGATCAGTTGTTTGCCCATATCTGTATCTTCTTTAATATCACTCTGCCTGTCTTCACACGTGGAGATTAGAATTCCAGGCACTGCTGAAGATACAGGCACACCAGTGTTTTCTATAGGGAATAGGTTTCACTTTGTCTTACTCTCTTTGTCTTACTCTTCCTGATTGTGGAAGTGCCATGGAACACAAAGTCAATAATTTCAGAGAAATTTCAGTGATGTTCTGAGGTCAAAACTCTGAGTTCCAAGTTCAGCATCACGGAGTTATCATTTAATTATATTTTTCTAAATGCATATTAATCTCTAAAACTCATCTACTTATGCATTTGCACACTCATCCAGTTTGTGAGGACATTCTGGAGTTCCTTAATATTGATGCATCAATCAAGGATCTTAACAACATCTCCAGTCTTGCAAATTTCACTGCATACTCCTTACTCTGTTGAGGATCCTCTGTTGAGAATTTTCTTCCAGATGGGAAGGAAAACTGATCCCATTCCTAATCCTAGGGATACCTCAGTCTTGGTTCATCATCTAAGCAGGTGATCATTAAGCCCTACTCTGTGCCTTGTATTTTGACCATCTTTAAGTTCATAATAGGAACTTTCATCTCTCCTGTGGTAAATTGTTTTTAATAGCCTTTAGTGGGGAGTCCTGTGAAAAGGTTTTTGTATGTTGACAGTGACTAAACTTAAAAAGATTAGTTTTCCTGATTAATGGATCTGTACCCAGAATTCCCTTTTTCTGGATGACAGCTTTAACCAAAGACCCAAAACCACTGGAGGAGAGGGCAGCCCATATATTTGCTGTCTTTGTTAGGGAGAAGAACGATGAATATTTTCCAAATCAGAATACTTTTCATAATACTTTTGAGGTACGATGAGACTGTTTAGTACTTTGACAGCACACTTAAAAAACATATTTCTGGAGTTGAAGGAAATGGTGCTGTTTCTGTTGGAAGCACTTTCTAGAATTTGAACAGAACTACTATTCCAAGCAATGTGTTAAAGACACTGAGCTCTTGCAGTTGCCATGTTTCAGAGGAAATGTTTCTGGCATGTCTTGTCCTGAAAGATTGCATGGTATTTTCCACAGAAGATTGTTATTAGCCTTCATCTTCTGGCTGAATTCCAATTTGAATAATTACAGTCTGCTGTCTGAATTCTCTAAGCAGAGTGTGTTAAATAACCTTCTAGACTTCCTTTTCTAATCTTCTGAGGGGCATTTCTGAGAATTATTAAATAATAGATCTGTTTAAAAGGCAGCTGCTTCTAAATGCTTGTGGAAAGTGACTGTTTTAGAAAGTGTGTTTACTGCTCAGTACTCAGTGATAAATTACACAGTGGCGTTGGTGGTGTAGAAAGAACTCCTTAGCACTGTAGAAAACCAGAAGGAAACTACCTCCTTTATAAGACAGCTGCAATTTAATTAAGAGTTCATTAAAAAAAAATTAGATAAACAATACAGTATTTTCTTCCAAGGTGAGGAATATGAGCCTGGAGAAAGCTACATAGAAAGTTTTGGAAAAGTTACAAGATACTGAAGATTTAAATAAAGACTTCTTGTTCAAGTTGAAGGATAAATACACACAAATGTAGTACACAAGAGAATATAGAAAAGTGCAAAGCTGTGCAAAGCTTTGAACTTCTTCCGATATGAAAAAAATCAAAGGGAAAAAATAGGTCATTTGGACCAGTCATGAAGTCAAGTCTCTGTTTTGCAATAAATGGATGAAAACGAAACATTTCAGATATAGTTGAGTAAGACATTTCTTTTAAGTATGTACCAGTTCAGTTGTTTGTTTCAATGTGGGAAGGGAAGAGAAAGGAGAGGAGAGTAGAGGAGAGAAGGAAATTTAGTATTTAATTTAATATTAATCACAATTGCTCAATGTGTTTTTGAACACTTGTAATTATTGGACTAGTTTAAGGATAATTTGTGGAGCTTCAGCGCATCAGTCCATCAAAAGTAATGTTTGTTTCTCCTTCTCTGCCCCATGGCAAGTAGCAACGTTCAGCAAAATAAAAAAGATAGGAAGCACAGATACTCCTCAAAAATGCTCTAACATTCACTATCTCCATCTTTTCTCTGACCCTGTTGTCACACTGTGTTAAACTAGAAGAAACCCTCTCCTGTACCATTTCTTCAAATCTTATTTACCTCCTACAGAGTATCCTCTATCAATCCAGAAGATTTTTGCTCTTCATGAAAAAAGCAGTGTTGACAGTTTTGCACATGATTGTTCTACCCTGTGTTTTGCAAACTCTGTATGTGCTCACAGGAAAACTTTACTTTTGTGTGTTTTACAGAGAACAATAAAACATAGTTATGCAAACTCATAGTAATTCTATGACAATCCAAGTATTATTTGGCATTATTTTAGTTCAGGACAAAAACATCATACCCACTCATGTCTGCTTGAGCAACATCTAAGCTCAGTCCAATCTCCTTAAAAAAGCAAGATCATTTTACATAATATTATGTGAAAATTAGGTATTCACAGGGTTGATACATGTCTGAATTGAATGGAAGCAGAGGTTGTTTATAGTCCTTTGAGAAACATTTTAGATCCGATTCTAAGAAAACACTGTTATTACAGTGCAGATGTTTGACTTGATTGCGATCTTGAAGACTGAGGATGTGTATATTTCTCTGATGTTACAGATGCACAGAGAACTTTTTGGCCTGCCTATCACTATGACTTACTGTTGCCAAAAACTGCATTAACTGCTGTTTTGGAGTCTCCTCAGTATAGAATTTTCATGAGCTTAGTTTCTTGTATGAATACAAAATTAATAAATATGAGCAAAATACAATATGCACAATTCCAAACCAAATAACAGCATTCTTGAAGATAATGATCAGGAGAAAAACAGAATAAGATAATTTCTCTGTTAAATAGCTTCATTATCTGTGGGTTAGTAAAACCTCAGGTACTTTGGTATGGAGTTTAGTACTACATTGCCAAAAAAAGTTCGTATATATATTGCAGTTTGAAATGCACTTTGAAGTCTTCAGTTCTTTACAGTTGTGTAAGAAATTGGCTTCAAGGGAATTGCTACTGTCCTTTGCTAGAGAAAAACAAAAAAATAAAATTTTGAAGTTAGTGGGTCAAATATCATCTGCTTTAATTACTTTAAACAGATGGAAATCATGAATAATTATTCATAAAAACCTATTTATACGCCCTTTCAAGGGTTAGTATTGCAATATTTTTTCAGTTACATAAATAGCAAAGTGAAAAAGAGCAAGTTATAGCTTCTCATATCTGCACATTAAGAAACAGTAATAAATGGTTTGTTCTATAACTACTCTGAAAAGCTGGATGAGTCCAGAGCCATGCAGACAGCACAAAAAAGCTAATGTTCAAGATCAAACTGTATTGAAGGGTGGTGAAGGGACTGGAGCACAAATCCTATGAGGAACGGCTGAGGGAGCTGGGGCTGTTCAGCCTGGAGAAGAGAAGTCTCAGGGAAGACCTCATCACTCTCTACAACTACCTCAGAGGAGGTTGGAGAGAGGTGGGGGTCAGTCTCTTCTCCCAGGAACCAGCAGTAGGACAAGGCAGCACAGTCTTAAGCTGTGCCAAGGGAAGTTTAGGTTAGACATTAGAAAGAAATTCTTTACAGAGAGAGTGATCAGACATTGGAATGGGCTGCACAGGGAGGTGGGGGATTCACTGTCCCTGGAGGTATTTAAGAAGAGACTGGATGTGGCACTTAGTGCCATTGTCTAATTAACAGGTTGGTGTTGGGTCATGGGTTGGACTTGATGATCTCAGAGGTCTTTTCCAACCTGGTTGATTCTGTGATCCCGTGAAACCACTCTGCTCTTCAAATAAACTCTCAGATAATGGATGATTTCTGCCACCTTCAATGAGATTTAAGCACACAGCTTACTGATGTTTCAGTATTGGGGCTATGAGTCTGTTACTGTATGATTTGGGAATGAGACTGTGCAACATTTTCAAAATTGCCAGAATAGGAGTTCTTTCATACATGAAAGAGATATTTTTTTTTTTCCGCCTGAGAATTATCCCACTTTCATAATTGTATTACATTTCATTTTGCATTTATTTATGGGTTATTTCTGAGTTTGAGCTCATTAATACGTCATGTTTTGCATCTGAAATCAAACATTTTCCTGTTTTCTACTGGAGTAAATAATCTTATTTAAAGTGCTTAAATATACAAGAAATTAAAACCACAGCTGAGCAACTGTATCAACATGGCCATTTAGACCTATGCATCTGCTCAGTGTCTCACCCTTCTGTGCTTGCTGACTATCTGTGTCAACTTCTGAAACTCTCCATGTGCATTCCTGCAATTCAGGGAATACCACAGTAAAAACAATCTTACATGGTTATAAGTGCTGAAATAACTTACTTTCTACAATCAATCAGCACATTTCAGCTGAGGGGCAGCAGGTTCTTGAATTGCTGTTACACAATTACAAAATAGACATACGAGCATGTCTGTTTCCTCTTGCACTTACTCACGGTTGTAAACTCAATCTGCTGTAATAGCATATTTTTAAAAATTTATTTATTTCTATCAGTTCCTAAAAAAAAAAAGGAAAAAGAAACCAGTTTGATCTTCAGAAAATGGAAGAAAAAAGGGAGGATTCCCCAAGTGCCTCTCATCTACAGATTTCAAAGACTCATACAGATTTGAGAAAATAAGTTCTATACTTGCAAAAATAATAAGAAAAAAGTAATTGTTGCTTGTTTCTGCACTTTGAGAAAAATACACCGTGGGTTGCTACTTAACTGTAACTAAATTAAGAACCTTAGTTTTGACTTTGAAATATTCTCCTCCCCAAGGCAATTTGAACACCTGCATATCAAAACTGCTTAGGCAACCTCACCAAAATCAATTTCTGTTACTGTTCCCATTATAAACTTTATGGTGGGTTTTTGTTTGTTTGTTTGTTTGTTTGTTTGTTTAGTCTGTTCTTATTTGAGAGGAGATCCAGGGCTTCTTTTTGCCTCAGCATAATTATGAGCTTTTGCAAACAATGGATGACTTTCCCTGTTGGGAGTGAGAAAGGAGGAAAAAAGAGCCAAATAATCCTTGTGTGAGCATTTAGGGCAAAATGTTCTGGCCTGCCTCCAGAGGTGCGGCTCATAGAGACAGTATGAATTTCAGTTCATTATACCCTTCCTGGTCCGTTGGGTTAAAAGTTGTTACTTCTGTGCAAACGTTACTTGGATAGCAAGCCATACAATTCTTTTAGGTATCTTCCTGTTGTTTTCTCTCTGGAGAAGCTGGGAGGTTTGTCTGTCGTGAGCCAGCCTAGCTGCTTACCTGTACGGAGCACGAGGACCTGCAGGGAGCTTGGATGCTCCTGCATGGAGCAGAAAGCAGCCATGCAGAGTGGAGCATCCTCTGTGCTAAGTAGGCCGTTTCCCACCATATTATAACAATTTCACACTACATTATATTGTGAGTCTTAAATGATTGAATGTCTCCTTTGAACATTCAAAGGTTTCCTACTATACTAGCTCACTGTTATCACTTCCTACATTGCCTCATGGCAAATTAGCTGAATATAGTGTAAGAAAAGGAAGATCATCAGTATCTTATTTGCATACAAACATCATATTATTTTCAAATTATGTTCTTTATGCTTCTCATTTTCCTAGGATGCTTTCTTCTGCCTGTATGAAGTTTGCCCATTCTATCTGTATTCTCCTATTAGTGTTTTGTTGCATAACAGATTTTTTTGTCTACCTTTATTCCCTCCATGGATATAAGAGCTAAATTACGAAATGGTAAGAACATCAGCAGTAATTCACAATTAAGTTTCGCCAATTTATACCAAGCTAGTCAGAAAAGTTAAGACAAGAGTGATACAAAATTTCAACTCTTCACTTTCTCTCTGCATAGGAAATGTTTGAGGATGGCTTCACTATTCCTATCGTTGTTACTTTGCCTAAAACTTACAGAAAATTTCTCAGGCTAATAACGTTTTTGGGAACAACCCCTATACTTTCTCCTCCAATAGAGAAGAACAAGAAAATGCAGTCATAATGAAGGCCAGTTTCTTTAGCAGCCAGCTTCCTTACCCTAGTGTGTTCATGGATCATTTTGGCTGATGACAGTTATTGTATTGTGCTTGCATTGTATGAAAACATTTGTACGTTGAGGGACATGTGAATGATAAGGGAGTGGGAGGTGATTTTTCTAAGAGGAACATAACAAAAGGAAGTTAATCCATGTACAGTTACAAGTGCCTTGGCTAGTGACAATGTCTGAACTGTAAATGTATCGAGATGTAATGGGGAATTGTAGTTTCAGGGAGCCATCTGTAGATCTCAATGAAAGTCGTCCAAAAGTTAAAAAGTTAAAAGTATTGTAACTTTTTTTAAAATTATTTTTATTTTTTCTCCCCAGCTGGCAATAGACCTTCTAAGGAAGTTTACAACACAAATACCTGATTTCAATTCTCCATTAGTTCTGCGTTATCTTGACTAACCTCCTTTAAATGGTGATCTGGTTTTCGTGCAGCACATAATACTGACATTATACCCCTCATAGAGAAAATGTTCATCCTAAAAGGACTTTTTTATTGCAGCTTTTGACAGTAAGGAAATATGTCATTATGACATTTCTTATATATTCTTGAGTTTACTACCTGAAAAAATTTCTCAGGCATCTGGTGTTATTAGTCTTTATGAAGGGAAATGCCAGAACCTCACCGTGTTCACAGTGAATAAAAAGTTAAAATACTCTTTGAAGCAGAATTCTGTCCATTGCTTCATATCTATACCTAAAATATGTATAGAAAAAACTGAAATAGTTACCTAATGAAGCTGTTATTTGCCTCACATATTCTAGGCTAGGTAAAAACTTTAAAGTGAGTCATTAAAGAAATTAGCATATCAATCAGTTTTAGTTATCATTTACTCAACTACTACAATAGGGGAAAATATAATTAAATAAAATAAATTAATAAAAATAAATAAATTAATTATAATTATATAATAATAATTGAATATAATTTTATTATATAAAATAATTAAATAAAAGATCCCATGGCAAGTGTTTAAAACATAGTGTCTCACAAAGAGTGACATACCTACCGTGCTGTTTCTGGATTACATGTAGTTCTTTTCACAGTCAACTATTGAACCAAACAGCACTGTACTTCAGCATTGCACAGTTCATTGGGCCCACTGCTGACTTCACAGGGTTTCAGGTCCATAGCAAAACAGACGTCATAGATGTGAGTAGTGAAACATACCTAAATCCGGCACTTGTTGCTTAAAACCGTAACACACAGAAATATTTCTTTCTCATTGTAAAAAGAAATTACAATATATGATCATATAATCATGGTTTGACATTCAAAATAAGCCTCACATGTTCTATGTTTGAAGTCATGGAAATGAAAATAGGGCTATAGGGAAGAAGGTGACACCCAGGCAAATGATCTGCCCAGTGATTTGGTTATTTTTATTCCAAAATTCAATTCTCAGTTCTCTCTACCACTGATTAGGAGCAGCATATTTAAAAGCTGAATTGCATGTGGTGTCAGCTAATAAATATTGTCACTGTTTTGAGATGTTATTAAAGAAACATTATCCTTCACAGAATACTAGTTTTCTAATGGTCTCTGACAGTTAAATTTTTCTTAAAGAATTTTGATAATTCTGCTTAAACATAAAGAATGTGATAATCCTTTCTAGTTAGTGGATGTTGAAGTATGTTTAAAAAACTTTCAAGTTGACTATGAGGATTTTAATTGGTCTTGTTTTTCTAGTCTGTCAGTACGTAAAATGTCACATAGTGGACTGTAAAATATTTTGTGGTAATTAAGACTTGGGTCCAGTTTTTTCAGTGTACTCTTCATAGTTTTATCTGTTTCATAGTGATTTGTTAGTAAGTGGGATTATTTGTTAGACTCTCTTTTCTAATAATAGTTTCCTTAACTTACCCATTTCTAACTGAACTGCTTTACTCATATGCCAAAAGTGGGCTTCTTTATTTTGGGATAACAGGCTTACTTTCAAATACAACAGTGCAACAAAGATGCTGTTGTGCAAAATCCTGGTCCATAAGTCCACTAAAATAATATAAAGTGATTGAAAAATAGAAATGGTGTATATGTGAAGCAGAACTGTTAGGGAGAAAAAAAAAGGTGAAAAATGTTTCCAGAACAAATTCTAAAGACAGCTGATCCAGAACAGATTGATTAGACATAGCCTGCCATGTTGTGAGGGTATTTATGACTTTTTTTAACTCTATCATGCATTGCAGCACTTTGGATTATCTTCTATCACACAATTTATTAACAGTTGGTGCTTCATCAGTACATAAGGTTCATGCAAAATCTTCAGTCATTAACAGTGCCATGCATTAAATTCACATGTATTTCAGTGGATATTTGAAGTGTTCCTTTGATCTATTCAAAAGCTATAGAGAAAAGAGGATGGCCAACTCAGGACTAACAAAAGAAAATAAAAAAGCAGAGACAAAGATATACTCTGAAATTAAACACATAGAGATAGTGATTTTTATTATAAAATACCTTCATTACTACAAAGTGTCTGACAGATAATGGATCAGAAGAAAGGAGGAGAGGAAAACAAGTAGAGCTAACACATGTTAGACTAATGTGTGAATTCAAGTAAATTGATAGAAAGCACAGGGAATCTAGAACAGTGAGCAGACCAGATCATTTAACATAAGATCCTGATTGCAAGTTTGGTTGCTTTTTTGTTTTTTCAGTCTCTGAGATTCTTTCAAGTCTTTTCAAGTTCCATTAAAATCTTTTTTTCAATGCACTTAATCCTTTTTGTCGCAGTGTTTAAACCACCTTTAATTCTGCAGTGTCATCTCTGGGACAGGCTGGGCACTACTGTATGCACTTTTCCAGATGTGACTGCACCATTAATATTATGACATTTCTTAATGATCTGTCTTACATATTGATATACCATCCCATGCTTTAATATCTAGCAGTGCTATAATCTTTAATGCAGATTTCCTTATACCAATGTCATGAGGGAATGCTTCAACCTATTACCTTGCTTGCAGATAGAAAATCTTTCTGCAAGTCAGTTACGGGCCAGATTTTTTCAGGGTATTTAGGTACCTAATGATCCAGGCAAGCTCCTAGCGCAACTGACAGAAGCCTAAATGTCTAAGACCCATTATTTCACTAGGTATTAGGTACTACATTTTTCAAAGTCATGCTGTGGCTTATCTGGAAAATACCTTTTAAAAATCTTAAAGAATTTTTAAAATGTCCCAAGTAACTTCCCAAAGTTACAGAAGTCTTTGATCAAGAAGAAAGCTGAAGCCATGTCTCCTGATTCCAGGACAGTTCTGTTAACAAATATCCATGATAAATCCTCTCCTTTTCTATGAATAAATGTAAAATACTAATCATGTTGTCTTACCAGGTATAAAGGAATAATCTCCAAGAGGTATTTTATATTATTGTAAATTGCTATTTTTTTTCTAATAAGACATTAGGTTTTATGCCACTTTTCAGTACTGATCTACCTTCCATTTAAAATAAACAGACTATTGCAATGATATATAAAATGGAAGTGACACAAACCTTTAATTTTTAGGTTTTACTTTTTCTGACAGACTTTAAAAACTTTGCCTTTACTATATGAAATATTAAGTGGAGCTAGTTACTAGTGACATACATGTACATAGAGTCAAAGCCATTGGAAAAGGACATACATACAATAAATACATATGAGAATCATTAGTATTGAGTAAAATATACAAATAACTGTACTTCCACAACAGATATGCGAGATCTGGTAAATGAGACTGGTAAAGAAGGAATCCATAGAAGGTTTTGGACATGGTCTATGGATGATTCCTTTTTAAGATGCTCATTTGCTACAAGTTCTCCAAACCTGGTACCTGTGGTGAGCTGAGAGCACCACAGATTATAGTGATTAGCACCATCTCATTGTTCCCTTGTGCTCCCTGCTCTCCACACTCTTGTGTTCCCTGGTCTGCATGCACTTGCAGTATCCTGTATTCTGTTTAGACTGCAGTCTTCTCAAATTGAAATTGGTGTCTTTTCTGTCTCTATGCAATGTGTAGCCCAAAATGCACCTTATATATGTCAGTATTTCAGAAATATTGTCACATAATAATGGTGGAAACTACATATGTAGTTGGTTCAGTGGGTCTAATTATCAACTGCATGTTGCTTTTGAGAAGCACAGTTTATAGAAATAAATCCAAGTGATAATTTTGCATTTCCAATGGCAGTAGTAATTTATGTCCATTTTTCAAGGACATTAATGGCAAAATAGCATTCACAGAGATGAAGAATCAGACCTCATCTCTGTGGAGTTCTTGGCCTGTAAATAAACTGGACTTCAAAAGTTTTTAATCTCCTAAGCATGTTTCAATAAACTGGCTCATGATTAATCAAAATGCATGCAACAATAAGCTAATTATCTTCAAAGTTTGTTTGGTTTTTGTTGGGCTTTTTTAATATTAAAGTCCAAAATGGAAAATATTTTGCTCGAATGTCACAAACTTTAAGTGGAACTTTTTATATTTAATCAATTATCAATCTTCAATAAAGAAAAATGTTGTGGTTTCTTGAAGGACTTTTTTTCTAGCAGGAGCTAATGAACAACAAATTCTCACATTACAGATTAGATATTCAGTAAAAATATGCCTACCAATCTGTAAATATCCTGATCTTTCTCCAATATGCATTCTGAAGGTCTGTATTATTGTCCACATTCCATTTAATAGAAGTGGAACACATGTCTTTCCCAAACATCAGAGTGGTAATTTTGACATCTACTCACTAAATTCCCTCCCCTGGATTGCAGAAAAATAACACTAGCTGCACAATATGCTGAAACATTCAGAAGTCTCATTAAAAAATATGGGCCAAACTTTCCTTACCCCTTTGTCTCCATTCTAATATGTATGTAAATAGGCCAACCAAACAGCCAGCACGGAATGATCACGGTTGTAATAAATAACACAATAAAATATTTAATATTAACATGTTTTTCCACTACATTGCTATTGTGTAGTCATGAATAAAACTGTAAGATACTAATTATTTTTTAGCTCTATCCTTTAATTGTTCTTATAATAATTTTTCACTGATAAAAGGGATTGCAAGGCTGGTAGAAAATCAGACCAGATGCAAAGTTGTGGAGATATAGGCTCTGGTATTTGTCTTGCACTTTCACATTTCATTGTCTCAGTTGTATGTAAATATTCTGTCCTGGAATGTATTTGCTATATTCATTACAAGTTCAAATCAATATAAATTTTAAATTTATCTCCTTTTTGGTTTTTTGTGGTTTTGGTTTTTTGTTTGTTTGTTTGTTTGGTTTTTTTTTTGTTTGTTTGGGGTTTTTTTTGTTGTTTTTTTTTTGTTGTTGTTTTTTGTTTGTTTGGTTGTTTTTTTTCCCCTCTGAGGTTTGGAAGGTTTTATCCATGTTTGCTACAGTTGTATCGGCCAACAGCTATTATAAGACTTAAGGCAGGGAATTCTACTTGCAATTTTATATCCATCATTTGGTTTGATGTATAACTCAAAAAGAAAGATTATTTCAGTGGTTATTACTGCACAAACCAAGGATATTTTATGGCTTGTGTTCTTGATCTTCCCTTCTGTCTGAATGTACATTTATTTTATTTTTTTTCCCCCTCCTCTTTCTTTTTGCCAGATAACAATAGAATGACTACAAATGGGGGTTTGGAGAATGTCCAAGAATCATAGTCTGTTTAGGGAAAGACAACTGAATTCCCTCAAGAAGTAGTGACAATTTCTGAACAAGGAAGAATATTATAATTGTAATCTTCATTGTAGTGTTTCTGTTTATTTTTTTTTCCTCTGGGAGGTTTTTGAGAACAGAAAGAGGAACAGAGTGTCACATTGAATTGATGTATTTTGAGTAAAGTTGTGACCCTCACATAATTTTGTAAAAATCACAGAATCATCAGGATTGGAAGAGACCTTTAATATTATCTAGTCCATCAACCCAGTACCACCATAATCATCCCTAAACCATGCCCACAGGTTCCACATCCAGACTCCTTTTGAACACTTCCAGAGACATTGACTACACCACATCCCTGGGCAACTTAGTCCAGTGTCTAACCACTCATTAAGTAATTTTGTCTTTTCTAACAAGTCATCTGAACTTCCCCTGGTTCAGCTTAAGGCCCTTTCCTCTCATCCTTTCATTTGAGACATGGCAGAAGAGACCAAACCCCCACCTCACATCACTACAACCTCCTTCCAGGTAATTGTACAGAGTGTCCAGACAAAACAATCCCAATTCCCTCAGCCACTCCTCATAAGAAGTGTTTTCTAGACACTTCACCATCTTCACTGCCCTTCCCTGAACAGAAAAGATTAAGATAGAGAAGAAACCTGTCTTTTAGATATATTTTGAGAATGCCTACTACATGTTCTGAAGGCATTAGTAAAAGGATGGCCTTGATCCTGTTTAGGTCAAGTACAGGCTAAGTGCCAGATACCTTCTCAGTGTCTCAATGCCATCATACTGAAACACAACAAGACGTGTTTTAGTGGGTTTTAGGCACTCATGAAACTTCTAATTAAGACACTGAGTAATACAGAGTTGTTTTCTTCCCCAAATAAGATATTAGTGAAAAAGGAGATTTCTGGTTCATAATTTTCATAGAGATAAAATTTATGTATCCAAACCCCTCTTTGTCCAACAGAGAGGAACACACTGAAGCACAAAGCAGAGACTTGAGGGGAGACCTCATTGCAGTTACGACTTTCTTGTGAGGGCAAGAGAAGGGGCAGGCACTGATCTCTCCTCTGTGGTGACCAGTGACAGAAACCGAAGGAATGGCATGAAGTTTTGTCAGGGGAGGTTTAGGTTGGATATTAGAAAGGGGTTCTTCACCCAGAGGGTGGTTGGGCACTGGAGCAGGCTCCTCAGGGAAGTGGTCACAGGACCAAGCCTGACAGACATCAAGAAGCATTTGGATGATACTCTCAGGTGTGACTGTTGGGGAGGCTCCTGTGCAGGGCTGGGAGTTGGACTTCGGTGATCATTGTGAGTCCCTTTCAACTCAGCAGATTCTGTGATTCTGTGATCTTACCACATAAGTCCACACAAGGTAGCTGAATGTGTAGCTCAGATGCCCAATCCATGGCTTCCTAACCTTGTGCTATTTTTCAGTGTTATTTATGCGACATTTTCTGATCTACATAAAGAATTTCATTTGTTAATTTCAAAAGTATTAAGTAGAAATAACAAAACCAAACTCAAGAGTATTATGACTGACGCTGATTCAGACCAGGTGTTACTCTCTTTTGGACCTCCATGCAAATCTTTTTCCGAATATCTAGTCTTCATTGTGCTTGATTAAAGGAACCCAGGCTTTTAAGTTTATTTTGTACAATTTTCTTTAATGGTGGCCAAGCAGACTTTGAAGGTTTCACATTTAAGATGCTCAAATCTTCAGAGGTACTTTGATTTGAATTCCAGTTGCCTCAGTGGTTTTCCAAGTAACTTATTTAATCCCCAACTTAATCTAACACTTCTGTATGCCCAATACTTTCTAAAAAAACCTGTAGGTGAAAGGAATATTTCACCTACATCAACACTAACGCAGTAGACAGAACAAATCGTGGACATGTTATTTGCTCTGTATGGATGCACCACTGTATGTTTGGGAGATCTGTAGGTGGGAAGACTGCAAAACATTTTATTAAGGGCCAAAACAGCGGGTAGTAAAGATACATCTTAATAATTATGGAAAAATATTTGAATTGAAATTCCTTGGTTTAAATTTCTTACACTGGGATTTTTTTTTTTAGTAACCAGGATTAAAAAACTATTGTTGAATAGTATATGGTTTGTTCAAGGAATTGCACTTATTCCTGACTTTTCTTAGTTTGTCAGATGGGTATTTAAAAAAAGTGTGTGGATCTTGTTTTCCTGTGGATATCTATCCCTTTCTTCCCTCTGGTTTTGTAAACTCCCAAAACATGAATGCATCAGAAGTAATTCACTGGCTGTGCATGAAACGGCTACGTGTGAAAACACAGTAACTGCTCTGTTTCTCATAGCAGAGTTCAAGCCAATGCAACTCTTTGTGCTATAAGGGATCAAACCTTCTCTATTTTGTGCTACAACGTCTGCAGAAAAACTTGGCATGCACATGGACCTTGTTTGTCATCTATATTGCTGTGAGAGAGAGCTGCTTTCATTTACTGTACATGGCTGCTGAAACTAAACCAGCTAGACCTTGGTTTTGGTGTCAGTTTGTTTTTTGGTGGGGATTTTTTGTTTGTTTGTTTGTTTGCTTTTAAGAAGAAATGGTCACAAAAATAATGCTAAAATAATATTTTAGTATTCAAGAAATAGTGGTTACAGTTACTGCTCTGTTGTCAGTGCATTTTGATAACGGGAAGTCAATCTCTCATCTCTTTAATCTGCTGCTCTTGGCAGGCTTCGGACACTATTTATCCTGCATTTTATAATTCATTCTCATAAAGCTGACATCTCCAAAAATCTTTGTTTGTGGGTCTAAACTGTATGAGATTAGTTCAGCATGTGAATTCTGAATTGTATCAGTTTCATCATATATAAAATATTCTTTTTACTAGGCACATGTAGATTTTCTTCATGTTTAAAACTTCTAATGAATAGTATATAATAAAATAAATGTTGAAACCTTTATGTAAAATTCAATAATTCATTGCCACAGCTTCACTTTTACCAAAAAAAGTGTTTTGTAAGCAGAGAAAATTCCTTTTCATTCCCTAAAGAAATATCATAGGGACCAAATAATATTTGCAAAGGATTCTATGATTATGAGCCAAAATATTAGGGAGAATTATGAAATATCTGTACATTATGCAGCATAATACCTCTCTGTGTGTTTTTACTTGTATGTCTGATCCTGTACGCATAAGTTTAATTTAATTTACAGGGAAATAATCCTGTTAACTCTTTCCTGTTATTTTCCTGTTGAACTGAATGGCAAAATTCCCACAGGACTTGAAGAACCAGAAATTTCTTAATATGTAAAGTTAATTGTGTGGCTGGATTCAATTACATGGGTATCATAGAACAAACAGCATTCACTTGCTCCCTTAGTACTGTTCCCTTCCCTTCCTTCTTTCCAGAGGCCATCTAAAAAAAGTATGTTGTAAGCTAGAATAGAGCTGTTCTACTCCTGTCAGTGTGTGACTTGTGTTTAACTTAGGTAAAAGCTTAGGTTGCCTCCAGCATATTTATTTTTTTCCCAACAATTCTGAAGTCCTTTCATCCAGATTTTGTAGATTTCTCAGAAATCACCTTGCAGTCAGCACATCCACTTCTACCAAGCACTTACAAAAAGCAGGAAAGTGTGCATGCAATGAGTGCATATGTTTGGAAGGATTGGTTTTTCTTTCAGAAATTAACCAACATAATAGACAAAAGCACAGAGAAAAAAAAAAGGCATCGAGTGAGAATATGTTTCATCTACACATCAATTGTACAATTATACATTTAATCTGATTTTTTAATTATTATACCATAGAACACTTCAGCATTGCATGCAATAGCATATTTTCCAGAGACTATTTCCCAGAATATTTTAAAGCAAAAGCAATTCTATCTGAAAAAAAAAATCCAATTTCTTCTTTTCTTATTTTTTAGAAGATGATTTTCAAAGCTTATTAGTTAAAAAAACACTTGAAAATACAAACAAATGAACAAAGAGGAGAAAAGCAAAGGAAAGCAAGGACATTCAGAGTAAACAAATATTAACTCTTTATAGGAATAACCTTTCTTCCATTTGGCAGCAGAAAATGTCTTCAACAGCCTTATGCATAAAGCTGAAGTTTCATTAAAATAAATGACAGTTCAGCACCTACTTAAAATTAGGCAATTAAATTTAAGCACTTCCTTAAATTACAGGCATTTTTTTCTTCTTTTTCCAGGTGTTTCTCAGTTATTATTGTATGAAACATCCCCTGGGCAACAGACAACTTTTTGTATCCACATGGTATTAAATAAAGCCTGTGGCGGGTTCACCTTGGCTGGACACCAGGCATCCACCAAAGCTGCTCCATCATTCCCCTCCTCAGCTGGAGAGAAAATATAATAAAAGGCTCATGAATTGAGATAAGGGCAGGGAGAGTTCACTCACTCTCAGGAGAGTTACCATCATGGGCAAACCAGATTCAACTTGAGGAAATTATTCTAGTTTATTACCAATCAAATCAGAGTAGCATAATGAGAAATAAAACCACATTGTGAAACACCTTCCACCCACCCCTTCCTTCTTTCTGGGTTCAATTTCATTCCCAGGTGAAGAGGGTTGGGGAATGGGGTCTGTGGTCAGTTCATCACATGTTATCTCTGCCACTCCTTCATTCTCAAGAGAAGGACCCCTCACACTCTTCCCCTGCTCCAGAGAGGAGTCCCTCCCAGGCGAGACAGATCTCAAAAATTCCTTCAGTGTGTGTCCTTCACAAACTGCTCAGTGTGGGTCCCCCACAGGATCACAAATCCTGCCATCAAACCTGCTCCAATGTGGGCTCCTCTCTCCATGGGACCATTGGTCCTGCCAGAAGCCTGCTCCAGTGACCCACAGGGTCACAGCCTCCTTCAGGCACATCCACCTGCTCTGACACTGGGTCTTCCATGGTTGTCTGCTCCACCATGGCCCTTCATGGGCTGCAGGGGGACAGCATAGAATTATAGAATAGTTTGAATTGGAAGGGACCTAAAAGACCATCTCCTTTCAAAACCCTGTGCTGTGAACAGGGACACCTTCCACTTAGACCAGGTTGTTTGAAGCCCCATCCACTGGTCTTGAACACTACCAGAGATGGGGCATCCACAGTTTCTCTGGGAAACCTTTTCCAGTGTCTCACTACTCCCACCGTGAAGAAATTCTTCCTAATATCTAAACCTACCATCTCCTGTTTAAAACCATAAGCCCTTGTCCTATCACAACATGTCCTTGTAAAAGGTCCCTGTCCAGGTTTCTTGTAGGTCCCCTAAATTACTGGAAGACTGCTTTCAAATCTTCCCCATAGCCTTCTCCAGGCTGAACAATCCCAATTCTCTCAGCCTCTCTTCATAGGAGAGGCGCTGCAGCGCTCCACCAATTTTCTTGGGCCCTTCTTGCCTCCCGTAGGAGGCCCTTCTTTATCCTGTAGCCTCTTCCAAGTAGATCCTCGAAGATGCCAAAGTCTGCTCTCCTGAAATACAGGCTAGTGAGCTTGCTGCACATCCTCCTCATTGCCATAAGGATCTCAAAGTCCACCATTTCAAGGTCACTGCAGTCAAGGCTGACTTTGAGTTTCACATTCCCCACCAATCCCTTCTTGTTGGTGAGAACAAGATCCAGCGTAGCTCCTCTCCTTGCTGGCTCCTCTATCCCTTGGAGAAGGAAGTTATCATTAATACATTCTAGGAACCTCCTGGATTCCTTATGCCCTGCCATGTTGCCCCTCCAACTGATATTGAAGGGTTGAAGTCCTCCTTGAGGACCAGGACTTGTAGGCTGCTCCTATCTATCTATAGAGGGCCTCATCCACTTGGTCTTCCTGGTTGCGTGGCTTGTAACATACCCCCACAATTATGTCACTTGTCCCTGCCCTCTCTTTAACCCTGATCCACAGGCTCTTGGTTTGCTCCTCACCCATCCCCAAGCAGAGATCCATTCACTCCTGCTGGTCATTGACAAAGAGGGCAGCGCCTCATCCTTGTCTCCCCTGTCTGTCCTTCCTGAAGAGCCTGTATCCTTCCATTCCAACACTTGAGTCAAAGGAGCCATCCCACCACATCTCGACACCAATAAGATCATAGCCCTGCTGTGTGCATGCACATCTCCAACTCCTCTTGTTTATTCCCCATGCTGCTTGTGTTTCCATAGAGGCATTTGAGTTGGAGCCCCAGTGAGGTTGCCTTACCGTCTAGAATTCCTTTGTGCTGCTCTTCAAGTGTTGTCCTGCTGACCTGAAGGGCCTCTCCAGGCTCTGGGTATCTGTTGCTGGCACTGGCATCAAACTGTCAGGAATGGGATAGACTGAGGTTCCCTTTCCCCTGGCAGCCTCCACTGCTGAAAATCAAACTGATTAATTAGAGCAAAACCTATTATTTCATTTCACTGAAAACAACCAAAAAGGATGACTGAAAAATGCAAGCTACTTGCTTATGTGAATGAGCTGCAAAAAAAGAGATTTCTATCAAGCTGTTGAAAACTCTGTCCATCCTTTTAAGTTGTACTTATCACTTTGTGTTGTTTTATGAATAAGTCTCATATAAAAAACTTAATGAAAAAATCCATGACTTATGAGTGAGAATGTTATGCCTTTCATTAGTGCCAACAGTGAGTGACAAGATTTAAAACAAACATCTTCAGATGAAACTTAACAGTACTGAAAGTGCCACATATGCATTTCTGTTAAAATTGTCTGTACTGATTGAGGAGGAATAAATTAATATGGCTTTGAGAGAGAAAAACAGAAAATATGCTTGATGTTTGGTTGCCAGAAATATAGGCTTATTCTGATCACTGATTTTATAATCAGTAACTTCTGCAGATACAATTTTAATTTAATTTATTTTTAATTTAAATTTTAAATTTTAAATTTTAAATTTTAAATTTATTTTTTAATTCACCTTTTATACTGTAATTTTAGGGAGTAAATAAATTTCAAGTAAAATTAAAATCTCTTAATGAGACCTAAGGCACTGCATTTTCCTCATGAATTCTTGTGTTGTGTCCTAAGATCTGCATTTTGAATGAGTTCATTAGAAAATATGTTATGCATATTGAATTGAAAAACTGTTTAACTGGATAAAAATGTAAGTGCTGTGCCTATTAGATATTGGCTGGATTTATCCCTCTAATTTAAATTTTATTCCACTGTCCACTGGCCTGTCAGATTTACTTCTCCTCCTTCTTTAAGTGAAAGTACCTGAAACAATATGAATGATAAGTAACTTGGTCTTTCATAAGAAAGAACATTTGTCTTATTACAGAAATTTGTGCATGGGGAAGCTCTAGATTTTCTTTATAATTTTTAACATTTTGAAACATTTCAAAAGCATGAACACCAAATAGAGAGCCTGAAAGTAATTCTTGTGAGTTCAAGTGTTTAGGGAATACTGAGCATGACAGCTAGCACAGGCAGGGAGTAACGATGGTGAGCTGCCTGTGTGTGGTTCTGCTACATTTGTACTTATTCTGAAAATTGTAAACAGGATTATTAATGCAAAATGCCCTTTCAGAATTAATTCCATTTTATTGCTTTTCTTGGGCTCCTTGGTAGTAAATACCTACTGTGTTTAATCTTTTGTTTTGCATTTGTGTCATATTTTGGATAATCTAATTAAGCATTGAGAGCATCCACTGCATTAACTTCATTAACACAGCCAAATTTACTGTTGCTGACAGATCCAATATAAGAAAGAATGGGCTTGGGTGGTGGCCACTCCAGGTCATACTAATGTGGATAGGACTGAGAAGTTTGAATTGTTGCTTTTGTATAGAAAAACAGAAGCATGTAGCTTGCAGAAAAGTCAGCGTCTTTTAAGCTGTAGCACTCACTTTTAAATTATTCCTGGTTTTGTTTAATTCTTTGTTTCTGTGCTGCTTTCTGTTTGTGCTTCTCCTTATCTCCGTTTTCCCAATAAAAGCAGATTAATTTATTTCAGAGTGTTTATACAGTTTTCCAAAGGTGAAGATACTTGGCTTTGGCTTAAATCTGTGTTGTAGAAGTGACCCTGCCAAAGACTGCTGTGGAGCAACTGCAGGCAGAGTTCCTTGTGTGTGTGCCAGGGCAAACTGTCAAGGAAAGAAAGGGAAAGCTGCAGGAAATGGGAAGAGAAGGCTTGGCATTGTCTGAAATGGAGCTTTCATATTTGCTCTACATGACAAATTGTTATCTTTTCTAGTTTATCGGTTTTTTTAATTTATGTATTTATTTTTATTTGGAAATTGAATAAATAAGCAGAGAATATACTCACAATGTCTTTTGGATAAAATATTCTGATTATCGATATCAACTTGAAAGTCTAGATAAAAAGAGTTAAGGGATAGGACTTTTAAAAATAATTCACTGAATCTTTCAAAATAATTGGTAACATTTTTATAGATAGAAATCAAAATCAAAAAATGTGCAAAATCCATGTCAGTTACGGTGTGATAATAAGGAAAGCTGAGGCAAGAAGAAGGAAATCAAATATGGTGGGTCCTGCATTGAATTTATTCTTTCCCATGATGGAACTGGTTATTAATCTTTTTATCATGGAAATAAAAACGTTCTTCACAATTCACCAATCTACCATCTCTGCTTTATTAGCCAGATATTTGTCCTATTATTTTGTCATGTATGTAATGGTGCTGCAAGCAGCACACATGTTACTTAATGTCAGTGACATTGCTAATTTTCTTACTTTGGGAATCCATCAGTGACCAGCTTAATTTAATGCAGGTTGGATTCTGCTATTGATATATTCTAATTTGCAGAATAGAATTGTAGCATTGTTTCCAGAACTCACCCCTTTTACAATTAAAAATCAGTTACAATCTAAGTATTTCTGAAACTTAGTCGTAGATTTAAGCACTTTATTTTAGCTGTCCCATTGAAAATATTGCCTATGTATAATTTTGATATTTTCAATGGTTTAACTGAGTACCATATTAAAACACTAAAATTAAATTTGCAAAATGGATGGCAAATCTATAAAATTTACTTGCATTTATAATAATTTCCAGTTTTATTTACTTGAAAGGAAGGTTTTAAATATAAGCTAGAAATATCCAATTGTGTCTAATTTTTGCAGTCTTTTTGGTTACCTATTCACTATGATTTATTTCCCTGAAACTTTCTATTATTTTCAACTCATAAAAAGAAATAAAGAGTTGTTTGAGTGTTAGAATGACTTCATACTCATGCAGGTAGTGTTTATGTTTCTGATTGCCAATGTATACTCTATTGGCATTAAAGTGACCATGTTATATATTTCAGACAGTTGCTACTTTTGCTGCAACTTAATTCACCTCCATTATGGAAATTTATTAATGCAATTAAGAGTACTTTGTTCTGGATTCAGTTAATCTTCAGCCTTGGTAAAATGCTGCAACTTTACACATAGCAGTATCCTTGACATAGCTGCAGAGCTGATATAGGTTAATGTAATTGTTTGTGTGCAAGACCCTTGGTATTGACCTCAGAGGCATCAAATTCTGCCTTTAGTAACACTCATATAAATCAGGAGTAGATCCATTGATTTCAATTACTCAGTATTTACAGTCAAATGAAACCGAGAACGTAATTTGCCCTGTACATCTAAATTTAACCTTGGCACAAACGTGCACACTTGAATGAAGCAGTTAGGGAATTCAAAGATCATACTGGTAAGTGGAGAACAGTGATATCCTGAATGGGTAAAAGTTAGAAAAAATAGCTGAACAGACATTAAAAATTAGAGAAATCACAATTTCATCTTCCCTTTGCCTGCAAAAAAACCTTCTACTTTTAACTTTCCTAATCTCTCACCAGATAGAGCTGTGTTTAGAGTCACCCTTTTACGTGATTGTCATGCAGTATGGATTACTCTTAATTTTCTCTTAATGAAGAACTATTCTAGATGATGTACTTTTGTGTTCACTTTCTGCTACTTAACCCCATGAAAACAGAAGAGTTAAACCTCTAGTCTCTTAGGAGAGACTGAAAGTTCATTTAAGTCAGAAAGCAGTTGTTCCTAACATGGGGTTTTATTATTTGTAGTGAACAATGGTTAATCTAAGCCTTAAATAATATATAGAAAAACTGAGATTAGGAAGATGATTAAAATGCAGCTTCAGGTTTATACATTATGTATAGTGTGACAAACACAACTTACATTTTCTTTCCCCCAGTTATGTGGACTGAAAATAAATTTTTATCAGGTTTTTATATCTAATGAAGCTGTAACAACTAGTCCTTTCAAATATTAAACTTTTTTCCAGGAAAAGAACTCACATCTTTCCTTATGCCTGCAAAGAACCACGTAGTTCACAGTGCTTTATATGTTATGATATTGGACGTTCTTTGTGCCTCAACTTTGACTGAAAGTTTATTTTAAAGTCTACAGTATTCTCCATAAAAATTGTTTTTATGTCTCGTGCTTTCAAAATTGTATTTATTCCCTGTTCCATAAATAACAATTCCTTATGATTTGGATATAATGATGTTTGCTAAATTTTCCTATAGGTGGTAAATATTTTCCCATTTTCTGTAGCTGTCATTAAACTGTATTCCCCATCCAGAAAATAACAAAAGATGATAGCATGAAGTACCTATCTGGGTCATCACAATTAAATTGTATAGAAATAGATAAAAGAAAACTTTAAAGAAAATTGGTTCCTTTCCTCTGCAGAGACTTGTTCCTCCAGGGTTTCTTAAGGTTGGGCGTCTTTAATCTTTAAAACCAGACACTGTGCTGAGACTGTCCCAGAATAAAAATATTTTTGTACAGTAAATACATTTGCAAAAGCAAGTATTGTAGTTGTCATAGAAAGCATTTATTTCTCTGACATTGAGACTACACTTGCACTCACACACACTCTTCTGATTGGGAAATACAAACTTGCAATGTTCAGCTGTGTTGTGTGGTTTTTGTTTTTTGCTTCTCCCTCATGCACACAGAAATAACCTCTCCACGGATTTATTGTTTCAAAATAACTAATATATTTTGTTCTGGAATAACCCTCTTTAAAGTAAAAACTGTAAGTTTTTAAAGATAAGTGTCAGAAGTTACAGATGTGCATCTAGTAGTAATATCAGTGGAGCATAAATAATTCATTTATGGCTCTATCTGCATCAGCAGATGTCTAACCCTCAATTCAAAGGTCTTTAAATTTTATGTAGACATAAGAACCAAGTGGCAGAAAATTCACATTTAATTCTTAGTTTAAGGCTGAATGACCTGATTTTTATTCAGACATTACGATCAAAATCACTGAGCTCTTTCTCTGATTTTTTTGTGGTACTGATAAGAATTTTCACTGGTATTAAGATTGCAGCCCCCATTATGTGGATACAGAAGTGCTTCCACTTTTAGAGCCAGGTATTTAATCTTGAAGAAATATGTTCTGTATATCTGATGTTTTAAATTTGACCTTATAAAACCATGTCAAATTAAGATTAATTAAATTTGTGCTTTTATATTTACTCAGTCCCTTAAATTTAAGATAATCCCTTCTTCATGCTGCAGATTTTACCATCTCTGTATGCCTGTGGTGAGCAAGGTGAATAGAATTTCTAAAATTTTGCAGGGCTCCTTGAAAAAGGAAAGGCTGAAAACTCAGAACAGAAAATTGGTATAGAACTTCAGAGGATGCTAGATTGCTTTCTCATGTGGATAATCCTACTAGTAGGATGCCATTTTCAGGGCTGAATGAAATAAAAGATATACTTAAATATCTGCTTATACACGTATATTAAAGATATACTTAAATACACTCCTAGTTTATAGGTGATATGTAGATAACAGCTGGCTGGTACCATGTACATGTATGTACTAACTTCACAATAATTTACTTTGTAAATTTTACTGACTAAACTTGGGGCTGAAATGTGGGACTATCTTATAAAGTATTGATTTCATCCCCTATGGGGAGTAATCTAGTAAGAAATCTAATGTCAGCACTCCTTTCCAATGCAAATCACCAAGAAAAATAATTCTGGATGTGTTCAGTAGTCCTCAAAACTATCTGAATTTTAATAGGACATTAAAATGAGCATATTAGAACGAAGTAGATTTTTGTCCAACCAGTGAACCTGTAAAGTAACAAAACCCTGAGAGGAAAATGGAGAAACAACACTGAACACATGTGTGGATACAGTGGAAAAGTTTTCTCTTCAGAGTTGCACATTTTCATTATTCATCCACAAGGCCAATGATTATTAAGTAGCCTTCAAACTACTGCTCAAGCTGCAGATAACATTACAAAGAATTTTCCCATGAATATCTACTAACTATATGAGAGATGGATCTATTGCACATGAAGTTTTGAAGAAATTTACAACTTAGGTGTTTAATTACTAGAGAATTAAAATAGAAAGATAGGAGCAGAGAAGGAATACATTGTTCAAAAAAGCTATACTGCAAGAGACTTTTACTTCCCTTTCATAACTGTAGAATCTGTCTTTCATCTGCTATGGCAATTTAGACCTCAGTGTATTAAGAACTCTGAACAACACTCCACTGCTGGGGTATTTCCCTCACTGATTTTAATGCCCACCCTCATCAAGCAGTTACTGTCATCACATGGAAGGATGAACTGGTAAATAAACTATGGAAAATAGTGTATCCCTTATGTGTGTAGTCAGGGCCTGTGGGATACAGATGTTCTGCTGCTTATATTACAGTGTCCTAACAGCATGTGGTGGGTGTAGGCAAGGAAAACTGATCTTAATTAGAGAAAGAATTAAAACATTTACTACATGCTTACTGCCACCAGCTTTAATTGGAAATCATATGAGTCTTTTAAAAGCAAAATTATGTAAGAAAAATACAATAATATGTAATAAATAATTAAGGAAATGGAGGACAAAATGTTTATGTAGTTCATGTATCCATGAGCCCTCCTGGTCTTCCTTGACTTGCAATCCATTACATTATTTTTTTTAATTTCTTCTTGATTGGTTTCAATGAAATATATGTTTTCAATGCAAAGCAGTGCTCTCATCCACAATAACTCAGACTCTGTCATCATGACAGACTCATACAGAAGGAAAACCAGAATAAAGATACCAAAATAAGAGCAAATTTGCACTTCTAAACAGTTTCAGTTTTTCATGGTAACAATTAAAGGAAATCTTATCAATTCAGCAGTAGCTAGCAATAGGATTGCTTATTATGGGGGTTTGAATCTGGCTGGATGCCAAGTGCCCACCAAAGCCACTCTGTCACTCCCCTCTGCAACTGGACAGGGGGGAGAAAATATAACAAAAGGCTGGTTGAGTTGAGATAAGGACAGGAAGAGATCACTCACCAAGTACCATCACAGGCAAAATTAGGGAAATTAGTTGAATTTATTACCAATCAAAATCAGAAAAGGATAATAAGAAGTAAAGCAAATCTTAAAAACAGTTTCCCAAAAACCTCCCTTCTTCGTGCGCTCAACCACCTCCCCCACAGTGGCACCGGAAGACAGGGAATGGGGGTTACAGTCAGTTCATTACATATTGTTTTTCTTGATGCTTCCTCCTGAGAGAGAGGAAGCTCTCTCTTCACTGCTCCAGCATGGGGTCCCATCCATGCTCCAGCATGGGGTCCCAGTGGACTCCGGGAGAGTCCACCACAAACTTGTCCAACGTGAGTCCTTCTCACGGGCTGCAGTTCTTCACAAACTGCTCCAGTGTGGGTCCATTTCCATGGGGTGCAATCTTTCAGAAACAGGCTGCTCCATCATGGATCCCCAATGGGGTCACAAGTGTTGTAAGCAAACCTGTTCCAGCATGGGCTCCTCTCTCCATGATTCTGCAGATCCCTGCCAAGAGCCTGCTCCAGCATGGGCTTCCCGTGCGGTCACAGCCTTCTTTGGGTGCATCCACCTGCTCCAGTGTGGGGCTTCTCCAAAGGGTCTCTGTTCCACCATGGACCTCCATGGACAGCAAGTGCACAGCTGCCTCACCATGGTCTTCTCCGCAGGCTGCAGGGGAATCCCTTCCCCTGTGCCTGGAGCTCCTTCTCCCCTCCTTCCTCACTGAACCTGTTTCTCTCAGATATTCTCACTCTTTGGCTGCAATTACTTCTACGCAGTAACTTTTCTTTCTCCTTCTTAATTATGTTACCACAGAGACATTACTACATCTGTGATGGACTCAGCCTTGGCCAGGGATGGATCATTCTTGCAGCTGGCTGGCATTGGCTCTGTTGGACATATAGAAGCTTCCAGAAGCTTCTCACCTGAGCCAGCCCTCCCTCCAACCTCCCACAAACCTTGGCATGCCAACCCAATACACTTGTTAGGGAAAGTGATGATGGTGATCCATGAAAATAACTGAAACCACTGGCTTACATATACAGTAAGTTATTACTAGTATAGATAATATATTTTGTTCCTGTACTTCCTTTAACAATTGTGGTTTGGGTTGGTTTTATTTTCCCAGCCAACACATAGGTTCTTTCTGTTGAGAGATTTTTAAAACCAGCTTTTTATTATATTAAAAGCAGTGGGTGCATATATATTGCATCTTTACTGAATATTGCATCTTTACTGAATATTGCATCTTTACTGAATGGCCATCTTGTGTTTAAATCTTCCCCCCTCTAAAAAGTAATGGGAAATAAAATCCTTGAGAACTATTAAATACAAAGGAACATGTCTTAATTTCCTAAATTTCCAAGGAATTTGACTGCAGAGGAAGTTTTATTGCATGCTACCTTGTTTCATACTCTTCTCTAAGGATTTAATTTACTGACTAATGTAGCATGCAGGTAGGCCAGTCTGACTTTTACTGTGCTCCCTTTTTAGGGCTGTAATAGCAGGGTGAGGAAAATTACAGATTTTAACAAATGTATGATTTCCAAACAGCAAAAAACATAGGTGTAATGTGACTCATGCCCCAGGCTATATTCATGCTTGTAAGAAAACTTGCATTATCTTCCCATAATAAAAATAGAGATGAGATGAGAACATAAATTAACACTTCTTAAGAAAATAATTACTGTAAAAACTTAAACTGTTGTAAAGAAATCCATGCAAGGCCCATTAGAGGAATTAACTTATTTTCCCAATGTACAGACAAGAGGATGAATACATTTATGTGAACTTGTTATGCAAAATGTTTGCTTTTAAACAGTGTGTTGTTATTAAGTCACTAGTGGCAGAGGATTCATGAATGTAGGAAGGGTAGTTGTTAGCCATTTTGTCTTTTGTGCTGAAACTGGTGAAAGCCTAATATTACTGCTGTTAGTCCTTCTTAGGTTATTTCCTTACGTTCTTCAGTAAAAATTGTGATGTACAAGCACTCTGATAAAATAAAACAAACTCTGTGCTTTCTTATGTTTCTTTGTGAAGAGAAATGAATGTATGTGAACTGAAGTACTGATGTTTCTTTTGTGTTCCTTGGCACTATAACCCGCCAGAGCTAATGAAGAAATAGTTTCATTCAACAGCTCTGCATGTGTTGGAGTTTTTCTACCTTTTTCTGCTCTTGTGCATTATGATGCCTATGGAAATACTCTATGCATAGTGTTATTTCCATCAGATTCTTTATTCTATTCATAACGTTCCAATTTCTTCTTATGCTTTCCTCTCACAATTTTGGTGAAGGAAGAAAGACAGAATATAGGAAGAAAGATAACAAGTAGCACTGCTGGTGGTATTCCATCTGCAAATATGCTGAGGGTATACTCTAAAACATCATCTAGGTCATTAATGAAGATGTTAAAGAGAACTGGACTCAGAACTGAGCCCTGGGGTGCATCACTAGTTACTGGACCCCAAGTGACTTCATGCCACTGATAACCGCCCTCTGGGTCCAGCCATTTAATTCACCTCACTGTCTGCTCATCTAGCCCATACTTCATCATCTTCTCTGAGGACTGTATGGAAAAGAGAAGTATTTCAGGAGTACCTTACAATGGGAAGACTGTACTGCAGAAAATGCAGTCACTATATTGTAATTCTTTCCATATTGCATAAACTAGAAAATAAAGAGTAGTGGCAGCTACCACCCATAAACTATAAAACAGAAGAAATCTCCACTGGAGGTCTGTTTAAGAACTATAATGGGAACTCTCCACGTTCCAGTAATTTCCAGATGTGCAGGGATTTTTACTAGTTTCTTTTTGAAAACAGTTGCTAACTGTAATAAAAATTACCCAAGTTCCACAGTCTTTCAGGAAAGCATTAAGAAAATCAAAATTTAATATTCAATGTAACAAAATCATCAAAAACTTCTAAATTAGATTTAAATTTTTAAATTCAAATTTATAAATTGCAAAATTAAAATTAAAATCTAAGTGTATTTTCTAAATAATAACATATTAGTCCAAAACCAGTATCCTAGATGCCAGTGAATGGCATCTTGTTTTTTGAGGGAAATATTTTTAAGATGCTTGTTCTTTCTTTGTGCAATTATATTTCCTGCTAAGGTTTCTGGAATTTGTCAACATGAAGATAATAGATGAAGGAGTTTTAGGGTTTAATAGAAAGATAGTAAACACCTTGTAGTAAATATTAACATCTTCAGCAGAGTTGTGGGTGAGTATCTTTTTGCACTCTATCACAATCCAGAAGATTGAGCATATTCTGTATCTTTTGGACTCCCTCTGCCAGTTTTCTACCAAGAAGCTAAATATGACAGATGCAAAACAGAGAAAAGATATCCAAGTATGTATGAATGCAGTTAAAAATACCCAGACATCTTTAATTTATGGAATCCCAAGCAGATGGTAAAATATGTTTACTGAACTCTTGTCTCTTTTTCTCTAAAGAACCAGAAGCTTTAAATATCACAGCCTGTTTCAGAATTTGGCAATGAGGATGTGAGTTTTCTCTGGTTTCTTTTTTTTTTTTTTTTGATTTTTTTCTTAGTCCTAATAAGATGTTCTTAAATTTGGAGCACTTTTAATATTTGTGATAGCTACAAATCTGATCAGATTACTTATTTGAGATCTGAATGTGAAAAAAATTATTTTTTTAAAAAATATGGAAGAAAAAATATTGTCTTACTATTTTCAGTGCTTGTACTACAATTTGATTTAGGAATTATAATTTAACACTGTCAGAATTAGGCTGCTTTGAAGGCCAAAGTTACAATTAAATTATGTAGTCTTTATTCTTGTGTAACAGGATTAGAATAAGATGATTTCATTATTTTCTGCACATAAGGACAATGTGATGTTTGTCTGAAACATGTCTCTCAGATAGATATTCATTCCTACTTAGAGACAACAAAAGATTGGAGTCCTGCAGTCACTGATGGTTGTTTAATTTGCTTACTAAGGATCCACTTAGAACTTTCCTCTCTTTTTATTTCCTTCAGTTTAGTTCTGTCAAGATGGTTTTAATTTTCCTTCATTTTTATTGTTTCATTTATTGGTGTTATTTCTTTTCTTGTCTAGATTGTTGCTCATAATTCAGTTTCAGAAATTGAATAACATAACTGATTAAAGAAGAGTAGTAGGGGAGAATCAGAACTACTGTTACCTCATATCAGTAAGGGATATCAGATGCCACATATCAGATGTCTTTTGTACCTGCATGTGACTCCATGTTCAGGTGATTATTTTAAGAACACGTTTGGTGATATTCCTGTTTGAGAACAATACAATAGTAGCGTTCTACATACCTAGGTAAATATTTATAATTATACTGTGCTTTCATGTATTCCCAGGTAGTCATGTACTAGTTTTAAATTATTCTGAGAATTTATTTGATGTTCAGGAAAATCCAAATTATTAAAAATGTTTTATTCCCACAATCTTCAAGATAATGGAGAATGCACTGTTGGCCTCCTGCTTGAGGTTATTGGTTTTTGCAAAGTGATTAGATGCAATATGTGTTAAAGGCTGTGTGTACAACCTGTGTGAATCTGTCTGAAAAGAACAAATTGCAGTCTAGACCTTCTGAATTCTTAAAAAAAGTGCATGACTGTGAGAGCCTCCTTAGAAGCCTGTCTAAACCAGAATAGGACAGAGGGCAAGCTGCCACTGGACAATGTACCAGAGGGAAATAGCATGCAGTTTCTCAGATGGCCATTCTTCAGGATTATTTCTCTGAATAAATTCCTGAAGCTTAATCTCCAGACAAAAGAGGAAAAAGAAGGGTTTTGGACACTATATTTTTATGGGCTTTTTAATAGATTCTGAAGGAACAGGCAAACTACACATGAACCAGAAGCAGAGTACTACTGTCATTACCTATGTCTCAAAACTCCTCTCTGTTTTATGACTCATGTTTCAAAACCTTGTGGCTATTACTGAATTTAGATTTTTTTTTCTTACATCTCTGAGGGTAGATAGTATCATAAGAATAAATGACAAGAGAAAGTATCCTCATGCAAGCAACTCTGTATTCTGAGTGTTCTGAATGAGAGCTAGAGTAGCAATTCAGGGATGACTAAGCCTCAAAGTTTGAGTAAGGAATGTATGTGTCTCTGTATGTATTCCATCTTACATATTGGAAAATGTGGGGAACTTTCGAGAGTTTGATCTACCTCAACATGAAGATTTTCCATTCAGCAAGTATAATCTCAATAAAGAGGAAGAGTACATTTAAATATGTAATACCTGACAATTGAATTTGACAGCAGAGAACAAAACTGAGTGGTTTGGGGAAGCAGGTCATAAGAATATGTAGATGTGCAAATATGCACTTGTAGGATGGAGACACATACATTTCAATATATTCTTTAATATATACATTATTGTGATCTGTTTAAAGGCTTCATTTTTTTTCCTCATACATTCTTAAAATTTGCATTTCTTTGGTTCCACAAATAATTTTTATAATAATTTATTTTATTTATTAATCATTATATTGATTCTTTAGAAAATGTTCAGACCTTCTAACTGCCTAGAACAACATCAAATATGTATACACATAGTTATAAATAATACTTGGCATTCTTGACATGTATAATTTAATTTATTCCTTTGAACAATGACCTCTCAAACACTGACATTCTAAGCTTGTGAAATATAAATTCTGCTGTGTGAAAGCCTCTAAATAATGGTTCTGAAGGAAGTGAAGGTGTGAAGTATGTATATTTAAAAGGAAATTTGGAAATGGTCCTCTAGAAAAATCTGGTTGTGAGTGTGATGTTAAGTGTCCTCTTGAATATTCCATTAAGCATCAGGATGACAATTCACATCTTCTATATGCACTGAGCACTTGTAGTGCTCTTTTGTGATTGTTAGTTGTAAGCATTTGAGCTGCACACACAATTAAATATTTTTTACATTAACTGCTCCTAAATTCCAGTCTTGATTCTCAAAAATTTCTGGAACTAAATGTAAACAAAATAAAGATAGGGATATGAGAATTGTGGTTATGAAAAGTATGTTTTCAGGTGAGTCCACTTGTGACAGGTATGACTCGGTGGTGTTAGGATGAGAAAATGTTTTGGTTAAACAACCTGTATCTTAGTTTTTCTGGAGGAACCAAAACACTTTTCTGTGGTTATGAGTCATTTCATAGCAAGGCTTTGTTTCAGAAGAAGGAAAGTAAGCTTGTCAGAGGCATTTAATGTCTTGTCCCTGGCTTGCCTATACCTTGCACAAGGGTTTTGACTAGAACTTCTAGAATTCCTTTCAAATAAGTTAAAATTATAATAATATTATTTATTAATAGTTTACCTATACAGTCAAATAAGTTATGAGCTCCCTTATTTGCTTTTGAATACATCAGTTTGTAATTCTGACATACCTATTATCTGTACACTGTCTTTCTGGTCCTGAGAGTATAGGAGCCAGAGTTGTAATAGCTATCAGAATACATTTGCTAAACCTTTTGTTGTTGTTGTTGTTATTCTTTAGCCTTTTGCCTTAATGCACAGGTTTTCAACAATACAAGAAAGTGGATCTAGTCAGCTTCTTATTTTCCTTACTTAAAAGTAACTGGTTTACCCTTAAAAGAATCATATAAGGGGAAAGGAAGGAAGCATCCTCTGCAATCTGGTCATCTGACAGATAACAAAATTTCACATAAACATTTTCTATTTTCCTATAAAGAGAAGCACTGTCAAAATAGGACATAATGTTAAATTACTAGAAAAAACCCAAAGAACTCCAAATCTCTTGTGAATAGTACATCTAAATACACGGTAGACAATAATTTAAACTTGTACACTTGTAAACCTGTACAGTACACCTCAAAATCAAGCCAGCGTATATTCTACATCTCATCTGTGTAGGACAGAGTTCCTCCCAATGCTGACTTTGTCCTTAAAACTCTATTTATTTACTTGTTTTCATATCAGTTCCTAAATAATGATGCTAATTAAATGTGTTCCTTTTATTTTTCTTTGAAGGTTGTAAGAAAAAACTCATTGCAAATCTACCTTAAGTGCATTGAGCATTGTTTTACATGATTTACACTATATTAGAGGAATTGCAATCTGTTGGTTCCTAATTTATATTTTAAATTATGATTACATCAAAGTCTGCACTAAAGTGTCTTTTCCTTCTGTGGAAAATTCTCTCTCTATAAACATATGTTTATGTGAGGATATAGCCATAGCCTGAAGTGCAGATATAGTTTGGACAGCAAGGGATGCAACATCAAATAACAAATATTTTCTGTGAGATTAAAGTAAATTCAGCAAATATATACCCAGTTCTGGGTTTAAATGGTCTGGGAAACTTTTGAAGGGAAGATGAAAAAGGAAGTGTTCAGGACTGCCAGAAGCCAATCCGAGATAATTTCAAAGAGGCAAAACAGGATGTGCAGCTCAGCAGAGAATCTGGGCCATGACTACAGAATCACAGGATATGCTGAGTTGGAAGGGGCCTGCAAGGATCATCTTGCAGTTGCAAGTCCAACTTCTGGCCCTGCACAGGGCCATTCCCAAGAGTCATACCATGTGCCCCAGACTATCATCCAAATGCTTCTTGAACTCTGTCAGGCTTGGTGCTGTGACCACATCCCTGGGGAGCCTGTTCAGTGCCCAACCAGCCTCTGGGTAAAGAACTTCTCTCTAATATTCAACCTAAACCTCTTCTGAGACAACCAGGGGTAAATAATATCTTACTGATCTGATTGTCTTCTATAATAAAATGACTGGGTCTGAAGACAGGGGTAGAGCAGTGGATGTAAATTACACTGAGTTTAGCAAAATCTGTGATTTTGGGTCCTATCACCCACATTAAACTTTATGATCTGGATGGGTGAAAAATCAGATAGGTAAAAACTGTTTGGATGATTGGACTCAGAGAACAGTGGTTAATGGGTCAGAAACTGTCAGGACCTGTCTTATTTGACACCTTTGTCTGTGACTAGAAGGCGGCACTCTCATCAAGTTTCTAGGAGACACCAAAGTGGGAGGAAAATAAATGTAAAAATTAATACTTAGTAAAACCTCTTTTAAAATCTGTAATGACTTAGAAAGGATATATGGGGAAGAATAGAGTGAATTAACCTGAATGTCAGGTTAATTCATTAATCTATTATAAAGTACAGCAAAATGAGCATTCAGAAAAATACAGAGTCTACAAAAAGATTTGCAGAGTACAGCTACGACTCATTGGTCATTCTCTGTTTTGTTTTATTTTATTTTATTTAGTAACAATGTAGGGAAATATCTTTCTAGAACTTTATTTCAAATGATCAAGTTCCAGAAATGTGAATAAAACCTAAATAAAACTGTCTTCCAAATACGTAGCTAATGATCTGAATATATGAATTACATTTTAAAGAACACTCAGAATTTCACACTGAATTTGCAGATAAACTTCTAAAAATGTCCAAATTTTACTCTACTTTTAAAAAAAAATTCCTTTGGAATTTACCACATGAAGTCCGTATCTGGGTTTTACTCCTCTATCAGCACAGCTGTTGTTAATGCAGTCCTTGTTTTAAGAACCTCATAAACTTTTATGAACCAAAACGTGCTTCTGACTGACTGGACTCAGTGCACAGTCTTTCAGTGGAACATTTCAGTATGAAAGCTTTTTTAATGGAGGAGAAAACTGAAGCAAGGTGTCTTGGCAGATATCACACAATTAGTGATTATACAGCGTGCTAGGTTTGAGGTTTAATCTGCCATGCTCTCATAAGTAGGGTAACACAAAGCTAAGTAGCTTTTTTTTTTTTTTTCTTGGATACCAATGTTATGCTTCTGAAGTTAATTTTGGATTTTTTCAGTAAGTTTTATGCATTTAATTAGGACATTATAAAGCCAGACTTCTCTGCTATCATCTGGGTTATGATGCCATAAACCACTCAGGTTTAACTACATGTGGAGTTACTAACTTTGGTGCCAGTTCTTGATAATGTTAGATGGTGTCATATAATTTCCTATAAAATAGTTTGTTGCCAAGTAGGTTATATTATCATTATGAATGCAGGTGAACTGAAGGAACTTAAAAATTGCATATATTACTATAACGTTAAAAATTGCTTGTAAAATTGTCTGTAAAAACACCAAAAGAAGCAGAAGCACAGATTAGCCCTGCAAGTAGACTACCCCAGTCATAACAGAAGGAAGAAAAGCTTTCAGTTCATAATTCAGCACTTTTTTTTTAGTAGAAAAAGTATATTTCATTTCTACTTTAATTAGGAATTTAACAGTCAATGAAATGGAGATTGGGTTGCAGGAGATCCAAATAAAAGCTCCTGTTTTCCTTGTTTCCTATTTTATTCTTGCTCTTATGTTCCTATTTTCATCTCAGACTTGTTCTCCTTACCCAGCAAGGATTCAGGTGTTCTTTGAACAAAGTACTATTTGGCTATTCATATAAGCTATTTATAGAGATTGTTTTTAAGATCATGTTGTCCATTGTTAAATTTTGTTTTGGTCTTTATTTTCAGGTTTTTTCTGGATCTTTCTAGACAAATTCTCTCAGTTGAATAGTAAGTGGAAAATACTGATAGAACCCCCAAAGCTGACAGATCTTTTCCCCATTTTGTGCATGAAGTACAGGACAGAGACATTTGAGCTCGTGGGATTCCACGAGGGTTGCATAGCAACGCATGCGAGAAGCAGCTCATCTCTGCTGACTGTCAGACTCCCAGGACAGCAGAGGAAGTATTTCAGGGATTGCAACTCTAGATCTTTTAGACTCTTTAACCTTTTGTGTTTAAAAGAAAAAACTATTTTTAAACAGCATTGAATAAGCATACATAGCTTTTCAGGTTCCACTGAGACAAGAGAGTTGAACAGGTATATTAATACTACTTTTCTTAAAAAAGCTTTTTCTTCTTCTTTGTACTTCCAGGGAATAAAGATATGTATGGGAGAAAAATATTAAAGGCAAATACTATAATCCACTGTCCATTGACAGCATGGTGCTACAATTAATTCTTGTCAATAATAAAAACCCACTAATTGCAGTATTTTTCTACATCAGTGGTTCCTTTGTTGCATAGTGAGAGCAGTAAAAGATGCATGATACACAAAGAATAAAGAAAGGGTTGGAAAGAAGGATTGGTAGTTAAAGGTGACAGTGGAATGGCTGCAGTTGGGATAGATAACACTGGTCACTAAGTAGGCAGCGGTAACTTTTCTGGTACTTTAGTTTCAGGATTTTCATACTTTACATAGTAGAAGTGGGACTTTACAAAGTATTTTCATTTCTTTACAAAGAAAATATGTGAATCCCAATAACATTTCACACGTCTATAACTGTTCCTTTAGAAGATTATAAAGTCCTTTAACAACACTAAGCAACAAAGCTTTGTGTCAAAGTACTCCCAGATATAAACAAAAAACAAGCATGGCTCCACAGAGAAATAATTAGGACAAACTGGCACACTATTTAGATTGGAAACCATCATAGGATAAGATTGCCTTTTTAAGCCTCTGAAGAGCTTGAAGTGATAAATTAATTTGTCAATAAAATGTAGACACCTCCTGTGTTAAGCTGAGTGAGGATTTTCAGGATCAGAAGTCTGGATTTAGGTGCCGAAAATCCACACACATTTTTTCTGATCAAGGGTCTTTAATGATAAGTGATTTAAACCAAACCTTTTAGACAGTCAGTAGTTGTATGTTTGTCAGTAACCTATCGCAGGTCCCAGAGGCTGAGTTTTCAGAAGCACCAAGGCTTACAGTTCCCAATGGAGGCCAGCAGTAATGTATCCTTGAACTTGTATGAACTTATAAAAGTAGTGTGAAAAATGAGACGAGTAAGTACAAACTTGGTGATAAATACTGATTTGAAGACTATTCGATTCAATTCCTCTCCTGCAAACTATATTAACTAATCTAGCATGGATATTGTTTGGTGAACCATGTTTACATTTTTGGTGACTGAATACTTGTAGAGGGGGTGCTCCATCTGAGGCATATGCACTGTATTTCAGCAGCGAAATTGCCTCTGCCATTTCACATGCAGGCTTTGTTTCTAATCTTTTCATATTGTTTAACCATAGGATTAAAAAAAAAAATACAACTATTCTTAATGTTGATGCCTGATCTTTGCTAAAGAAGAATGGCATGCAATTCAAGAGGTGGCAATTTGTTATGATCTGTAAACCAAAGACTGACCCAGCTGGGAATGGTATCTCAGTGGTGAAAATGACAGGTTTTGAACCGCTGCTGAGCAGACACAATTTGGATCCTCGTATTTCAAGATGAGAAAATTAATTTCTCTGCCTGAAAGCAAAAGTAGTGCCAAGTATTAAAAGTACCCTAAGGTGAAAAGACTCCAAGGCATTCTTACACTGATAAACAAAGCCTGGGATGCATTACAGTAACTGCATGAAAATAGTCTTCTAAATAAAGGGAGTGCAATACATTAGTAACATTCTTGCCCAATTAATGATGTTATGTATTTTTAAAGAATTATATTAAATAACATATATAAAAAGCTATTTAAGAGAAGGTCATTCTGCCATAAACATTAGAATTGCCATTAAAAAATTATTTTAAAGTAAATACTGTGATTTCAGAACCTGCTTCCATTTTCAAAAGGAACATAAATTTGGAATCTCCAGTTTTCATAAAATCCATTGAATAAACTAAAATAAAATTATTAAATAATTTCACTGCTTAAAAATTTTAAAGTACTGTTAATATTAACCCATGGCATTGGACATAAAACTACCTATACTGTTTTAAATATAAAAAGTATTTGATAAAGTTGAACAGTTGATCTTTGTTGAAACATTTTTATTGCCAACATGTTCTACCACACAAAAAAACCCAACACCAAAACAAAACAAAACAAACAAAAGACACAAAAAAACCACCAACAACAAAACAACAACAACAACAACAAAAAAACAGATCTATATTTTGGAGTTTCCCATATGTGACATTAGATTGTCCCGAAAGACCTCCTGTATATTCACTTTACTACTGTCTAATGACAGGAACCTCTTCAGGAAAAAGAAAACAAAAAAACAAAAAAAAACCCCCAAAACCAAAAACTTACAATATATATCTGGTTCCCATTAAATAGAAGTTAAGATTTCTTAAAATTTTAATGTCAGTCTTGAAACTTATTGAATTTTTAATGTGAAAGTTGAGCTCACAAAAGTTTATCCATAAAAATTAAATCACATACATGTTTATGGAATTGAATTTTCTTGAGTTTCCAATGTTACCTTTCCTAGCATCAGATAATTTAGCAGTAGTGACCTTTAATAATATTTGGCAGTGTTACCCTTTTTCCCAAACAGTAGCAGAGGAAATGAAAGACATGAAAAAATACTTAGCTTGTGCTTTGTGGGACTAACAATTTAAATATGTAAGCCTGAAGGAAAGATTTATTTTTAATAATCTATTTCTGTAAATGGGATGCAGAGTCACAAAAGTCTATTTAAGATCACAACACTGTATAAAAAGTGATGAATAAGAACTGAGAGTAAACCTTAAAGAATCTTTGTGATTTCAATGTTACAAAGTTCTTTTAGTCATAGATATTTTTTCCTATACTCGGTGCTCTCCTTTTCGAATCCTTGCTTCTACTCATAGCACTTTATTCTTACCTTTCTTAACTTGTTTTCATATTTATTATACTTTCTGTTCTGCAATTGCTGACAATTCTATAATTACACAATCACACAGAGAGAAATAAGCACTTGGCATGTAGTAAGTATACATGTGGTATTGCATAACTAACTACTCACATTTCATAGCATTTAATGACTAGAATAATTGTGAAAATACTACAGGATTTTTGTGCTATCCATCATTAATATTTCAGGTAGAATGAAGGAGAAAAATACAGCTTTTGTTTCCTTTTGATTTTTTGTCTTAAAGTTAATTCCCAAATACATGTAAGAAATATGAATTATTCTTAAAAGCCTTGAAATATTTGTAGTCTGGTCATATAAAGTCAAACCTGCAATGATTTCAGTGGAACTACTCAATATGATTATAAAGAGGAGAAGTGGAGGTCCATACTGAAACCCCTTTTTATACAATCCTTGTTTATTATTTTCTAGCATTTGCTGGATATAGACAAATAAGTATGACAGGTTAGTATATATCATTTCACCATCTCTAGGTTTGCAGGTTAAAAACCCTATAGTATCAGAACAGTTTCTAAGCATCCATTTCCAGATAAAGTTTTGTTTTCAGTTTTAAAAATGTACTAGGTAAAATGATATGTAGCACAGGATAGCTGCACACAATTTTTATATACTGTTTTTCAATAAACATTTGAATTAAATTGATGGTGATTTGTCTTCAAAGGAAAATCAGAAGAAAAACACTAATATATTTGCTATTATGAATTACTAAAATTCAAACATTATAGTATTCTAGTTGAAATAGCACAGGCATCTTTGTCATAATCTTTCCGTAAAATTAAGGCAAGAGTCCAATGTAGATAGATAATGATACTTGCAAGAGTGCAGCAACAGCATCCTTCTCTGGTATTTAGCTGCTTCCTACCTCTGAAGTGCTCTTTACATCCTGTCCTTTGCTACGTGACATGAAAGTTTGTCCTCTGCACTTGCCTAGACCTCAAAGGTAGAATCTACACACAGAAATTTCTGTCTGGAGATATACTGATTTTTGATGTTACAATGCAGATTATTGCTTGGCTGACCAATGCAGCTCTTTATTGCTACCAAAACTATTTTTTCCAGAGCTCCATAGGAGGTCATTCAATAACATTTATTTTTCCTTGCAGTTAAAAAAGAGAAAGAATGAAATTAAGGCTTTCAGTGGTAGAAGACTACAAGGAACACATCTGTTCCCAAACATTTTACATTACACAGTGGGGGTTGCTGCAGTTTTACAGCCATAACAACTTATTACATACTGATCAGGAAAGATACTGTGATAGGAGCTGGACAGAAGGAGTACTAAAAATAATTCTAGTATTTTGGACCCTGTTAACTTTTTCATTACTGATTAACATTTGTGGCATTTCCATATTTCTGAAATCCAGATGTCCATAATATTTTAACTTCTGGAACACTTAGAGAGATTATTGAATTATGAATGGATGAATACAGACTATTTGACTAATACGTGAACATACGGGTGGTAGAAGTTATAGATGTCATCTCAGAGAGTGTGCCTGTGAAAAATGCTACTGATGCTGCTGCTCTGTGTATGTTTGCAGAGGAAGTGTGAGCGCCCTTCGCTGAGAACCAGCGCGGCTCTGCCTCTCTGCCGTGCACCCGGGAGCCACCAGGTGGAGCGTGGCCGTTGTGCTGGTGGATGCGGCACTTCCCAATTCCATCGGCACAACCCTTCACCACAGCACTTACACTTTGCATTTTAAGCAACAAACGCTTAAAAGCATTCAGATGCGAAGCGACTGTGATGCAAAACATCTTACATTTCCAAATAGTATCTCTATATTATTATTGCTAACTTTGAATGCAGTTCATGGTTATGTGAATGAAGTATATTCGCTACATATTCCCAGAATTTTAGCCAATTTATGGAAATGTGATGCAAACAATCTAGTCCCTTCAAAAAATATGTCTTCAATCATACTGCATCCTTTATGAAAAGGACTATATTTTTTGTGTTTGTCTTTTGGGTTTTTTGTTTTGTTTTGTTTCCCCCAATTTACATCATATTGAGTGTGCTCTTTTTGTAGGCTTTTGTACTCTTGATTAGTTTAGGCGATATCTTTCATGTGCCATCCAGCAGAAATTATAGTTAATTTCATTTCTAGAGACTAAAATAGGCTTTACTTTTAATATAGAACTACAGTAAAGAAGAACAATGAGCAAAATTTAATCTTCATCCTTCTATTGGTCCCACCTATAATTTAAAAAAATATCTTATACATGAAGAAAATGAATCACACTATGAATCCCTCTAGTAGCTAGTCTAAAAAACTCAGACACTGAAGATCCAGCAACTTCTTATCATCCCTATCCTTTATTTTTTAGCTGCTGTTCCTGTTTAGACTTACAGACTTATCAGAAAACATGCAAGTGCTTGGTGGCATTAACCCCACACAAAAAAAAACAAACTTTCAAACAAATAAAGACTGATACTTTTTAAAGAAATCAGTCTAAAAGGCAAAAGCCCTTGTAATGATAGAAAGAATTATGTTTATCTATAATTTTCCTTATCTCACTAACAGTAATTTTATCTGGATTAATATTTCTGTGAATAAATCTTGTATGCAATGTTGAGCAGAACTACTTTTGCAATACAACCTCTATCATGTCAGATATTTTTGTTTCTCTAGTAAATAATTTTCTACTGGCATTTTTGGTAAAATTTACCATATTCATTCAGAATTTTAATTCATAAAACTCTGCTGTTTTATCTCAAAAATATTTTTAAAATTAACTGTGATAACAAAACAATGTTGTGTCAAGCTTGACACCATTCAGGTCTCTGAAAAGATTTTCTCATTCAATTTTGAATTAAAATGCTGCATCTTCTCTTGAGTAAAAGTAAATCAAAACAGTAATAGCATAAAAAAAAAGATGAATAGTAATGTTGATATCTATAGTTTTTGTGTAGGAAGATGTGAGTTGATGTCTTTATAATCGTTCATTGGTGGAATTATGACTTGGAGAAGAAGCAAACAAAAAATATTCCTATTCTGCAGGAGCTGCTATACAATTGTTTTTTTCTCTCTCTTTCAAACCAGAGGAGGAGTTGTAGAAAGATATTGTTGACAGCAGGTTCACAAACCAGTTCGAGTTATTCATACTGAAAAGGTCAAATCTTACCCATTTTTTAAAATACATGTTCTTGAAAAAAAAAAGCATATAAGAACTCATCAAGATTTTATACAGAGGCAAGAAGAAAATCATATTTTATTTTCTCACATATGTTTATGAGAATCTGGATGAAATCAGAGATACAAGTTTTGCTAGTATTTCAGCCAAACCACAAGTTTTTCACCCTGGTCTATATTTCCTTTCTTGTTTGAGGCCATCAGTGAGAACCTGTACTGTTTGGTTGAGAGACATTGTATGCAATAGTAAGAACAAGAGACAAGCATCTCTCTGTGTATACAAGAAAGTCATCTAGAAAAATGTAGATCAATGTATTTGGTTAACAAAAAAGGGAGTCATGACCCAAAAAAATCTGACACAATATTTCCTAAGAAAAAAAAAATCTAGGAGAAGCAAGTGGGCTGATCTTAAAATAACAGTGACAACCATCAAAGTGAGTCTGTAATCTGGTGTAGTGATGTGATATCACATTAATATAGAGAAAAAATATAGGATAAACATATTTAAGATGGTATTTTAGTCCATTATTTTTCTCTAAGTTGATTAGCAATAGACAGAGATTCAGAGACTTTCAGTGAATTTGATATAGTCACAATAGGTATGTTTCATATATTATTTGGACTGTATAATTTCAAACTCATTATCATTGTGTAGTTGGGAAAAGAAAGAATAAATCATGGAAAGGTTACCCTTCCATCACAAGCACTTTGTGATGGAGCTACATTCTGCCAGTTTAACTTTGGCTAAAGTTAGTAGTTCATCCAAAAGGTTTTTGTAGGATGCTATATGTTTAAGAAAGGAAGAGATTTCTTTGGTATTTCTTTTGATCTTAGAAATTATAGAACTAGAGAAATTATATCAGAAAATTCAGTGTAATTTTGAAAACATAGAATGTAGTTAAAGATATTAGCATTTGGAACATGACTGCTTGTATGTCTGTGAAATGTAATTGTGGGAACAATTTTCTTTCCATTTTATTTCCATCTTGTATTTTTAGTAAATTCATGTGCTAAATCTGTTCTTGTGTGAACAAGTTCTACAGAACACTGGTTAAATAGAGCTTTATAATGTATAATTATCTTCTTGAAATATTCAAGAATTAAGCAAAATAGTCATTCCAGAGCATCTTATCTGAACTGTCTGACCTATCATTTAATCACTCCATCGTTTTATATATCCAATTCTTATTTATCTCTTTTAAATTGCTTCTGTTCATTCACTCTCACAGTGCCTCTGCACATTTTTTTCTCATTGTTTCTGTATTATTTTTCTCTATGAATGTAGTTGAATAGTTATTAGCTGTCTTATATCATTGTAACTTGCTGAGCTTCATTGGATTTATTCCAATATGTATCAGAAGAGGATGTGATTTACTATTTTAGGGGAGGAATTTTCAGGTATATTGATTCAAAATAACAAGACTATATGAATTTTGTGTGACGACCCAAATTTTTAATTTTTTTAAAAAATTCATTTTATGTCATTGCTTCACTATAATTAAGATTTTATTTAGATAAACAAAATTATGTCCAGTTAAACCACTTAGTTTTCATTTAGAAGTGCGTTAAAACAAATCAAGTTGTGTTCTTTTTCACCCGTTGTCATTTTCTCAAATGCTTTTTTATGGTCCTTACAAATATCTTCCTGATTTTTTTTCCATCCTCAGATCAATACCTTAAAATTCTGATACCTTTTCCTTTGCCCTTTTCAAATATCATTAGCCATTTAAAGAAAAAAAGAGCTGCAGGACAACTTTCTTTCTCTCCACTCTTAAGACTCCACACAACTTAACAGTCTAATACAGGGACGATTTTTGTATAAGAGCTTTCAAACATATTTTGTGTTTATAGAAATGTAGAGCAATGAAATTCAATTTTTGCTGTGTTCATAGAAGGCTATAAACTCCTGAGCAGGAGTAGCCAAGGGAGGAGAGGCAGTGGGGTAGCCCTGTATGTCAAGGAGTGTTTAGATTTTCAAGAGTTTAATGCTGGTGGTAGGAGAGTTGAGTGTTTCTAGGTAAGAATCAGGGGGGAAGGCCAAGAAGGCAGGTGTCATGGTGGGAGGCTGTTCTAAACCACCCAATCAGGATGAAGGGGTGGACGAAATATTCTGCAAGCATCTGGGAGAAGTATCACGATGACTAGCCCTTGTTCTTGCGGGGGACTTCCACTTGCTGGAAATAAAATACAGCAGAGAGGAAGCAGCCTAGGAGATTCCTGGTGCCTGAAGAAAATACCTTCCTGGCACAGCTGGTGAGGGAGCTAATTAGGAAGGGTGCCCTGCAGGACCTGTTGTTTCAGAATGTAAAATCTGTGGGGGATGTGGTGGTTGGAGACCATCTTGGACACAGTGATCATGAAATGACAGTTTTCGATTCTCAGAGAAGTAAGGAACAAGGTCAGTAGAACAGCCACCTTGGACTACCAGAGGGCAGACTCTGGCCTGCTAGGGAGACTGGTTGACAAAGTCCCTTGGAGGTAGTCCTGAAGGGCAATGGTGTCCAGGAAGGCTGGATATTCTTCAAGGAAATTCCAGAGACACAGAAGCAGTCTGGCCCCATGCACTGAAAGAACAGCCAAGGGGGAAGACCATCCTGGCTGAGTAGAGAGCTTTGTTTGGAACTTAGGAATCAAAGGAGAGTTTATGACCTTTGGAAGGAGGGCCAGACAACTCAGGAGGACTACAAGGATTTTTTGAGTTTATGCAGGGAGAAAATTAGAATGGCCAAAGCCCAATGAAAACTTAACCTGGATACTGATGTAAAAGACAATAAAAATGTTTCTAAAGACATATTAGCAACAAAAGGAGGGCAAAGAAAAATCTCCGTCCTTTGTTGGATGTGGGGGGAAACCTAGCGGCAAAGGATGAGGAAAAGGCTGAGGTAATTAACTCCTTTGCCTCAGTCCTTAACAGTAGGACCAGTTGTTCTCTGGTACTCAAACCCCTGAGCTGGAAGACAAGGCTGGGGAGGAGAATCAAGCCCCCATAATCCAAGAAGAGGTGTTCAGTGACCTGCTACACCACAGCAAATGTGATATCCACCTACAAGATGGGTCAGAGGGAGGATCCAGGGAGGTAAAGGCCTGTCATGACACAGCATGTACAGGACAACCAGGGGATGAGGTCCAGTCAGCGTGGGTTTGTGAAAGACAGGTTCTGCTTGACAAACCTGATCTCCTTCTGTGACAGGGTGACCTGCTTAGTGAATGAGGGAAAGGCTGTGGATGCTTCAGTAAAGCTTTTGACACCATTTCCCACATTGTTCTCTTGGAGTAACTGGTTGTACATTGCTTGGATGGGTGCACTCTAAGCAACTGCTTGTATGCCTGGGCCAAGAGGGTGGTGGTGAATGGAATTAAATCCAGTTGCTGGCCAGTCATAAGTGGCATTCCCCAGGGCTCAGTACTGTGGCCAGTTCTGTTTAATATCTTTATCAGTTGTTTGTTCATGAGAAGTAAGTGCTCTCTCTGTCAGTTTGAAGATGACACCAAGTTGGGAGGGAGTGTTGATCTACTGGAGGGTAGGAAGCCTTTTCAAAGGGATCTGTATTGGCTGGATCAATGGGTTGAGGCCAGTTGTATCACGTTCATCAAAGCCAAATGCCCGGTCCTGCACTTGGGTAACAAGAACTCCATGAAGTGCTATAGGCTTGGGACAGAATATCTTGAAAGATGCCTGGCAGAAAGGGACCTGGGGGTGCTGTTTGGCAGCTGGCTGAACATGATCCAGCAGTCTGCCCAGGTGGCCAGGAAGGCCAATGGCATCCTGGCCTGTATCATCAATAGTGTGGCCACAGGGACTAGGGCAGTGATTGCCCCCTGTACTCATGACTGATGAGGCTGCACCTCTAATCCTGCGTTCAGTTTTTAGGCCCCTCACTACAAGACAGATTTTGAGATGCCAGAGCAAGTCCAGAGAAGGGCAACGGAGCTGGTGAAGGGTCTGGAGTACAAGTCTTATGAGGAGCAGCTGAGGGAGCTGGAGGTCTTTAGCCTAAGTAAGAGGAGGCTTAGAGGAGACCTTATCACTTTCTATAATTGCCTGAAAGGAAGTTGTAGGGATGTGGGACTCAGTGTCTTCTTCCAAGTAACAATTGATAGGATAACACAAAATGAACTCCAGTTGTGTCAGTGGAGGTTTAGATTGGATCTTAGGAAAAATTTCTTCATGGAAAGGGTTGTCAAGCATTGGCAGAGGCTGCCCAGAGAAGCTGTGGAGTCATCCCTGGAGGTATTTAAAAGACATGTACATGTGGTGGTAGGTGTGGGGTTTAAGGACATAGTTTAGTGGTGGACTTGGCAGTGCTGGTTTAACTGTTGGATTCAATGATGTTAAAGATCTTTTCCAACATAAATGATTCTATTATTCTAGATGCCTACATAATAAACGTGATAAAAAATGTACTTCTGTTCATCTCCTTACTACCACCTGTATCAGTATGTTATCTTTCACCCTGATTTGCTGCTCAATTTTTGGTGTTTTGAGACTTTTGTAAAGGACTCAGACATTCTGATAAGTCATACCTGCTCTTTCTCCTCTCTGACACTTTTTTGATGACTCTGCCATTTTCAAACACAGTTTTTCTCCCTTCTTTTTTCTCACAGTCTGGATTGTATTAACTTGATCCATTGACACTGTCTGGCTTATGCGCTTCTGAATGCCATGACTTTTATTATTGTTTTCATCAGTTTTCCAAAAACTGAATACGAATAGCCATTTAGTTACCAGTTTTCCTTAGCAGTCTTGTGGAAATGACAATACTGTCTCGTTCATTGACTCTTAAATGTCAATTTTATATAAAACTAAAGTTAACAGGGAATTTTATAGCAATCTTATTGCAAAAGAAACTGGATAATATATGATTTTTGGATTTTTTTGCTTTCTCTTTCTGAAAGTAGAAGAGTGGGGTGAGGGAAATGGAAGTAACCCAGTGAGCATTCTTTGAACAGAGGTCATCCAAAACTAATTTAAACGTTCTAATTACTAATCAAATCCTTACATCCAGACTCTGTAAGATTGCAACACATGCAGTTATGTCTTATTCTAAATATAATTTAGTTTCAATAATGAAACAAATATCATGCATTTTGTACTGCAATAAAGGAGAAAATAGTAGTGGCAGAAAAGGAAAGCACATTTCATTCAGAAGTGCTTTGTGATTTTGCAGGTAGGAATCTCCTTTCCTATCTTGGAGAATTTTTGTTTTAATGAGTCATTTGCACCTGTTTGAATGGCAATGCACTTTACAGATACCATTGAGCTGTGGTATGTTTTTTCCTGTGGCTAAATCTTCAGGTGGTAATGGTTATCTTAGCTCAAAGTCAATGTTGCTGTGTCATTCAGTAATCAGTGAGGTCTTATCCTCATGGATTAATAATAATGATGTATGAACCCCTTTCTCTAGCTTTTTTTATAAGTGTTTTGCCATAAAGAATACAAAGAAACCTTAAGTTAGAGAAAATTAAAGAGAAAAGTGACCAGGAATGTCAGAATTTGTGAAGCCAGCACCAGGTCAGTGTGAATCTGTAAGTGTTCTTTCATCTTTCTTGAGCTCATTAGCTGTAATAATCTTCCTGATTCTGGGTCAGTCATTGAAGTGTAAAACTCATAGGGATATGATTATATTTACCTGTTGTTAAGACTTAATTTTTTTGACATCCAGGGACTGATGAGAAGGGTAACTGTACCTAATGTTTCTGCATTATTCCTTAGGCATTTTGCAAATCTTGTAACTCAGCCACATGGAATATTCCAGCATGTTTCTCAACAATATCTCAATGTCATCTTCCCCTGTAGCAGGTAATGCAAGCCACAGAAAGGTTACTAGATTAAGTAGGCAATAAATTTGCATAACATGAAGTTTAAAAGGCAGATCAAGAGATGTTTTCTTTGATTATATGTTTTAAAATCAATTGCTGGTGACAGTCAAGTAATGTTTTATCCTATTCCTCAAACTACTTATCTCCAATTTTTTTCTTCATTTTACACAGTAATGTGAAGATTAGAGAAATAGTATTTAAACAAATTGTCAAAAAATGCAGCATACAATTTATTACAATGAAGAATTGTTTAAGAAAAGAATGCATGCAGAAGCTAGAAGCAAATACTGAAAAAATAAAATTTGGGATTGTAGCAAACTGATTGTATCAAATATTTAATGAAACAAAATAAAGTAGCAAAAATGGAAACATACTCTTACCAAGATATTAAAATATTGTCCATCATACACTGATACAAATGTAGGAATATTTGCAATTTTCCCCTTACATAGGAATTTTAGTATGTGGTGTCCTAAGTAAAATTAATTATAAAACATAAAGATATATAGAAACTTTCAAAAAGTTATATAATTTTATTTATTATTTTATTGTATTGTTAAATAGTATATTAAGGTAACTGAAAGAATATTTGTACTAAAATGCTCATTAAAGAAAGCTATTTTAAGGATGGCACAAATTGGGTGCTGTGTTATTTCAAAAACTGAGATGTATTTAGTGCAGTGCTTAACACTCAGAAGGAAATCTGTTAAGCAGGCTGGAATTACCTGATATTTTTTCCAAAGCATGGGTTTGATATAATAATATAACCTTCAATATTTATGGATTTTAAATTAAAATAAAATCTATGTCATATCTTTATAAAAACAGAAGCTTTATTTTGTTACAAATTGCAAGAATCAAGTTGTTTTGATTTACTCCTGCTCACAGGAAAAAAATCAATTCAGAATTTCATAGAGACATGAACAACTTTAAATAGATTATTTCAATTATTCTTGTTGTTTATTACTCTGCATGGGGTCATTAACCCTATGAACATTTACGATTACAGATTTACACAAGGAAAATATTAATCAAATTTACAGGCAAAGCAGGACAGAATGTCTCATGTTGAGAATGTGCATAATTGTTTTGCTGAATAGGACCATCTAGGTAGGCACATTACCCACAATTAATGATAGATTGCCTTTGACAAAGCATTGTAAACGAGACTAAATACAGGGGGTTTTATAGTGTTGACAAGGAATGAAGTACAAAGAAAGGAAATAAGTTACATTTTCTCAATTCTGAATCTAATTTTGAAATATACCTCAGTGTTGTTAAAATACATATTTCATTGGATGCACAAGGTTGGTGTTTTTTGATTGTTTTACAATTTCTGCTGGACTATCACAGGGTTTTTTGTGTGCAAGTGAAGAGTTTTTGTGATGTTGTTTTTCAACAGAATCACAAAGTGAAAAAAGGAAACAAGATCTAGAGCACATTTCCCACATTTTCTAAATGAAATCTAAAAATATATTGATAATTCATGTAAATAAACAGTCTCATTCTTATCAGGAACTGCCTTATTCTCAGCATTTCTGAGTATTAGCACACATTTTTGGGTATCTAAACTTCTATTTCAAATTGAAGGTAGGGGGTTGGTTTCATTTAGTGGTTAATACACTAAGTCCAGTGGCACTTAAAAAAATCACAGTTAAAATTAATTCTGATTCCCCCTTTAGTTTCTATAACACTTATGAGACAAATAAAGATGCAATGTTAGCATTATTGTTTTTGAAGGTAACCTCTTAGAGGGGTCCCCATGATTTGTTTTGTTTTTGAAGTACTGAGAAGTCCTCTCTGAATTTTCTTTTTGCAGATATGATGAACTTTCAGAGAGCTTTAATGAACTTCTAAGCTTTGAAAGAAATCTCAGAATCTGTGTATAGAGATATCCAGATTCTTTAAATGGAGATCTGCTCTCTTTAAGCTTTCTAGTGAGTTTTAAGAGTTACTCTGTTAATCAACTCAAATCATAACAACGTTTTGCCTTGATATACCACTTCATATTACTTATTCAAAGAGCTTTTCCAGTGTTAACAATTACACTGTCTTAGTAGGATGCAATTATAGCCTAGCAATCTGATTTTTGAATGCACTGAGCAGCAGTTGTATTCCCCCCCGCAGCATGAATCATATGCAGTTTGCCATAGTAATTCAAAGAATTCAACACACCCTTTATATCCAAAAAGTGCGTGCTATTTTTCAAAAGTTTTTGGGTTCACTTTCTATTGATTTCAGCTTATTACAGTGCATTAATACCCTAGTCACGTCCCTCAAATTACAACAAAGTAATTAAGAGAAACATAAAAATATAATTATGTTTTGTTTGAAAATTCTGTAATTTCCATGCAGACTGAGTAAATTATGCATACTGGGTGTGGATTCCATTTTTGCTTCACTGCACTGATAGCATAATCACATAGTCCTAATTATAGAGATAGTAAATAAGAGAGAAAAGAATATACCACACCTTACTCCTGTAAAGACTTCTACTGGCACTCTAAGCACTAATTAAAATTCATGATTGCATCACATTTTGCACCGATACAGAAGTTTTGTAACCGAGGAAAAGATTTTGTGTGGGAAGGAGGCAGAGGGTTACTTTTGTGGTGTTTTTCAGTGAGTACTATTCTTGCTCTCTAGCTCTTGTTCGAATGCTTATGGTTGTTCCCATAAAGCTGTTGCTGTTGCTCACTGGTGTACTGTGAGCTGGGGCACTCTCGAAAGAAGCCCAGACCAGAGCATTCACTTGCACCAGCTGCAGAGCTAATACAATTTTCGTCACGTTTCTCTTGATGAGCTGGTTAAGCAGTATTGCTATCACACACTGTTCTTTTCCTCTTCACTGCCGTCTCTCCATTAACTCCACCCCGTGCACAGAAATATCTGATTGTAAGATTTGAGACTGTCTGGGATTCCCTGCGTCTGCCTCTCCTACAGAGGCAGGGAGTAGTCGAGCAGCCTATTTGCCTTCTGCAGCACTTGGCTCTGGGAGGAACCTGTTACAGAGAGTTGAAACAAACCAGCTTGATGCTCCTGCCTTTACCAAGGAGATGTGATGACTTCAGTTAGTTCTGTTGGAAAATGCTGACAGATTTCTCCTTGCTATGCTGGCCATGTTGCGTTCTTCTGTGCATGCTACAGTGATGGCAGCAGTGATGCCAACTCCATTTTGTAATGTGCAAGTAGGAAATGGAGACCAGATGTTAAGTATGCACTGCTCAGATACCTGGCCCTCACCTCTTTCAGGAAAGGCAAAGGAAAAGAAAACACTCTTGAACCTTACAGGTAAAATTAGAAGTAAATACTGAGGATTGCCCAATACTAAGTAATTTCCCAATTTCCCCCAAATTTACTACTGTCTTTGTCTTGCTTCTCAAGCAGTGGAAAAAAGGCATTAATATAATGGTTGGAAAGGACTAAACTGCAGATGTATCTTAGGCAGGATTCTTTCACTTGACATTAGGCACCTGCAGAGCAGGTGTCTAAGTTGATCTAGATACTTCAATCTGTGTTGTAGCCAACAGAAACTGTACGGAGTCAGTTTATTTGATTAGAGTCTGATGTATATGACTAAGCATTGCTGAATTTATTGCCCAGGACTCCACTGATAATAACAGAAGCTTTGCTGTTAGAACATTGTAAACGCCCACATTTAATCAAATCCTGCTCTTTATATCTCATTTGTAAGCAGATGAAAGAGGAATAAATGTCAGTACTGGAACATAAAGATGACTTAAACCCCTGGACTGCATTCAGTAGCTAGAGGACTCTGGATACACTGGCACAGAAGTCACTGGACGTACAATTAAGGCTGGAAAATAAATCTGCTTTTACAGAAACAGTTTGCAAATTTGGCTTCGATCCTCAGTAACAACTTTAATGAGAACTAAGACACTCCAGAAGATACAAGCATGAAGCTGACTTGCAATTAACCTATGTCCAATACTCAGTGGGACACATAAATTGGGAGAACACAGAGATCGAGGACTTGAAATTGAGTTTAGTATACCCCAATAATTACTGTGAACAGCTAGCTATTACATGGGATGTCACTTTTAGTTACGCCAGAAGTTCACTTTGGCACTAAGAAACCCTAATCAAAATGTATTTGGATATGCATTCAGAGAAGATTTGATTTAACAAATTCATGTTATATGGAAAAAAAGAAAAAAAAGACGAAAAGTTGTATCCAAACATTCAAATCACTTCTGCTTCCAAGTGTGCCAACTGTCACTGAAGAGACAGTGACACACAAGGTGGTCACATCACTTCTGAAACAGGTACTTTGACAACAGTCAAAGGTTTTTGACTCTGATGAAGTCTACCATGCCCCAGTATTTTTTTACCAAAACCCAATCCAAATTCCACTCCTACACCTTGCACAGGATGAAGCTGAGCATTTCCTTATCACAGTGATCAATCTGGGGTGATAAAAAATAACAGTTTAAATTCCTTAATACAGAAATATTATAGGTGTGTGCACTGCCTACCTTAGTATCTATCGTCTATCTATCTGTGTACCTATCTAATTATCTATCTATCTAATCTATTTGTATATCTGTCTGAATTCTCACGTGTATATACAGAAATCAGATAGTCTCAAAAAGTTTCCCATGAAAAAGGCTGTCTATGTATTCATATTTGTTCTGTTATAAGCAGACATTTTCATTTACTGCAATGAAGTAATGAATCAGTAACCAACAACGTCTTTGGTTTAGGAAAAAAAGAACAGCATAAAAAAGAGGTGAGCTCTGTAATATTTTTACTAAGGTGCCAAGTGGATACAGTGCTTTTAAAAATTTTTTTAATGCTAAAATAAAAATAAAAGTTAAAAAAAAAAGTGCCTCCCTTCTGATAATTTTGTTAGGTAAGACACTGCTAATATCTAATCTTTAATAAAGAGAATACAACATGAGAAAGACACAAAGGTCTCTTTTCTCCTTGTTTGGAATTGAGCAAGCTTTAATACTCTACTGAGATTCTTTACTACTGAGAATATTTCAATGCAGTACAATTTGTTTCAAAGTAATAGCTTTCCTGTTAGAGCTAGTTTGTCATGTCAGAGGGGATGATTATTCATGATAAGCCACTGGCGATATTACCAGCAATTTTTTAAAAATGTAGGGTACTGATTAATTTCAGAGATATTAGCTACTGAAAGCAGACATCAGTACTGCAGAATGGATGAGACACTTGGAGTAACAGTTGCCAAAAGGTGAAATAAGCTAAAACTAGGGAGCACATCAATTAAAGTTGTAAAGTCACAAAATTTAATAGAAAATGACGTGTTTTGCTTACTTGATCAGAAAAGAAACTGGCCCCTGCTGAGTATTAATGACTGGGAGAAAGGAACTGAATGTCCAAGACTGTGCCTTGGGCTATTATATAACGAACTGTCATTAAGTCTCAAGAAATAATTAGCACTTTATCTTCTTTTTTTTTTTTTTTTTTTTTTTTTTTTTTTTTTTTTTTTTTTTTTTTTTTTTTTTTTTTTTTTGTGCTGATATAGGCTGAAACCTGAGAAAAAAGACTCAGGCCAGACAAATCTACATTTCTGCCATGCATAAACTGTGCATGGGAATACTAACAGTATAATAGTATGTAAGAGGCATTAGTGAATACGTAATATCTTGCACATTAGTAAAGTCTGTCCAAATTCCAATCAGTAAGATGCCAAATTCCTTTATCCTGTAAAAATGAACATGAAGGCATCTAATCAACAATATTATCTTAATATTTACCAGTATAACTTAATAAAATAGAATGATATAACTGTTCTCTAAAACAGTTTTACATGTCAAGTTAAACTATGCTGTCCAACTCAGTCACAATTTCTGTGACTTCTGTACTGCACTCTTTGCCTTTACTGTTTTGGTTTGTTTGTTTGTTTGTTTTTCTCCCATAGGCTCCTTTTACAGTTCTTCAGTCCAGCTTTTCACATAACCTTTTTCTCTAAATTTATTCTACATCCCCAGTTCAGATGACACTGTATTTTTGGTTAGAAGATGTTGGCAGGACTATGGAAAAGGTTAACTGGTCAGTTCTGGAGAAGTGGGTTTTTCTTTGATGCTGGGCTGGTTTGGTTGGATTTTTACTTTTTTCTTTGTTTGCTGTTTTCAGTGGAGGAGGGAAAAGAAGATACCAGTGACACTGTTAAGTATTTATCCCTCTTTTCCCTTTCTGCAAATGGTGACAGAGTGGCATCAAGCTTTATCAAGCCAGGCAGAGAGATAATTCATCTTTTCCTGATCATGATGGCTCTGTGTGTTGGTGTTTATCTCACATGATAGGATGGCAAAATCAGCTGGCGTGGATGAATCAGTTAATATTGTCTCTGCTGCCCCTCTGTAACTCACTGCCATTATGAAGACAGTTGCCCAGGGATACTGCTCATCAGCTGATGTTTAGAACATAATCATTCACATAAGCTCCCAACAGTTTGCCATAATATAACAACATGTGGTATTCAGTTCACCTGTCTTCCTCTACAGAAACAGATTTTCTCTGGAAAGGACCAGAATAAATATATTTATTTATAAATATATAAATATATAGAGTAATAGCAACAGCTTCAATGGTCCTGTGACTATCAGGATCAAATTAAAATCTGAAACAGCACTTGATTGTATTGCTTGGCTCTACAACATTTTAGCATTGTTATCTTTATTAAATAGTCTACAATGTAAGGTCAAATCAAAAAGCTATCAATGCCAGAGAGCTGGACACATTTGTACACCTATTTTTGTAGAACAGTATTATCAGCACTTTTAATACCTTGTCAAGAAAATTTTTCATGACTTTGAAGTGTTTTCTAGTGTATGGAGAAGGAAATCTCTGATTTCTTTTTAGAAATTATTTTATTTGTTAAATACTACGAACTTTAGAGTCAGACCCTCTAGTGGTGATATTTGCTTTTTAAATTGAAATAATTACTGAGAATTAATATAAAAATTTGATAATAGTAAATTACTGGGTTTATGATATCAGTAAATGAGGGATCATTGAATATCTTACAAACTCAGATATCTCAGTAACTAACAACGCTCTTTAACCTGTTTTTGATCCTTCCTCAGTCTGATCTGCCTCAATGGACTACTGAAATGTAGATTCTGGCTTATGATACAAAAAAAATAAATATTTATGAAACATGGAAGGACATGGTAAAGATGTTTATACTCTTTGACCTACTGACCAAAATACTTTGACCTATTTCAAAGGCAGAAATGTAAAATGAGAATTAATTAAAAATTAAAAGTCGAGCAAAACTGGCAATATCTGAAAAATGACCTTTGTATTCAGACATATGGAAATATTGAAAAGATAGTAGTGGTCTGTAGATTTTTAGATGAGAAGAATTATTTTTTATTATATTAAAAGGCTTCTTCAATTAAAAATTATCCTTTTTAGAAATTTTATTAGTAAATGAAGACATAATTAATTTCTGTTACTAAAAGATGTTTACATTTTTCCAAAATGTTTAAACTGTGCTCCCTTCATTTTTAAGAACTGTCAGAAACTGTCCCATTGTGTGAAATCTTTCATGAGAAGTTCTCCTCATCTTCTTGCATTCACTTGGCCCTTATATAGTGTGTGTTTCTTTGAAGTGGTTTTGTTTTTTTTTTCGCTATTATATGATCTAGAAAATGAAAAACAGAAAACTCACTGGAGTTTGGATTATTTAAAAGACTGTAGTTGACTTTTCCAGCTGCTGCTTCCCTTAATTCTCAACACATCTTTATTTTTTTCTACCCTCAGATAGTTTAGGTTGTTGTAGAGTGCATGGAGTGCATTTGGTACAGTGGTCTAAACCCTACAGTTATGGCATCACAGAATAACTACTGACATCAAGTTTTATGTATGTGCCACTGTGAAAGCTGATGTTTCACTGGGAAATGTAATATTTCAGAAGCATGCAATACGAGTTAGTCATTTTTTTCTTCTCAACTTACAGCAGAGTTTCAAGGGTCTGAACTTCCATGTTATCTAAAGCAGGAGTGTGTTTATTTCAGTTTTTTTAAATTATATTTCTTCTGAAGGTTATCCCTTTGAGTGACTGAGAAGACTTTCTAGGCTGTTTACATTTGAAGAAATCTGAGCTGCCATAGAAGGCTGTCTGATTTTTTTAAGAAGGAAATAGGAAGATGGTCTGTGGTAGTGTACAGTAAATACTGAGCCATTCTATGTTTAATTACTATTGGCAGAAACTTAAAACAGAGTCTTAATTTTGTCTGGATTTTCCAAGCACTGAGTCTTCAAAATCTTTTCTAATCTTGTTGAAGTTGCTTCAAACCAGCATCATATTTATTGATATTGCTTATTTCCTATCTGAATGCTTACTGGAACTTTTATCCTTATTACGACTTTTCTTAATCCTTCTACCCACTCTCTTTTAGAATTCAACTAAATCTATGATGATTTAGAAGGCTTATGGGAACTTTCTTTCTTTCTCTTTCTTTCTTTCTTTCTTTCTTTCTTTCTTTCTTTCTTTCTTTCTTTCTTTCTTTCTTTCTT
>JAWWES010000081.1:135475790-135498305 GCA_035583135.1 Lophotriccus pileatus | reverse complement strand
CGTCCTTCCTTCCTTCCTTCCTTCCTTCCTTCCTTCCTTCCTTCCTTCCTTCCTTCCTTCCTTCCTCTCTCTTCCCTCCCTCCCTCCCTGTCACTTATCTGAAACTTCTGGAAGATTTCAAACTACCAGATGAAATCTACTGTAATTGTGCTTCCCCTCCCCTTCCTCCTTCCCTTCCCAGACCTTCCCTTCCCAAACCTTCCCAATCCTTCCCTTCCCAAACCTTCCCAATCCTTCCCTTCCCAAACCTTCCCCCTTCCCCTTCCCCTTCCTCTTCCCTTTCCCTTTCTCTTCCCTGTTGCTTCTTCTGCCATCTCTCCATTTTAAGCCTTCTGCTCCTCAGGATGTATTATTCCATGTGAACAAGAGCAGTCCTGCTGTGTTTTAGACCTTATGTTTCTTTAAAGAAGTAACACGCTCAGTGTTGACATGAGGGAACAGAATCTTTCGTCCTTCTACTAGTTTTCACAGCTGAGACAAGTGGAAGACAACACTAAAATATTTCTAAACCTCTTTCATAAAAGGTGTCTGAAACAGAGATAAATTTCTCTCTGAAGGAAAAACAGTACCTCCATAAAGTGTTTCAAATGTGGTGATGATTTACAGTGATAGCTTCTTTTTGGCTGGTATCCCATACCAGGTCCATTGAGTTTGTTATAGAGTTTCCAGTCAACCCTACCAAAAGATTGGAAAAGTAATTTTGGTACCTTGATATAGCTTATACAAGGGCAATGCAATCTATTTTACAGAGTTGTTTGCCAAAAAGTATCACTATCTTTTCTCATAGCATTAAAATGATACAAATCATAGATTAAAAATTTTAAATGGACTTCTTTTGAAAACTTCATAATGTCTAAACTTCATAATGGTCCAATTTCCAGTAAATTGTGCAAAGATTAGGCATCCAAGTGCCTTGTTTGTGAAAGAAAATGCTTTTAAGAACAAACTGAAATGAAATGGCAATTTAGTTAAGAAGTCCTCAGTTTCCTGGAACTCCTAAGAGCTGATTTTCACCAAGGTGCTTCAGTGTTTTTCTTACTTTGTGCCCTTCACAAACACAGGATTTTTGTTGGGTTTCTTGGTTCTTTTATTAAGCTTTAATAAGCATGTTAGAGACTAAAGAAAACAGTCTAAAATCAAGGAAATAAACATTATATGTAAAAAACAAGGAATGATTGAGAAAAATAGAAAGTAAAAAGCAACCCACAAAGACAGACATAATCATGACAGAAGAGTTGGAACTGAGCTGGAGTTGTTCTGGCTCCAGGGATACCTTTTAGCAGTACCTTGTAGTACCTACGTGGGGCCAACAAGAAGGGATTTTTTGGAAGGGTATGTAGTGATAGGACAAAGGAAAATGATTTTAAACTGGTAGAGGGTAGGTTTAGATCAAGTATTAGGAAGAAATTATTTGCTATCAGGGTGGTGAGATACTGGAGCAGTATTCCCAGAGATGTTGTGGATGTCCCATCCCTGTAGTGTTCACAGCCAGGTTGGATGAGGCTTTGAGCAACCTGGTCTAGTGGGAGGTACCCCTGAACACAGCAGGGGTTTGGAACTAGATGATCTTTAAGGTCCCTTCCAACCCAAACCATTTTATGATTCTATGATTCTAAATTTTTATTACTTTGGGAAATTATGTATAAGAAAATAACAATTATCTGTGGTCAGACAAAATATCAAATGTAGGCTTTGCTTATTTGTAAAAGCTCACTGTAAAAGCTGCTATTGGAGCTGAGGTGGAAGTGAGGATTCCTTGAAGCAGAGTTGAGTTAAACAGGCATAGAGATCTATGTGACTACAAGATAGACTTCTCTGAAACAGCAGCAGCTCTAATGCCTTGCAGCTGGCATGGATACCTATCCCACTGCAAAGTGCTACCCAGGTGCAGTCTGCTTCTGTTCTGTGGTGCAGGGTTGCTGCTGGTATGTACTTCCATGCCTAGCACAGGTGAAATGTGAGACTCAAGAAAAAGAGGAGGTTATACTGTTCTGGTGGGAATGGACACCTGTGAGTGTCCTTAGTGTAAAAATTCACCAGTGTGTTCATATGAAAATACAGTAGAGTAAGAAATAAGCATGCAAGCTGCTGGGCATTTGAGGGAGGCAGAGAAAAAGGTGGAGAGGAAGTAAGAACTAATAAGCCCAGTGCATTAGAGATGATTGCCTTGCAGGTTTATACTCATGTGAAAAAAATTCAATAAAGCTTAGTGTTGGAAATTAAGAGTAGAGAAAGGAGATTTGTTTAATGCAGAAAAGAGGCATAATGGGAAATGGAAAAGCATAAATTAAAGAGAATTAAGACATGATGAGAAGAGATAAAAAGGTATATTTCAAACACAGGCCAAAGTAAAATGTAGCCATTACATCTGAAGACAGTGGCCTATTCTCAGTTTTATAAATGGGCTCAAAGATCTTGGTGTGAGGCATGACAGGAGAAGTAAAATTATAGAGATGATAAGATAGCTTAGAAAGAAATATTGTGTATATATTTTCCAAAAATGAGAAGGATTGACAGCAGGAAGAAAAGGGTTCACAAAATAGGGATCGGTTCACATCCTAGAACTCTAACACTACCCACAGAATACAGTCACTGGAATAAGACATTTTAAATAGCTGTGTGCACATATTTATCAATCTAATTTTTTTCCTAGAATACACTATTTATTAAGGAGTGTTACAAGTTGAATAAGTAGATTAAGAACTGATGTTACTGATGCTTACTGTAATCCCACAATGAATCAGAGGATGACTGAAATCAGAAAGAACAGCTGTGTTTTTCGATTTCAAGAAATATTTATCCATGTAAAATTGATGAGAATTAAACATCTGAATTTTAAATTCTGGTAAAAAACAATGCAATGGAAACTTTGAATCATACTAGCTATTAAGAGAATATCGTGAGTGGTGTTGTTTATCTTCATACTTCAACAAGAATTTTTCTTTTCTAGTCTAACTTCAAGCTATTCGAAATTCTTCACTGTATGCTTTGAATAAAACCTTCCCTTTAATGAAAAGCAGTTGCAAGTGTATTCTTTTTGGAATGCTAGTTCTGAAATCTAGATAAAAATGATCACAGTATATGTTACTAGTTATTTCAGCATGAATTTTACCTCATGAAAATAAATGTCATGTTTTCCACATTTGATCAGACCAGTCAGTTAATGCACGCTGTCTATTTTGATCATAACCAAGTTGGACTGCCAAGGTGAAGAACATCATAGAATGTATTAACATATGAAAGCAGAGATTAAAGTGCATGTTGTATGGAGTCTGTTGGCATGATTTTTTTATTTTATAGACTAAAAAGGTAGACCTATCAAAATCAAACTTCACTGTTGGTTTGTTTGTGTTTTTTCCATTCCTGGAATTAAAAATGTATCTTCTGACACGTGCATAGCTGTGTTACATTCTGATAGTCATCTCAGAAGAACATCATTGTGCAGCACATAAATAATTCTCTTTTGTTGTGGTTTGGGTATGGAATAAAAGAAGTAAGTGGAACTTTTATAAGTCATGAAACTTTATATTTCTTGTATATTTATGGATAGGACCAATTACTGAATGCAATATGAAGCATTACACTCCTTAATAAATAGTGTGTTATCTCACAAGGTTCTTCCTACTCATAGTTGTGGCTCTAGTTTTGGGCTTGTTTTTTTTAAAATACAATTTAATTTTGGTAACAGAAGACCTATTATATTTGATTTTTTCTTTGTAGTTTGTATTGAATTAACAGAACTGTCCATATATAGTTGAAAACTTTCATGATATAGGTACAGCAACAAAGGTTCTAAATTATGGAGCTATATTATGATGCTGAGACAAAGTTTACATTGTGCTTTCCACACTTGATCTGGAAAGATGCATAAAAATTAACAGCATATGCTATTTAGTTTTCAAGTCTCTCTCTCTGTAAGTTTTTTGTCTCATTCAATTGAACGGGCCTGAGCAAGAGATTTCTAGGAAAAACTAAAATGATAAATATGTGCACACAGCTATTTAAAAAGTCTTATTCCAGTGATTGTATTTTGTGGGAAGTGTTAGAGTTCTAGGATGAAGATCTTATGATGTAGTTCAATTTTGCAAAGTGACTCGTGCACAAACTGTATTCCAAAAGACTTTTTAAAGTGCTAAATAAAACAGCTGAGCTTAAATAATAAATAATAACACATAAAGGATATTTAAAAATAGTTCAAGTATATGAGGGAGATACAGAAAGAGATAAATAAAACAAACTCCTAACAATGAAAGTTGTGCAGGCACTGATGTGAGAATGAATTCTCTAAGCTAATTCACAGTAGAAGGTAAAATTTGCTATACATGTCAGATGAGGCAAACAAATGCCTAATTACTTTCTAAGAGGATCTTCCATTCCCTTTTTGTCCTATATATCTCATACAGTGATATTTGTATTAAAACAGTAGTTATACTTCATAAGAGGCATCTTTTCTCACCATTGGAGATAAACATGAAAAAGGCTGAGATAAAAATATTGTATGTCTCCGTCTTCTGTTGTCAAGAAAAGTTACTTTATAGTGTAGCAACACAAAGTGTAAAATCTTAAAGAGATTTCTTCTTAGTACTTCAGAGAAGGGGGTCTCTACATATAAATGCTCAACGTGAAGAAGAGCTTGTGAATATGCCATGAAGAAGATGATTTAATGAGCTCAAATATATACATGTGTATATAATTAAAGAGTCGGCATCTGGTTTGTTTGTTTGTCGTTTGTTGTGAAATGTATATCGTGTTTCTGTGAAAGAGCAGCTGAGTGTTTCGTGCTTTCTCTCAGTTGATGAAATCCCCATTGCTCTGAGCATGCTTGGGGAAGAGAATCTTTGGGGGTGCAAAAGGCAAAGCAGGAAAGCTGATCTAATATTTAAGGGATAAGGGTGCAGAAAGCCTGGAGAGAGGACACAGACCTACAGTCAGACTGCAAAGTTGGTGGGAAGAAAAAATATCCTAAAGTTCCAAATGAGTTAGAAACTGCTGTAACTGAGCATTAGAACTTGGAACAAAAGCTTAGAAAAGAACCTGTGCTGCCAGGACACTGTGACTTGAAGGACATCTTTTTATAATTATTCTTGTTCTCTTACTTTTCTCAGAAAATGGATTTTATACATAAGAAAATAATTTGTTATAGTCCAAGAAAAATCAGTGTTTGAATGTAGGGGTCATTTCTGGCATTTGGGAATGTTCATTTTAAGAAGAGCAACCTTTCACCTTTGACCCACGGTACTGAATTTGGTTGGGATAGACTTAAATTTCTTCATAGTAGATCCTATGGTATTATGTATTAGATTTGTGACCAAAACAGTGTTATAGAACAAGGATATTTCAGTTATTGCTGAGCAGTGCTTACACAGCATCAAGGCCTTCTTTGTTTATCATGCTGCCTGTCCCAGCAAATCAGGTGAGGATGGGCAAGAAGCTGGGAGGGGACACAGCCAGGACACAGATGACCCCAACCAATGACCGGGATGTTCTATAACATATGAAAGGAATATGGCACCATACTCAGTGATAAAGGCTGATGGAAAGGAGGAGGAAGGGACCACGTTCAGGATTATTATGTTCATCTTCCTATGTAGCCATCAGGCATGATGTAGCCCTGCTTTCCTGGAGGTGGCTGAGCACCTGCCTGACAGAGTAGCCAAGGAATTCCTTCATCTTCTTTGTTTACTTGTACAGCTTTTGCTGTACCTGTTAAACTGTCTTTATCTCAACCCACAAGTTTTGTCCGTTTTACTCTTTCCATTCTCTCCCATCCCACTGCTGGGGAGCAGATGGGGGTGTGTGTGGGGTGTGGTGTGTGAGGGAGTGGCTCTGGGGGCTTCCCTGACAACGGGAGTAAACAATACCCACTTAGGGTCAGTCAAAACAAGGAAGTTGTTCATCGTGATATTTACATGACATAGTATCATGATGCAACAGGTGGTATTTCAGATTAAATCTTTAAATAGACAGCTTTCATAACCCAGAATTATTGACTGGGTAAAGGTTGTTCATAGTAAGTAGCCTTTTAGCCTCTTCCAGACCCAAACTATGTGGAGGAGAAGCATGAGGTTAATAGGTTTAATCTGTATCAGACATGTACCAAAAGAGATTTGTTTGCTTTTCTCTGACTGCTGCTCTTCCTTTTGACAAAAAAGGAAATTGATGTGGATACTTTGCTTTGTAGACAAATTTACTCATAGATGGTGTTATATATATTTATTTACAAAGATGCTACCATATGCCTTTACATAAACAGTATGGAAAACACATTTGTTAGGTGGGTGGGGTTGTTTTGCATTAAGTGGCCAGCATTTGTATTAAAACGTGGGCTTTTCCTTTCTGAATACAGTACTTGCTAAGAAATATTTTGATATTTTTATAGAAATCATGAATTCTAGTGATGTATTCTATTGAAAGTTGATATAAAAATGAATTGCTGACTTTTGTTTCCTTGGTATCTTTTTTAGGATTTATTTATACCTGTGGTGGAACTTTAAAAGGACTTAATGGCACTATAGAAAGCCCTGGCTTCCCATATGGATATCCAAATGGTGCAAACTGTACATGGGTTATAATAGCAGAAGAAAGAAACAGAATACAAATCGTCTTTCAGTCTTTTGCTCTAGAAGAAGAATATGATTATTTGTCATTATATGATGGACATCCTCATCCTGCAAACTTTAGGACAAGGTAAAGAATAAATATTAATAAAATCTAACTTGTACTAATATCTTAAAAATATATGAGAATATTGTTAAAGCTAATGTTTTTAAATTATGGGTTATTTCATATTTAGACTTTAAGGTGTACTTTAATTAATCATAAGTACCAAAATCTTGATCATGTGCTTTAATTCTAGTTAAAGTAAGTGCTGAAATTAATCTAGCCCTCATAAAAGTTGTATCAACATAATGTAATTAATTAAGAAGCATATGAGCATGGATAAATGAATGTAAAGTGAGTATGACATTGTGGAGGTCTCAATTTGTGTGATCTAGTAGCAGTGGAACTTTTGTATTGTTTTTAACACAAGGATTTTGATCAAGATCAAGAAAATATAACATATTTAAGATAGACTAGATAATTTTTTTTTGTAATTGTATACGAGCATCTTCTAACAAAAAGAGATTACAACAGTAAAATATCAGTTTGAAATATCAAGAGTGTGATGGGTCACAGAACATTTTTTATCTTTTATTATGAATCTATTTCAGAGTCATGGCCCAGATTTTCACTTCTGGATGGTGGCAGCTTGGGGAATACATAATAATTCAGCAATTGTGACAGATGCATTAGTCATACCTTTGCTAATTATCTTTATTATTATCTATCTTGACTTCTGTAAGTCAAGTTGTCATCTACCTAGACTTCTGTAAGGCCTTTGGCATGGCCCCACGCAACAGCCTTGTTGTTAAACAGAAGAGATACGTATTTGGTAGATGGACTATTTGATGGCTGTGCAGTGGCTGCACGGCCACATCCAAAGAGTTGCAGTCAACAGCTTTAAAGTGAAAATAGAGATCAGCACCAGGGAGTCTTTCAGGGAGTCTCTATTGGGATCAAGACTATTCAATATCTTTGTTAATGATGTGGACAGTGGGATTTAGTGCACCCTCACCAAGTTGACACCAGGTTGAGTGGTGCAGTTGATTTGCTTGAGGGAGGAGATGCCATGCGGAAGGACATTGACAGGCTGGAGGAGTGGGCCCAGGAGAACCTCATGAAGTTCAATGAGGCCAAGTGTAACATCCTGCACCTGAGTCTGATCAATTCTTAGTGTCAATACAGACTGGCTGATGAATGGATTGAGAGCAGTCTTGCAGAGAAGGACTTGGGGAGATGATAGATAGATAGACAGACAGACAGATAGATGAAAAATTGGACACGAACCAGCAATGTGCAGTTACAGCTCAGAAAGCCAACTGTATCCCAGGCTACATCAAAAGAAGCATGACCAGTAAGCTGAGGGAGCTGATTCTTCCCTTCTGGTTTGCTTTTGTGAGACCCCACCTAAAGAACTGTGTCCAACCCCAAGGCTCCCAGCAGAAGAAAAGCATTGACCCAAATAAGTCCACCAAAATGATCAGAGGGCTGAAGCACCTCTCCTATGAAGAAAGGCTGAGAGGGCTGGGGTTGTTCAGCCTTAAGAACAAAATGCTCCAGGGAGACCATATTGTGACCTTTCAATACTTAAAGGGGAGTTATAAGAAAGATGAATAGAGGCTTTTTACCAGGGCCTCTTACAGGACAAGGCACAATGTTTTTAAACTTAAATGAGGGTAGATGAGGACCTGAGCACCCCCCTGACAAAGACAGGCTGAGAAAGCTGGGGCTGTTCAGCCTGGAGAAGAGAAGATTGCAATCTTCCAGTATTTGAAAAGGGCCTACAGGGAAGCCAGAAAGGGACTCTTCATCAAGTACTGTAGTGAAAGGACAAAGGGGATTGGGTACAACCTGAAAGAGGTGAATTTAGGTTAGACATTAAGAAGAAAAGTTTTACTGTGAGGGTGGTGAGATGCTGGAACAGATTGTCCAGAGAGCTTGTGGGTGCCCCAACCCTGGCAGTGCTCAAAGCCATGTTGGATAAGGCATTGAGCAACCTGGTTTACTGAGAGGTGTTCCTGCCCATGGCAGGATGTTTAGGACTAGATGGTCTTTAAGGTCCCTCCCAACCCCTTAACACTCTATGATTCTGTGATTTGGCTTAGATATGAGGAAGAAATTCTTTACAAAGAGGGTAGTAAGATACTGGAACAGGTTTCCAAGAAATCCTTGTCTTTGAATAACCTGATCTGGGGAAAGATGTCCTTGCCCACAACAGCAGGGTTGGAACTGGATCATCTTCTGAACAAAACCATTTGGTGATTTTATTATTCTATGATCCTGTGATGAAGAATGTAGTATCTGTTCCTAATCAGGGAACATCCAGTGTCGTTTTGCTTTGCATGATGCTGCTCAAATAAAGGGATTTGTTTTCATAAGGTTGTATGGTAAATGTTGATTCACCGGTAATTATTTTTTTTTTTAACTATTGCATAACAATCCAGAATCTGTTCACTAAAAGAAAAATGTAACTTGATACTAGAAGGAAACTGGAACAGTAAAATTCTTCATCTCAAATCTGTACAGGATGTGATTTCTGTTTGTCAAAAGGTTAACAGCAGATATGGAGAAATGCATCTCTGATGAAATTGTCTCTCTTTGTACTTCTGTGTTTCCATTTTTATTTTCTGTTTCATGAACGTTTGTATGCAATTCTGATATCAGCTGCAGGAAAGAGGGAACCCATAGATAAAGGATTTGACAGCTGTCTTTCACAACAACGAGAAAAAACAAGATCATGTAGATTTCCTCCTTTCTACCCACTCCTCAAAAGATAAAATTGAGATTTTCTCAAACGTAGGAGCCCAAAAAGGCCCTCATTGGCAGTCAAGGCTTCTATTGGTGAATCCACTCTAAATTGTAATCTCAAGGAGTATGTAAACAATGTTCTGGACAAATGCAAAAGAATTAAACAGTTACTACAGTTAGGAACCAATGGTCCTTACTGAGTTACAATTTTAATGAGCATCAAGAAAAAGGGGTGAAGGAAGTTAGGAGGATGGAAGGAAGAAGAATATAATATCTTGCAAAAGCAGAATTGTTTTTCTTTATGTCTTGTTCGAGCTGCTGAAAAGTTCTATATGTATTTCCATGCACATATTAATTCATACATATACACGTATATGTACCTAAACATATAGATATAAAGATGCATTTATAGATATATATGTGCAGGATTCTTTTTAAGTGAAACTAACCCTTCAGTGCTGGAGCTTTGGGATTTTTTTTTTTTTTAAAGCCAGTATCTTGAGAAGAAAGTCAAGGAAACCTGTCATGCTTAAAAGTTTTGGTATGGTATATTTAGAATGCCATTACATTCTGGTGAAGAAGTATAAGCAGTTCTGTGGAAGAGAGTAGAATAAGTCAGCACTTTAAAAGGAAAAGATGATTGAGCCTGAATATAGGTCTTGAAATAGACTACTTTTGCAAGATTTACAAGATCTTGCCAGAGTGTGGGAACAGTAGAAGAATAGTACACATTTGTGTGAGTGGAGAATTGGGTTTTAAATTAAGAAAGCATGATAGTGAAATTATGCAAGCTGTACTAAATCTTTCATGATTTAAAAACGTTTATTTTCTCAGGTTGCTGTAACAAGTAGTGTGGTGATTTCCTACAGTTTCCTTTTTGCAAAAGGCTTTTATTTAAACTAGTGAAGTTTTACTGAGGTACAATTGCTTGTGAAAACTATTGTTCTACCATGACAGTGGATTTTGTCATTTTACTTAGTGACACTAATGAAGGTGTAATCAGATTGCACCTGTTGCCTTCCCTTTAATTTTTTAACAGGCAAAAATATTTTCAGGGGACTACATGTGTATTTGGAAAATATATAGCTGGACAGCTAAAATTGTCTCAGGTAAACAAGGCCAATATTTCTTTTTATTTCTCCAATAAATTTTTGTATAAATTAAAATGATTTTGCAGTTTGACTATTTGTGAAGCTCATGTCCTCTGATTCCATCCTTATCCAGTTTTGTACTTCTTTGTTTAATTGGTCTCCTCAGAATTGAATCTTGTTGAAATTGCAGTCATTGACTGTTTTCAGTGAATGCTCAACAGCTTGAACTGATTTAGATGGCACTTAAATGGCAGCTAAACAATAACAAATGGAAGAGAAGCATGTCAGATATGGCCATTAGAGAAAGTGTACAGTCAATATTATACTTGTATCTTTGTGTTATTGTGTATGCTTGATTTAGTATATTTCATACAATAATCTTTGCCTCAGACTATAAATAAACTATTTCAACCAAGCTTTCAGCAAAATTTCATGCTTGGAAGTCTTTCTGTATCATGTCATAGACACTATTTTTAGGGTTTTCTTGTTGCCCTCCTTATGCATATTTGTGATTTTTGTGTGCCCTTTCTTTCACATTTATGAAGCTAACACCCCTCAAAACAAACAAAAAACCAAAGCAAACAAACACCAAAACTCCCCAAACCAAAACAAAAAAAAACAAACAAAAAACAGACCCCCCCCCCAAACCAAAACAAACAAAAAACCTGAACCAACCAACCAACCAAAAAAAACCCACTAAAGTTTGATTTCTTATGATTACTTTCAAATTGCAACTTTGGATAGACCTTACTTTGGAAAGTGGCTAATACTTCCAACCACTATTCTGAGTGAAAGTGCTGCATTTCCAGATAGAATCATGTTCCATTTTTTCAAAATTTTTGTCTTTCACTTTATTTTTGTGTGATACTAGATAAATCATTTCAGTGAAGATGATAGTATGTTTTCAGTTTTCTGGGTGCCCAGCTTGAGAAACAAGAGTTTTGTTTGCACTAGTGATAAGAAATCCCATGCTTTAATGAAATTAGCAGAAGGTATGTTTGAGCTGATAAAACATCACATAAATCAACTGCTTTGCAAAATCCAGTTGGAGTCATCTGCTGATACTTCTTCCATGTCATGAAAATATTTTTTAGTGTAATTTGTAAATAATTCACTGTGGTAGCCACTGCCTTATCTTAAGGAGCAGCAGGGAAAGAACTGCTCCACATAGGGCACAAGTCAGGAGCTGAGGAGACCCCACTCAGGCTGTGCTCTCGCTTTTCTTTAGCTACACATGGTTAATTTTCTCTTAGGAACTTTGAATGGAAGAAAGCTTTAAACATCCTCAGTGTTTAAAAGGGGAGTTAATAATCATAGTTTCTAGTCTCTTGTATTTAAGCAAGATAAATCATCTTTTCATCTGTGCTCCCCGCTGAGGCCACCAAGAATCAAACGCACATGTTACCTGATCAGTGCTGCTGAGCTGCACAGGAGAAATTAACTGAAATTACTGGAGACATCCACTGCCTTCTCTCTGTTGATGAATTGTTCTCAAATATCTGACTCCCTAATTATGCCTACATTTTTAACCTTTACTCTCCTTGAAGAGAAAAAACATTTTCAGTAGATTAATAAGTAGATCTTTAAAATTTCAAGATGCTCCTAGTGTTACATTGTATCACATCCTCACTCTAGTACTTCCAAAGGTTTGAATTTGGTACTATATGAACAGACTCATACTAAATGAACAGGCTCATAGTGACTATAAAATTAATTTATTTGGTCCAACTAATGAGAGAAGAGAAGAGAGAATGTGTATTAAATATCTAAAATTAAAAGTGAATCTTTAGTATTGATTAATATTACATATTGCTACAGTTGCAAGTAGGACATGCCAGAACAAGAAGCCAGCCCAGTTTCTCTGCCCATGCCATAAGAGTTGGACCTGCTGCAGTGGTCCAGTGGACCACAGGAGGAGCAGAATGAATGCTTTCCCCAGCTGATAAGGGAACACCCATGCAGATGGGTTGAGCACCCTGCTGTCACTCCATCAGTGCTTGCTCCTAGCCTGATAATATTGTCAGATACCTGTCTCTCCATCATAAATGTACCAGGTATTACTAACAACTTAATTAAACATTGTGTTTTCGCTGAAAACCAGTCACAAGTTTAAGGTACACTTTCTCAGAATAATTTACATTTTTTGATTTTACAGTGTTGAAATCATAGAATTATCCATACTTTTCTCTACATCTAAAATTTTATTGAAAAACAGTCAGGTCATTTAATAAATTAAAACAAAAAAACCCAAACCAACAACAAAATCCAAAGTAAACCCACCATTTTACTAATTTTATGTTCTTACTTAGAAATAGCACAAAGTAAAATACTAGTAATTCCCAGTTTTAAAAGGGGAAAAACATATTTCAGGAAGACTAAATTTTGCCTATAAAATTTTCTATTTTTAAAGTGAAAGAATTGCAATTTACATCTTACATTGCTAAGTTGTCATAATTATCTTACAGAAATGTTACAGTGGTAGAAAGCTAGTAAAATAATGAGTATTGGCACTAGCAGAAACTTCCAGTGCCCTCATTTTTAATAGCTCTGCTTGCTTTTGCATTTCTTATTCTAACTATGCTGCAGATGTGTTTCTCCTTTTACCAGGTATGAGTCTGTGTCAAACAGGCAGCTATTAGGTTATTCTGCTGACATTAGTGCAGCCTTCAGCTTGTTATGTCAACTAATGCCACCCTGGTAGCTACAGTAATCTTTTTTTTCTGACTCAGGTCCCTTCCTTCTTCTGGTCCTTTGAACTTTATCCATATGACTTTGTGAAAATTTATATGTCTGTTACAACCTTTACTATTTCCCAGAAGGACTTCTTAGCTTACGTTTTTTGGGAAACTGTTATGCTCTTACTTCTTTTTGTGTATTTGCTATATATTATTCCTGGAGCAAGTGCTCCATATTTCTCATATTAGTTCTCATCAAAACCAGAGGGCAAAAAAAGCCTCACATTTTTATCTTGCTTTTTCCTCCTCCTTCCTCCACTTCTGGTATGTCAGGGTGCAGTGGTTTTACCCCCAGCTGGAAATTAAACTCCAAACAAGCCACTCCCCTTCCCCCACTCCTTCTGGTAAGGGAGGGACAAAAGCAGAGACTACAGGTTGAGAAAACAATTTACTGAAGGCACAAAGCAGTGGAGTAAGAAACTCAAAATAGCAACAGCAATATTAATAAAAAATTATATAAAAAGAGAAGGTGCTTTGCCCACCAAATGGTGTTCACCACTGGGAACACAACCAAGACGATGGATGCTCCCCCTGGGTCGTGTCTCCATGGCTTCCCCAAAGATAAGATGGTGAGTGTTCCCTCGCACTGAGCCATGTGTAGTGCCTGGAGTGCAGAGCGCCCTGAGCTCATGCCAGTGTCTTGTCTGAGCAAAATGCCATGAGGGTATGTTGATTCTCCTTTCTGAATCCAAGCTGATTTGTATGCAGCTCCATTTTACTTCATGCATGTCATTGCTTTTGTTCTTTGTAAGTTATTTCTCATATGAACAATTCCTTCTATACTTAAACCACATAAAAGACCCTTTCTGAGTATGTTATCGCTTCATTTAGATTATTGCCATTTCAAATGGAATTTGGAGTATCTAACTCCAAATTAGTTCTGTACCTTTAAATTACTAATAGAACAGTTGCTTAAGTTATCAGACAGCACTAATAAAGAAAAATATGTCAACTCTGTGAGGTCCTAGATTGAAACTGACAGAGACAAGATCTCTTTGACTATTTGGCTATTAAGGCTTTAAGATATGTCAGAGTGCAGTATTTGCAGTAATTTAGGTCTTCATTCACAACTAACCTTGACAACTGAAACTTAAAAACTTCTTTTTTTCACTGGCTTGTTTAAGTCTTTTTGGGTATTTATGTAGACCAGGAGTTGTTGTTAGGGCAACAATGAACCATTTACTGAACTTCAAAATGTTTCCTTTGTCAACTGTAGCCCTTTTTAGAGCTCTGTGTATTATGTCCTAAGTACAAATATTTTGCTTCCCTCACCACTGTTCACTTCTTGTCCAAATTGTCAAACAGAGAAAATACTGGGAGCTGATTAGGAACAAAGTAAGGATTCAGCACTTTGGAAACACCTTCAAACCTCTTGTCACTGAGTCACTGATTTTTATTTCAGCTGCGCCACAGTTCTCCACAGTAGATTTCTGCACTATTTACATAGAAGGAGAAGAAAGGAGGGAATTTCACTTGAGAATTTAGGGACCATTGAACAAAATTAAACAGAATGACACTCTCCCTTACAAAGAAAGAGAAAATAAAAAAAGGTATAAGTGCTACACAAAGACCAATGAGAAGATAAGGATACAGAAAACAAAGAGAACAAAGAGGAAGGCAGATGAAGGATGAAACAATGGCAATTAAGAAAAGAAGGAGGGCACAATGAACGAGCAATCAAAGCAGAAAATTATGAGAATGATAACAGAACTGAATGAATCTTAATAAGAAGCTTTTCATTGCATGAATAAAGAAATAAATTCTGCAAAAGTGTAAACAGGAATGTTGAATGTTGAACTGAAAATTGGCAGGGACACACAACAATAAATATGGCAAAATTTGTAGATAAGAGAAACAGACAATTGAAAGAAATGTAACAGAATGTAATGTAATGGTGAATGTAATGGTACACAGATGTTCTGCTGTGAGATGGACTCTGAGTAGACAAGACGTTTAAATGGAGGGGTTTTTTTCAATTTGAAAATTTTATTTTTTATGAAAAAATACATTGAAGCAATAAAATGCTTGGCATTATGCTTATAAATGCATAGCTGAAAGAACATATAATTGTTCTATGCTCTTGGGAATATTTTGATGTGATGTTAAATGTCTAAATACTCATTGAGAGAGAAAGGTAGATAATTAAAACTGATAAAAGAATGTGCTCGCGCAGACAAGGTGCAACTGATCTCTTGAATTTATGCTTATATTACTACAAAGAAGGTAAGATTTTTACAGGTTAGGAAAAAATGGTTAGCTAGCAGGGAAATCCAAAGTTAAATTGTAAGGTTTTAAAACCAAACCTGAAAACAAACCAAACCAAGCCAAACTAAATCAAACCCAGACAACCAACTAAAATTTTGGCAATTATTTGAAGGTGGAGGAACCTTTCTACTAAGCAACCTTAGGAAGAGTCTTTCCCATTATCAGCCTTCCATAGGATAACTTGCTTTGAATTGGGTGGCCAGTTTGGCTGCTTTGAATTAGGTCATGGGTATAGGACTAGGTAGTTTACTTCTCATGTAATGCAAGAAAAACTCTTTTACAATCTCTGAGATTTATTATCTATCTTCTTTGGAAAAGTGGGTAACTAGCTTTAATTGGTAGCTAGCTCCATATGAAGAGTGCATGTACCAGTTTTATAGGGTGGTGGTCTTTTTTATTTTTACTATTTTTACTTATTAATTTTTCTTTGTTTTGCTAAATTGCTTTATGGGATTTGAAACAGCCTAGGAAGGAAAGAATTTTGTTGTGGAGGCCACTTATATATGACAAACTTATATGACACAGTAACACAGCATGCCAGCACAGTCTGTGGCCATTAGTCTTCCACCTGTGTTTCTGTTATAAAAAGAAAAGAATGATAGTTCACAGTAATAGTCTTGTCCCAGAAAGTTATGGTCTATGGAAAAGACTTGTGCTGTTACAGGGTTGTCTAACTGCAAGACCTGTTTACATGACAGAAAGGTAACTCTTAAACCAGTTGTTAACTTCACCTTGTGTTGTTGCAGTTGAGAGTATCAATAAACATACCTCATAAAGTTGATAATTGAATCAGAATGTGCCTGGAACAACCATATACTGTTGCTAAACTAAACCCTGAACACTTAGTTCCTATAGACTATTTCTATTGTTTTTGAAGAAAGGCATCATCCTTCTATTTTAACTGGTATGTCTTAGAAAGCCAAAAGAGAAAATGAGTTTTTGTGAGAATATATATGTGTCTGTGTGGGTATTTACATATACACTAATTAGAATGAAGTAATGATCAGCCATAAGGCTTGAGCTAGAGAACTTTTCTCTCTGTCTTTTTAATATTTGTCTTAAATTATGACTATGATCACTTGTTACTGACTCCTATAGATTCATTGCAGAGCTGAAAGTGAATATTTTGTCATCCATATTATTTACCTAAGCACAAGTGAATGTCAAAAATATATTGAAAATCCCTGAATATATTGAGATGGATGAGTGACTTATCCTATCCACCCCCCCCCAAAAAAAAAAAAGTCTTTAGGATATAAATATAGCAACACAGATAGTTATGCAAAAGTGTCTTTTTTATTAGGATTTGGAATAGATTTTATACTGATTTCTTATATGGTCCAATATGTTTTGATTTTTGCATTGTGAAACACATATACTACACATCTACTTTTCAAGTTGTGTGGGAAACTTAGCTTCTATATATCTATAACATCTGTTCAAAAAACTTCAATTTTGCTAAATAAATGCTGGTGCCCTATAATATGAAACAAACTGTGTGAAGAGATAAATGTGTATTTTTCCAGTTTTAAACAATATTAAAAGTTTCTTTATGATGAAATAGATTTCCTTTTCTTGCTGAGAGTTTAAAGTCACTTTCTGTATATCCACCATACTAAAACTATATAAGTAGACTAAGTTTTAACTGAGATTTTCTAATACTATAAAAAAGGAATCTCGTTTTGGACAAATGCTGTTTATTCTCAACTATGGTCTGAAAGAAACCAATAAAGACTTCTAGTGCTAAAGCTTGCAGATCAACATTTCTCTAACACTCTTTTACAAGGTGATTAAAATTGTTGATGAGAAAGCTTCTCTAGAGTAACCAGCACCTATCCACAATGAATGGAGCTCATATTTTTGGGTGGGATGTTGGGTGCTGCTGAAATGAAAAGGGCCTAGTGTAATGATCTAACTAATAAATACTAAATACAAAATTGAGGAAGGTTGTGGAGAGATAGTACATGTATATAAAATCTTTATTACACCAGTTTAAAAAAAAAAAAAGAGTAACTTTAGTAACTAAAAAGTGAGATATGAGAGGAATAAAAAGAGATAGATGCTGTAAAGGGCATAGCAGACTCATGTAAACTCCAAAATGGAACTGTACATACACAAAAGTGGCAACATCTGAGTGCTGATAACAGCTGTACTTTTAGGCTATTTTTGTATCGTAAGTTTTCATATACTGAAGTATTTCGGTTGTCATTTAGAAAGTAGCTGTTGATAAGTTGCAAAAAGATTTCTACTATTTGAAGGAAACAGTAAATATTAAAGGACACTATTTTCAAATAGTAACAACTGACACAATTATCTACCATGGCAAAATCTGGAATTAAGTCAAAGTATTGTTTGGGTTTTCTAATTTGAACCTGAGTAAATTCTTGCGTTTCTGTCTTCATGATGTACTATTGTACTTGATAATCCAAGTTTATAAATATAACCTGGATGAAACAGTCACAGTGACATGCTAATCAAATTAATCACCTGTCATAGCCATTTGAAATTGATAATTGCAAAAATATTCTTTGCCTAGTCCAAGTGCCATTGTAAACATGCTAACCCAGACCATGGGAAAATGAATCATGGCAGTAATAATCTCTATTAACTGTTTTTCTTTCCTCTGTGATTTTAAGTGAATATAGGAAGTGAAGATATATTTAAATATATAATTGCAAAAATACTTAAAATATAAAAACATCACAAAATCCTCCCTACATTAAAAACAAAACAAAACAAAACAAGTAAACCTCTTGATTGCCCAAAATACAGAACTCGGAGATAGGAAAATAAATATTATTCACTCTGCAAATGAGTTGAAGTTTTTTGTTCCCAAATTAAAGACTACAGAAAGTATTATGAGTATGTTTCCACATATAAATAATGTGGACAAATCTCATTCTTAGGGTGTGTATAATAAAATCTGTAAGATAAAAGCTTACAGATAGGGCAAAATAATTAAAATGGATATATCTCTCTTTTCTGAAGTAAAAGTGGAAAACAATGGATTTGACTAGGGTTAAACATGAAAAATGAGTATTGAATGTATTTGTACCTTCCTCTTTTCATAATATTTCTTTCCTTACTTCACTATTTTCTACAGTTTATCTCTTATTTCATTCCATTCCATTCCATTCCATGCTACTCAGTGATATTTTTTTTATCCATCTCTGTTCTTTTCTAAGACCATCCTAATTAATAATAATCTCATAATTTTCTGTTTTGACTTAACCATTTCCTATTTGCTGTTCTGTCTGTGAATTACCTCTTTTGGAGATCAATTTTTTTTTTTTTAGGATTTCACTAAATTACCAAAATTACAAAAGCACAAAAATTCAACAAATGCTCTAGGGAATTTTCTATTTGTGACTTAACACCTGTAATTAACAATATGCCCTTAACATATTAACAATACCAAGTAGGTATAATCTTCCTGTACCTAAAGTTTTCTTGATGATTGTCTAGGGAAATTAAGCCCGTTTTTTGTTTGTTTGTTTTTTTGGTTGTTGTTGTTTTTCTCCCCCCCCCCCCGAGTATTATTGGACATTGTTTTCTTGTTGTTTAGAACTACACTAGGTAATTGATCAACATGCTGTAATACCAGGTTTCATTATTATGCTAATGTGATCCAGATTTATATAGCAGTGGTTCTTAACACTGATTTATGTGATGCAGCTGTTAGAAGTTTTTAACTGATAGTAAGCCATGAGGAAGCCATATCAAAAACAGGAGTTCCTTTTTTCTTTTTTTTTTTTTTTAATGATAGTTGTAACCTTCTATCACACAAACAAATTTATTTATTGTGTTTGTTTTTAATAAAAATATGTTTGCTTAAACAAGCATTTTTTTCAGATTGGTATTTAGAGTAATGGTCAGTTATTCTTGGTATTGAGTTCAAAGGTAAAATTTCAAGAAAGGTGCAGAGGTTCTAAATGTTCTAAAAAATCCTATTCTGTGTATGCCATCTTAAATGGATTTTGTACGAAAAATAATTTTGAATTGATTTCACACTTTGGATTATATGACTCAATGGTTTGAAAAGGTTATATTTAAATTTTTTGTAAAGCACATATCCAAATGATGCAAGGACAATGAAAATGTCTGGAACTTGCAATGGCTTTTTGTTTTGCTGTCTTTATCAATTACAGTAGTAAAAAGTAACAATTGTAACTCCTTATGTTGGTATGAAATGTGTGTGACTCACTCATTCTCTTTTTTTCTGTGAGATATCCTGTTTGCATGAATGATTATTTCCCCTAAAAGTCTTGTTTACTCCACTATCTAATTCTCTTAATGTCAGTCAAAATGGCTCTGGTATGGAATCCATATAACACAGACTAACCTATTCTTTGATGACTGCAAAATAGATCAGCTAAGTGGACTTGTATTTCTATCATTTCATATCATAGGAGATGTTTGAAGAGAGTAGTCAATTAATGTGAAAAATTACACTTCATTATTGAAATATTTTTTAGGAAATCAGATACTTAATTATACTCTGGAGAGTTTTTTCCTTCTTCTATTTGTTTTGTAGGGATGCAAATGGGAAAGGCTTCACATGCATTCTGTAGGAGAAGGAGAAAAATTGAAAAGGAAAATAACCTACATTTTCCAAGTCCAAATTTTTAATTCAGATTTTTCTCCCTTGGAAGCGGGACCTTATCTTCTATTTTAAACTCAAGTACGATTTCCTTAAAAAATGATTTTCATTTTCCTGCTAGAAGTTTTGCTATGGTATCTTACATGTTAAGAACAGTATTTAATTAATTACTTGCCTGCTATGAGACTGAAAATCATATGTTTATATAATTTATGCTTACATACTGTGTGATAGCTGAATACCTAAATAGCACCTCAAGTGTCACAACTTTTTTCCCAGATCTGCCTTTTTCAGAATTTCAGATATGTAAATGTAAAATGTTTTCCATTGTGTCCTGGTTTTCTTCTCCTCCACTGTGTGTTTAATTTGGTTGTCCGTTTTGTTGCTTCTTTACCCTTCCCACCCCCAAGGGCATTTCAGAATGGATATGGGAAATCGAGAGCTTAATTTTTCCCTGAAGTGGTCAAAAATAATATCTTTACTCATACTTCTTTCTCTGCTGCAGGGGATTCAGGCTCTGCCTTGAAGTACCAAATGCTCCAACCTCTAAGTAGAAATACCCCATGTTGGAGGAGAGACACCTTAAGCTAGCATCCTCTGGACTTCCTCTCTTGCTCTTTTTCTGCATACTCTGACTGTATTTTCTTATTTTCTCCTTTAAAGTGAACAGGGGGCCTGTGAGCAAAGTAGTTTTGTTTTGACTCAGATTGAAAGTTTTTTGGAAGAAAAGGAAAGAAATAAAGTCTATGGTGGCTTTTTTTTTTTTTTTAGTTGTTGTGGTTGTTGTTGTTTGTTGTTTGGGTTTTGTGTTGTGTGTTTTTTTTTTTTTTTGCTATTGCAGTTTTTCATCTAATTTAGCTGATGAATTGGTAGGTTTTATTCTATCTGTTCGAGTTACTCAATATTATAATACTGACTTTTTCATATTAAAAGCATAGATTCTAAAATATATGCAGATAGTTTTTCCTCCTTCACATGTCTTTCTACTACAACTTTATCTCTGTACCAGAACAGAAATAACATGTGTGGTGATAATGTCATAAGCCTTTTGCTCGTGGATGAATTCCAAAACTCTACAGAATATTTAGTATAAGTTGAAGCTGTTCTGGAAGTTCCTGGCACTTACAACAGTGATAAGCAAAATATGGCATCTCTCCTTTCCATATTGCGCTATTTTCACACATTAAGGCAAAGTTACAAAAGATAGTCCAACTCATCTAAAAGCTTGTTGTCACTCACAGCAGCAAACCCGTCTCCCATATTCCTCTGAATTTGGCAGTGTTATCCTTCCCTTTTTTTCCCATTGGCTCTGGCACTCCTCAGGCATATCATTTTGTAGATATGCTTCCTTCCCTTTGATGACTGAATTGATGTGGGTTTATTTTGAAGCATTAGATCTTCATCGGGGTAGTTAAATGAATTCACATCAAGAGAAGTGTGCAAATCACTAGAACTGGTGTGAAGTCAGTGTCAGAACTCTGGAAAACAGGAAGGAGCAGGTTTCTGTCCTTCGATGTTTTGAAAGCTCCAAGATCTGCTAAAATGTACTGTACATCTTTACCCAGATTTAAGAGGATGAGGATAATAAACCACATTGTCACAATGTTCTAGCTTCTGGAGGCTAAAAATATGCACTACTTGCTTCATTGTTTTTTGTTTTTTGTTTATTTTTTTTCATTCTAGTTACTTTAAGGACCTAGGATGCTTTCAAGTTCTCTCCAAGTTATTGTTTTGATATGTTTTGTTCTGACCAGTTTTTCTCCCCAAGAAACAGGTAAATCCACACCCTAGTGATTTTTAAAGACTATTTGTATGGCAGTGTGATGTCTGGTTCTTCTGACTTATAATTTGAAGTTCCTGAAATTTTTATGTATTAAAATAAATTGGCTGCTATAGGAAAGATAATAATTTATAAAGTCTATTTAATTTCTGATGCTAAGAAAAAAAGTGGAGAGTTGTATAATAAAAGTTCCATGCTAATAATTGATGTCAGCCGTTAGAAACATGTTTTGTAAAGAATATAATGATGATACCAGAACCTGATGAGTACTTTATTGTTTAGTTCAAAGCAGTTGTTCAATTAAAAATGTTCAGCCTTGACCCATGATCATTATTTTATAAAATAATAGATTACATGAGCACTTTTGCATTATGACAGGGAAAAATTATCATTTTACAAAAATAAATTAGTTCATAAATCATATGTCAATTTGTTGATGAATTGTTGAATAACGTATAAGATATTTTTGTTGTAATTTTTGATGAGAGTAAAACTTGAACCCAGTCAGCCACTTCTGCTCAATCTAGTTTCCTTTGTTTTATAGACTATAAAGATGAATTCTGTTTACTTATTTTAAACTGATTGAATATACATGTGTCGTGGTTTGTCTAGGTGACAATTTTTTACCACACCCCCCAACCAAATTGCTCTAAATTACTCTAAGTTGAGAGAAAGTTTATGCAGACAAAACCAAAT
>JAWWES010000081.1:135458779-135475690 GCA_035583135.1 Lophotriccus pileatus | reverse complement strand
TGCAGGCGAGGTTGTCTCTGCTCCCCAACAATCTTCCACAGGTGGCAGGGATGATTTAAATTTCAGTCTTTTCCCTGTTCCAGGGGGAGAGAAAGGGAGAGAGGGGAAGAAGGAGCTGGTTCTCCTCCCCCTTCAGACTTTCTCTCTCCGCTTGCTGTGGCTGTGACCTTGAAGGCTCTGTTATCTCTCTGGCTGCAGTTTCTAAGTTTCTTTTGCAAAGTCCTTTTAAGTCTTTTTTTCTCCTTCACTCTGTTACCTGTCTGGATCAGGGGGGCTTCAGTGATTGCTCCTGCCCCTGGCCAGAACTGGAGGAGGAGGGAGCCCTGGCCCCCCACCTGGGGCCTGCTGCCTCTCCCTCACATGGCTCCTCAGTTTCTTCTGCGGAACTAGCCTTCTTTTCCATTTTTCTTAAAGATGTAATTGGCAAAAGGCGTTACCAAAACTTCTGGTTTGTTTTGTCCCGGAAATTCACCTGGACAAACCACTTACAGTCCCCCAGGGAGGGGGAACCCTTGCTAACCCACGACATCATGTAAAAATTAGTTACTAAGTTACTCCTAGTCATATTTTAATTGGAATGCTTTTAAGAAAATCTTTACATTTCTTACTTTCTTCCTGATTCACTGGGTAAGTGACTGCTTCCTTAGAAGGAAAATTGAAAGACCAAGGATCAGTTGAACTTTACCAGGATGTTGCAGTTCAATCTTACAATACTCTCAACTGCAATTCAACATCTTTAATTACTTCTCAACATGTACACATGAATGCACACAAGGACACCAAAAACTTAAACCCTGAAAGGATTCAAGCTTAACTGTCTATTATTCAGTAGAGAAGTGTTATCCCTTTCCAATACACTTCTAAGATTTAAAAAATGTTTGGTCTGAATTGACATGTAAGAAAGAACATTGGAAGTTGTACTGGATTGACCTTGGCTGTCTGCCAGATGCCCACCAACCACTCCATCACTCCCCTTCAACAACAGGACAGCAAGAGAAAATAAGATGGAAAAACTTCTGTGTCAAATAAAGTCCAGGAGATCACTTACCAAATTACCAACTTGGTTTCAGTGCGATAGAATTAATTAGCTCTATTCCAGCCCAGGCCAGGACATAATCATAGGAAAAAATGACTCATCTAAGGGAAAATTATTTTAATTAGTTGCCAATTAAAAAGAGAGCAGGATGGTGAGAACCAAAGACATGAGCTAAAACATCTTCTCTCCATCCCCTCCATTTTCTTCTCAGGCTCGACTTTGCTCCATTTATCTCTCTACCTTCCCCTTCCCTGAGCAGCACAGAGGAGATGTGAAATGTGGAGTTGTGGTTAGTGCCTACTTCTCCGCTGCTTCTTTTTGCTTACACTTTTCCCTACTCCAGCCTGAGTCCTCCACGGGCTTCAATAACTTCAGGCAATATCCATGTGAACTTGTGTGGCTAGAGAGGGGTTACATGCTCTAGCATAATTCTTCATGGGATGCAGGGGAATCCATGCTAAGTTGCCTGGAGCACCTTGTCCTCCTTCTCTAGTTCTGATATTCACAGGTCTGTTTTTCACACTTTTTTCCTCACTGCTTGTGCAGGATTTTACGCTTTCTTAAATATGTTTTCATAGTGACCCCACCAATTTTGTTGATGGACTGAGGTGCATTCTGCATTCTGCAGTGGGTCCATTGGAGTTGACTGGAACCATCCAGCGCAGAGCAACACCTGACCTCTCCTCACAGAGCCTTCCCCACTACTGAAGCCTTGACACCTGCACCCAAGGCACACATGAAATTTGCATATTACAGAGCCTCAGTTTAACTCACTGCCTACAAATTAATTGAGTTCTTGAATCATGAGAGTTTCATGTCCTTCCTAAATCTCTAGCTATTCCATCAGTATATGTATTGAGATATATATATATATATATATAAGCTATATATATATATATATTGCTGAATTTACTTATTAGGTACATGTTACATTTCTGAATACTTTTAAACTTTTGAATTAATTAAAGAACTAATTAAACAAGGTAATTGAACTTCACCTTGCCAGTTTTGACAGTTTCCAATTTCATTAATTGTTGTGAGTGTGTATAAAGTGAATAACTTGATTTCCATCATGAGTGACTGTGATCCAATCCACCAGAATTCTTTTGGAGCTTATTTGATCCTCACCTGAGTTAGCTACTATTGCTTCTGTTCTTTTTAGCCTTGGACATTCTTGGAACTTTCTGTTAGGACATGGTCTATTCTGCTGAAAGCTCAGAAAAGCATAGTTGCATAGGTGGGTGCATAGAATAAGGATGTGAGAAAAGACCACAGCATTGAAGAGCTGATGAGAAATTAATTTTACTCTGGCAGTTAATAAAACAGTCAGGAATATATAATACTGGAAATATTGTTGATGTTATCCATCAGGTTAGGTATAAGACTCTCAAACCTTCAGAAACTTAAATTCATATGTGGGAGGTAAATAGTGTTCTTTTGCTCTAAGAAACATTCAAATGTACTAATTTTAATTTATTTTTTTTTAATGTGAGACTTCTTATTTTTTTTTCATTCATCTATCTAGCAAAGAAATAAAAATTTAAGAAGTAACTCAGAAAACCCACCCCAAATGTATACTAAGGAATACTAAATGTACGTGTATACTAAATGGAAACCAAGGAAAATAGTGTGCCTTTGTGTGAATGTGGCATCATAGAATCATCATGTTCCCTCGGGTCCTATTGCTGTTCATCACAGAGAAGAGATCAGTGCCTGCCGCTCCTCTTCCTCTCATGAGGAAGTTGTAACTGCAATGAGATCCCCCCTCAGCCTCCTCTTCTCCAGGCTGAACAGACCAAGTGCCCTCAGCTGCTCCTCATGCAGCTTCCCCTCAAGGCCCTTCACCATCTTCATAGCCCTCCTTTGGACACCCTCAGCTTTATATTTTTCTTATGTTGTGGCACCCAAAACTGCACATAGTACTTGACATGAGGCCACCTCTGCACCTTTATAGTGCAGAGTAGAGTGGAACAATCATCTCCCTCAACTGGCTAGTAATGCATACTTGATGCACTTTGTACATCTGCCTGACAGAGAAATACTCTTGTAAGATCTGTGCAAGAAATAAGTAATGATAGTACTAACAAAGGTTTATAGCATTTTTTTATGTGGGAATAAGTTTCCTTTCACTGCTGTGATGATAAGAGTAAAACTCATAAATTCTACGGTGAAATTTATCTTTCACCATCAGTTTAGCAGGTTGACATGTTAAACATCATGCTTCTCAACTTTGGCAACCTCTATATTTCCATAGTATTGTCCTTTGAGATTTGATTTTTTCCCCTACCCTCAACAGAGTTTCTGGAGACACCTTATTGTGGCCTTTCAGTAATTAAGGGAGGCTTATAGGAAAAATAGAGACAGACTTTTTAGTAGGTCCTGTAGTGATAGGATGAAGGTTAATGATTTTAAACTAAAACATGGTAGATTCAGGGTAGATATAATGAAGAAATATTTTACAGTGAGGGCCGTGAAACAGTGGACCAGATTGCTCAGGGAGGTGGTAGATGCCCCATCCCTGGAATCATTCAAGGTCATGTTGGATAGGGCTCTGAGCAGCTGCATCAGCTGAATATGTCTCTGCTTATTGCAGGGGACTTGGACTTAAACACCAAAGCTTTCTATGCTCCATGATTATATTTAAATAAAGGGCTGTGAAAAAACTGTCTCTCTGCAGAGATTAGGGCTTTTAAAACAAGCCTGAATACTGGTATCATATTCTTTGGACCTGTTCCTTCACTGGGAGAGCAGCGCTTTCTGACTTTGGTGTGTGTCGTGAGAGTAAGCACGTTAGAACTGCAAGATCCTCTCTCCTCTGGTATTTGTGGTCACTTAGGTTCTGTTACTTAGATCAGCTGACAGAGGCTGACAGAGTATGTCTCATGGACAGTTAAGGATTGGATCTGACTGCCCAGAGAGGCTGGGCCATCTCCCTGCTTGTAGATTTAATTGTATAAGGCCCTGAACAACCTGGTCTGACACTGGACCTGCCCCTTTGTTTGAACAAGAGGTTGGAATACAGACATCCTGAGATCCCTTCCAACCTGACTTATCCTGTTATCTTGTGCTGTGAAATTAATATTTTTGGATATCCAAGCAATCTTTTTAGAGTAACTTTCACATGTATTTTTCATTATTTCAATATGAAATATTCCCTATTTATTTACTTGGGAAGATGAATGTAATTTTGGTAAACTGCATGGGAAAACCATAAAAGGAGTGAAAAAAAAAATCTTCTTTCTCTTTTGGCATTCATGCTACTTTGCAGTGGATACTGATAGAGTAAAAGATGCTAAAATGATTAGACCTGTATCTCCAGCATTAGGGTGTGGAATTTGATATAGAAATTAAACAGCATGAGGTATACTTCAAACTGAATGACCTGTATGCCCTTGTGTATGAAGTGTGAACTATCCAGTGTCCAAGAAGGAGGAGAAGCATTGGTTAATATGTTCTGGATCACTTTAAAGGTGCATGGTGTTATTCAAAAGCAAAGATATGTGCAGTTAGCAGTTGTACATAACTTTATTTTTAAAAATAATTTATTTAGTTACTTTATCATATACTTAAAAGCACCAGTGATATTTAAATAATTTATTTAATGACATAGAAGACATTTTGTTTCATCAAAGATCTTGGTAGTGAAATATGTAATTTAATTTTTGAAAGTATATTACCTTGCATTTCCTAGCCTTTCTGTTGAGTACCATTTATGGCTGACTGCTACTGCTACATAAGTAGTTCACAGAGCTTTTGAAGCTTTCTACTGGTAAATGCTCAGTTTGCTGTTCAGAGATCAGAGATGCTGTAGTAGTGGTTTAACCCCAGCTGACTAAACTAAGCACCACACATCCATTTCCTCACTCTCCCACTAGGGAGAAGAGGAGGAAAAATAGAAGGGTAAAAGTGAGAAAACTCATAGGTTGAGACAAAGATTAACAGAGAAAGCAAAAGCTGCACATGCAAGCAAAGCAAAACAAGGAGTTCATGGCTTCCCACAGGCAGGTGGATTTTCAGCCACCTCCAGGAGAGCAGGCCCCATCATACGTAACAGTGACTTGGGAAGACAAATGTCATCACTCCAAATATCTCCTGTTCCTTCATCTTCCCCAGCTTTGTATAATGAGCGTGATGCCATATGATATGGGATATCCTTTTGGTCATTTGGGGTCAGCTGTACTGGCTGTGTCTCCTCCAAACTTCACATTCACCCCCATCCTTCTCACCTGTGTGACAGCTTGGGAGGCAGCAAAGGCCTTGGCTCAGCAGTATCAAAAACATCCCCATATTATCAGTGCTGTTTTCAGCACAGATACAAAACATAGCCCCGTATTAGTCATTGTGAAGAGAATTAACTCCACCTCAGTCAAAAGCAGCGCAGATGCTTACATGTCTGATGAATTTTTATGGAAGAGGCATAGGCAGAAAAGACCACAGAACAGACTGAAAAGAAACATGCTAGATTTTATATTGCCATGTAAGAGGGCAACCAAATATATGACAATCAAAATATGGGATGTCAGATTAGATACACCGAGTATTTAAAATCCATACTTTATTAAATTATCACATCTTCTTTTTAATATCTCAGCATTCAAAATAAGAAAATGCCAGGAATTGTAGTAGTAAGGGAATAGCGTCCTCAGAACCAAATATTTGATGAATATTAGACAAAGACAAAATTGTGTCTAGAAAAAAATACTGAAGAACCTGTTATTTTAGTCAATCAGATGCTGATCATAACAAATGCAGTGGCAAATTGAGTGAGAAGATCATGATTTTATCTTAGAAAATACAAATAAGAAATCCTTTCTTCTGAAAGTTTGTTTGGTTTTGGTTTGTTTGTTTGTGTGTTTTTTGGGTTTTGGTTGTGTTTTTTTAATGAATTCATCAGAATGTGATCCAACAAAACCAAGCCCCAGCAGCACCTTACTAAGTTTAAGATATTTTTATTTGCCAAGTATTAAATAACAGATAAATATCAATGACATAAATAACAGATACAAAGTTAATGGACATACCAGCAAATGAAACAGTTGGTAGAAGGATTATACTTAGCTTAGTGAGTGAAATCCTCTGTGATGCAGCTTCATTTCTTTATGTACTGTGGATTTCAAGAATTTTATTCTCTGAGGTTTATCAACTTGTATGTGTATCACTAAGACCAAAATTTCATCATGGCAGAAAAGTTACATTGATATTATAAAACCAAAAAATATAATTAGAAATATTTCCTGTAAAGAGCCAAATATGGAATAACATTTCTGTTGTCTTTAGAAAGTTTGGCTTTATCTGTGGGGAAGATTCTCAATGAATGTATAAAAAAGTTCATTTCACATACTTTTATTTTATATTTGACATTTTGCTTATTATGCATTTCTTTTTCAGAATCCATCTTCTCCTTATGACATTAAGAATAAACAGTTCTTTGGAGATCAAACTAAAAGTGAGAATGAATGGGCTCTGACAGTCTTTAATTTTATAGTCAAAGTTATGATAGGTTGACATGTCGTATTTTGCATTTTACATTTCTGCATTATTATATATACATTAGGGACAAACATTTCTTACACTTTTCAGATTAGACTAAAACTCTCCCTGCTGTAAAATTTCTACAAACTAATCAAAAGTTTGTTGAGACGAAGTGAAAGACTGCTATTCACTTAAAATCTTTTGTGTCCTATCCAATCCAAGCTAAAATCTTCCAGAGGAACTGTATTTTCTTTGGAAATCACTAACACACTTCAGAAAAGCTAGAATTTTGTGAACCTGAATTAAAAAAAACAAACGACAAAACAAAGAGCTGTTAAAAGCTACATATTTAAAAGAGTGATCAATGCTTTGTCAAGCAGCAAATACTTAAGATCTACAGACAATGAGGAAACACAGTTATTTACCACATCACAATCTCAAGTAAACAATTTATCTAGGAGCACTTTTGTATGACTAATCAAGATTGCTTTCCATAATTTTAACTTTTATGAAAAGATTACTCTCTTTTGATCCTGCATCTGGGCCCTGGTCTTTCCTTAGGGCTTGATGAGTTTAAAGTCCAGCATGCAGGTGAAGTTCACTTGACATGGGTTAAGGTTTATCTCAAGAATCAAAGTAAAAGCAGAAAACACACGATTGATCAAACTTCAGAAATTTCCATTCAGGACTCTAAAAGCTTGAAAACCACAAATTTAAGATGATTTGTCATTTTAAAATTATGTTATAGGTGATTAAAAAAAGGGAGAAAAAGAAATTATAAAAGAAAGATTGTAATTACCCTTGAAGTCATAATCTTCTAAAATAAAAAGGAAAACAGATCAACTGTAGGTGCCTTTTTTTTGTGAATCATGACAGATAGTAACTCACAGGAGGAAGATAGAGAATGAAACACTCTGTAAATTAAATGTTTGAAAGAACAGCTTCAATGGGAAATTTAAATTTTAAACATGTTTAATATGAAGATGATACCAGTTTAAGGAGATGACTTCTTGTTTTCCATGTCTTCCACCTTTTTTTTCACTTTTACCGGGGTACACAGATATTTAGCTGTGACTGCCTTGAGGAAGGGGCAATCAGGCCTATGCACATACATTATTTTACAGGTATTTTGCTGCTTATCTGACGTATCTGTGCTGCAGTTATGATGTGCTTCATTTTAAAGGGCAATGAGAACTATTCTAACAAACATTGCTTGTAGAGTTTAACAGATAAATGGGACTTAAGCTCAGATGTCAATGTCTTGTACCCAGTGAATAATTCTTTATTATTTTAGTTGTCTGAGTGAATTATATTATATTCTTTTATGAAAATCTTTGATGTTTTACTGTGTGATATTTGCATGTGAATTTTTATGTAATTAAAAATTTTGATTAATTTAACATCAACTAAACCAAGAATAAAACCTCTGCATTTCTTTCTATCAATTTAAGTGTAGCAACCAAATTAAAGAAACAAGTTGATCCTTTCTGAATAAGTGCAGCATAATGATGGTTATAAAAGGCCCACCCATGAAAGCTAAATGGTATCAAATGGCTCTTACAATGGTCTGTTTTTCATGAGAAGCTGTAATGTTTGCTATGTTAGTAATATATGTGTTCAGTTTAAAAGTTCCCTACCCATCTGAGCTGTGCATAGGTACCACTGTACCATAAAATTAAATACTTGGGGATAACCATGTATTTATTTTCTGCTGGATAGGTGTTTATGTCCACAGGTCTTTAAAATGATTGAGTAGCTAAATTGAGTAGCTGGTATCTATACCAGGAAGACATACTGTGTGATGCAAGCTAAAGTTTTATTTAAATTATTGGTTTTGTTTTACATTAGATCAGCTTGTATTCAAGTGTTGATACTTACCAATTAATTAATGTATTTTTTGATTAATCACCAAGATGTTGGGAAAAATTGCATTGATACCAACTTATCGAAGAATTACGCACATACCTGTTTGGGAGACGTGATCATTTTATTAGTTTGATTTATTGTTATTAAAAAAATATTATCATAATCAAATAAAAATACATTTTTATAATCTTAAATATTCTGTAAATAATTCTACAGCTTTTCATATTAACATAAATTCATTAATCTAGTCTTGGTTTAGTGACATATTATTCATAAGGTTGCCAGTGACAAAACAAAGAATAGGTTTCTAAATACACACATTTTCTACATGTATATATGTACATATACATATACATAAAAAATATGTATATATACTTCTTTAGGGGCCATTGCTTCTTTTGTTTGTGGTTTTAAATTTTCTGGTTATGTGATGTGAGTACTATTATCATTTGGCTTTCATAGCTGTCATGGCTGTAATCAATGACATATATTGGCTGTTGTATTGTGGTGGGGTTGTTGTGTTTTGTTTGGTTTTCAAAGATTGCTTAAGAAAAAACATGTATAGAATACCATTAATTTAGAATATCAAGGACACCAAGTAGATAGGCAACAAAGAACAATATAAGACTTTGTAGAATCCCCACAGCTAATAAGTCGCATGGCAAATTACTGGTATATTACATAGAACTCATCTAAAGGTATCTTAAATCTAAAAATAAATAAAACATTAAATAAATGTTAATATTGCAATTACAATTTTTTTTAGCAAATAGTTTCCTGACCTTTTTAATTCTGGGCTTCTCATCACTCTATGTCCTTCACACTGATGAGACTAGAAACACTGATAATGGCAGGACATAACTCATCAGTTAATTTGCAATTTCAGAACAAGACTGAGACTCAATTTCAGTACAAGCAGCAGCAAATGTATTAAAGCACCAGTAAAGAGCATTGTGTTTGTAATACTTCTATCAAGCAAAATTAAATATGTATACCATTTATTCCAATAAAAATATTAGAGTTTACATGTTTTTTTAAGTGTCCTCAAGACCAGTCTATTTAGCTATTTAGTTGTATTAAAAAAAAAAACAACACAAAAACAAAACAAAAAACCACAACCCAGCAAAACAAACTAAACCAATCCCCTCCAAAACCTCAACAAACAAAAGACCACAGTGAATTTGTTCTAAGAATAGAAAGGGAAAATGTAGATCTTGAGCAACCTGGAGTAACTCTGACTTTAAGCCTGCTTTGAACAGTAGGTTGAACTACTTGAGCTCCACAGGTCCCTTCTGATCTAAATTTTTTCTGTAATTCTAAACTCAAAGTAAAAAGTACAATAAGGGATCATCTACAAACACATGAAAATAATTTTCATGTCAATCATTAATAAAATAAGTCATCATAATCTGCTACACCATTTTCCACACATGGCTAACTGGGCTCTAAAGATATGTCTAGATTTCACTGGTAAGTATATACAGCTAAATTCTTCAACTAGGTCTTTAGGCAGTTTTGACAGGTAAATACCTTTGTTGGTCTGCTATGAACTCTGATGAGGTTATTCTCCTAGAACTGAGGAAGTTAAGTGTTAGTACAAGTACATCAAATGAAAAGAATGTGTAGGAGTGAGTATCAGTAGAGCGTATCAGCAGTGTGAGTACACAAAAACTTTCCTTTCATCTGTGTCTCAAACATAGTGGTTTTAACAGACCAAAACAAAACCAAACATACAAACAACACCAAACCCACAAACTCTAACAACACTGTAATTCCTTGCAAGAGAGCTTTATGAATGTGTGATTTCACCATGATGTTCCTGGCATTTCCTCTGAGTTGAAATCAGAAATTTCTTCTCCGAGGCTAAAGTTCATAGTTTAAATATTATTAAATTCCCTCATTAAAGTGAATCATATTTCTTTCATCATATTACTGTGTAAAAGTTCAGCCACTACAAATTTTAACACAGACCTGTGTAAAATATACACTGCAATACAATTTTTGAACATAACCCTAAAAATGGTCTGGTGGTTTGTGATTTGCTTGGTTGTTTTATTTCTTTTATCTACTGATAATCTGAACCATTTTAAAGTGCAGTTTCTGTATCTTACTATCATCTATATTAAATACATTTTTCTCAAACTGATGTACCTTACCAGATTCAGTGTCCATGAAAGATGGTCAAATTTAACATGAATTCCTCAATTATCATATAAAAATAATTTTTTCGAGTAATATAAACTCCATACTCTTAAACTTTCCATGATTAAATATTGTTTGACAGAAACCTGTCACACATTTTTTTTTTTTCAGACAAATTAACCATGAGTTGTGCTTTTTTGTTTCTTAGGTTAACAGGATTTCATCTTCCTCCACCTGTGACAAGTACAAAATCTGTATTTTCACTCCGCTTGACAAGTGACTTTGCAGTTAGTGCTCATGGGTTTAAAGTTTACTATGAAGGTAAGACATTCTTAACGAAATATTCTGGTTTTTTTTTTTTTTCCTTTTTGGTCTCTATACATAACAAAACTAAAAATCCCACAAAAATTTATACAAATAAACATTTATAACCTTATCCAAGTTACGATATTTGCTTTTCATGCAATCATTCAGATGCATAGATTCACACCTGAAACTAAAATGTTTAAAACTCTACCATCTCTAGTGCCATCCAAACACAAATATTTTATGACCTTACCTTTAATAATGGCAAATTATTTAAGTTCTGAAAAACTTAATCATAATCTTTCTGGTCCTTCTAACACAAACTTATTCAAGTTAACATTGCTAGTTACTCTCAATTTTCTCTAGATACTGGAATTTGTACCTGCAAATTTTACGGATGGATTCCTTCTCATATGTTGACATAAGGGTAAATGCTGACTTAGTTCTCTAAACTATATAAAGCTACTTCCCTATTGCAATTTTGACAATTGTCTACAGTTTTCACACAGACAGTGAAGTAAGTGAGCCGGAATATGTATTCCTGAAGTCCAGAAGTTCATAGTATTGTATGTATATTGCAGGAACGATCTTATTTATAACCAAGCTCACTTGAGTAGTGTTTCAAGAGTTGGTTGGTATCATGCATTCTCTCTCTTAAATCTATTTCTTGGTACTGGGACTATGAACTCTAACTTGTGTTAATAGGATATACAAAGATGTTCTATTAAAATGTACTGTGCAATTCTATGGTTTCTTAACAATGCAAAATGTGTTATATATCTGTCATGCATGTTGAGTTCACTATGTATCAGCTGTTGTTCTTATAAACTGCCAAAAGATTTTGCACTACTAGTGCTAACAGGCAACATACTATGCATCTCAATTATGACAAAATAATTAAATCTAAAACGGAAGACCAGCAATAGACCAGTTTGCACATAGGACTGACTACTCACGTAGTTCTTTTCTAGGTAAAAATAGCATGCTGATTAGTAGAACTCAAGCTCCTAAAGTAATGTCAAGTCCAGGGAAATTTTATCTTCAACCATAGAAATCAGCATTTTAGAACAAAACATAAACTTTTTTCCGTGACCTTGATATTCATCTTTTTTGAAACGGAGGTTTTATTTTGTGACAGTGGGAATTTGAAGAAGCTAGGCTAGATCCCAGTGTTTTAATTCAATGATCTTTCCACAGCCAGACCTACTATTTTAAGACCTGCATCAAGGAAACTTCATTCAGTCTGAGAATTTTTCTGTAAATACCCATTTTTCTGACTTCCTGTGAAGGTACTTGTCTTTACACCCAGACAGGAAAGAAATGAAAGCCCATTACATTACATTACATTCATGTCATGCATTATCGGAGGTGAGAGTTATAACACCCCCTAAAGTTGAGGACCCTGCATAAAATTCACTTACACAGTGAAAGACAGGATGGACCCAGATTAGGGAAGAACAAAGGACGGACAGGTGATAGCGGGAAGCAGAGCCGTTTATTCTCAGAGGAGACAGTTTATATCTCTTAGGGATTGGAATGTGGGGAATTTTGGGAGGATACAGGTCGGGCAAAACTTATAATTGGAAGGTCCAGTTTAAACACAGCCAATAATGGGTAAAGGAAGGATAACTGTAAATCTTAGGTTACATCAGTCAATAGTAAAAAGACTTACAAAATATGGGTTAACTAATTCAAACTACAGGTTATATGCAAAGCAGGATTATTTCTAACAACACTGTTACTAACTTGATTAAACATAACACTTCTACAATATTAAAAACAGTCTCTGAGGTAGAAAGCTGTCTGCATCCAGTGTAGCTGTATTTCAAAGCTGTATCTTCAGTTCTCTCTTTCTTCAGTGGTTTTCCTCCACCTCCTCCTCCACCATAGGCCTCTTGTGCGGTACTCCTCACAATGCATCCTTCCTTGATGTGAGAGAATAGATGTATTTAAATGATAATCACATCAGGGCAATTTCCATTTCTTGTCATGTACTCTTTGTGAATGTGTATAACCCTGCAATCAACATTTTAAGTTCTGGTTCTTCCTAGTATCCAATTTTCAAAATTTTTGATTGCCCAGTAGCTCCTTCTTAGCTTCCTGATGAAACATCTGCATACTTAGTGCCCCTAAATATCAGATCACATAATTTCGTGCTTCATTATGGATTTGTAATTTGAAATTTAAGACAGAAATAATTAGCAACCTGTCATTGCAATAAAGCAAAATGACAGAGGTGGCATGAGAGGATAGGGTGAGCAGTGGAGACATATGTCTGAAGGGATTAGACCCAGTTGTGATTTGAAAAAGAGGGAACATAACTTTCATAATCAGACATAATATAAAACACTTTGCTTCGAAGTGCTTGGAAATAGAAAACATAAGTAGATGGTTATATGGGATGAATTACTGTTCATTATTAAAAAAAAAAAAACCCAAATCCAAAAAAACAAAGCCTGCAAACATCTCTTTCTCTGACTTATCATGCTCTTGACAAATTTGCAGTGGAGTTGAAAGCTGACAAGAAACTCCAGAGTACCTGACAGAATCTGTAGGAAATATGAATATGTGGTGGATTTTCTTGATCATAACACAGTGGAATATAGTCATTTTCTAATCTCCTGAGAATAAAAATTAGTATGAAAAGACATCAAATTATATCATTAATAGGAAGACTATGCTGATCCACCATATGGAAGCCATTCCAACTGCATTCAGTCAAAACAAGTGCACAAGAGACCACAAAAATGCCCACTCTAGCTTGCTAACATCAATATCATAAGCCTTAGCCTTTACTCTGTGTCCCACCATCCATCTCTCCTCTCCTTCCTTTTCTCCTCACCCTCTTTCTTTCCTCAATATCAAGTGGCATATTTGAGTTATCTTTGATACCTCTATGCACATACTTCATGTTCAGTTTCTTTATTATTTGGAAAAGAACACAGCTGATAAACACACCTCTCTATCTAGCACAATACCCTGGAGAAAAATGATTTCATGAGAAAAAAATGGAAGTGATTACCCAAAAGAAATAGACTTCACTTACAGTGAGATGCATTGAAATTTAATGAGGAATTTTAAGGAAAAACTGGAGCTACAATAATTACCAGCAGTAATTTATAATTTTATTTCTGTCTAGTGACACAGCATTGCTGTGGAGTGAGAAATGGAAGTTTTATGTTTCTGATTCTGTGCCTGATTTTTTCTGGAGAGGTTTCTGGCACTGTTTTGGTGTTTTATTTTGGTGTTGTTTTTTTATCCATTAGCTTTTGGGCTATGTGCAACACGTGTAGGTATTAATGTATGGAGTAGAAATGCTATACTTAATCATCTATTTGATAATTTGGGCTAAGTCACAGTGCAGGTGTGTCCTTTTTTATTATATTTCTGATAAGATTATTTGGTTTTGAAATAGAAGAATTTGATGCACTTTTCCATTTGCTGTTGTCCTAAGATACATAAGCAGCTTTATTCATTGAGAGTACAGGAGGGGAAATACAGCTGCTGAGAAAGAAAGCAGCGTAGCAGCGTGGCCCATACAGCAAGGGGCTTCAGTGGACCTAGTCCTGCTTTGAACAGTGCTTCTTTTTGTTCTTACTCTGTTATCTTACAGCTACTAAACAGGTAGCTGACATTGCTAATCATTGACTCCATTAAGAAATTTACTGCTAGAATTTATGATAATCTTTATTCAAGGTAAATATTATAGATATGTTTGTGCTATCCTCTGATCATGGAAAAGAGAAGAATTTAATATATAGATCATCCTTACAGTGAAAACTCTGAATGTCCTGGAGATGAATTGAAATTATTGATAATGGTGGTATGAAATGTAACTTTTTCTGGTTTGTACTGCTGCACATCATTTTAAAGTTGAATTATAAAACTGAATTATTAGACACTGTATAAATAACGGAATGGTCTTCATGTTTGTACTGGACTGCTGCTATGGAATTCAGGAATCCTGCTGAAATCGTTTTGAGAGGGGTTTGAGAACAATGTTAAAAATTTCAAGAAAGATCCCATCTTTATGGATAATGGGAGATGGGGGAAGGGAAAAGATAGCAGATGGTGTTTATTAACAGAATAGGATTTTCATCTAGTGACTTCTGAGGACCTATCATGCATTTCTTTCAGCAATATAAAGAAAAATTGGTAGCTGATGTACAGGATTATTGAAGCATGTAGATCAGAAATACTAGTAGGACTTAAATGTGCCAGGATGTGGATGCTAAAAATAATTTTGGCAGTTGGTACAGAGCTAGAGAATGAACAAACAGGATAACCTATTTTTAGCTCTCCTCTATATCAGAATTCAGAAATGTGGCTACACATAATCTAAATTTTGGATTTAGGTAAGGTTCATGAAATACCAGCTGTATTAAGCTAAAAATATCACTGGTAACTTAGTATAAAATTTAAAGGAATACTAAAGTTTAGTGTTGCAGTGCTCTCTACAAAAGTCCACTGAAGAATTGTTTGGCAGTTTAGAGTTGTAAAAGCCACAGACTTTAAGCTGTAAAGTTGTCACCAGGCTTGCTGCCTGACAATATTATAGGCTCTTTTTGTTGCTGTTGTTTAGATTTTGCTGTAACTGTTGTGGGTATGGCTGCCCTCTGTTATTGCATTGCTTCAGCAACCCCTTAATAAAAATGGAATTAAATTGAATTTGCCTAATATTTTGGAAAAGGAAGGGAAAGAAAGGAAAATTTAAACAGAGAATGATTAAATTACAGAAACAGATACATTTGTAATGGAAACTCCTGTTTTGACAACCAAACTTACTAAATTTAATAAGAAAACATGCTAAATATGAGGCAATCTATATTCTCTATTTTTGCTTCCATTCAACCTGTTGGACAACAAGAAGAATAAAGTTGCCTGAGTTTCTATCTTTTGTCTGAATGTATGAACATCTGCCACATTATCCACTAAGTCCCATAAAATTATCTAGCATATCCTTCTGGTCTTGAATATGGATATGGATGGAAAACATCCCACTAATGCTTGGTCATGGACTTGTATCTGCTCTCCGCAGCACATGATACAGGGATAAAATTACTGTATATTCAGGGAAAAAGAAAACATGAAAGATAATTATCATACTTTGACTTTATTGTACCATTCTTCAAGACAGTCATCAAGGTGGTAGGTAGTTCTAAACTCCCTTTTTATGGGGAAGGCAAAGGGAAAGTTAACGTATTGCATGATTTAAAAATTAATTTAGTAAATGAAGGGGAATTATAAAAGCTTAAAAAACTTCACAGAAAGATTAAATAAATATTTAAGCTTTAGGACCTGGTGCTAGGTCATGTTTTAAAGTGATTTTTTATAATGATGTGTTTGCAGTCTCAGCTAAGAGACATAAAGTTGCATACATTTTATGTTGGAATAAAGAATAGCAGGATATTGCCCTGAGTTTGATCCTATTATTGGTAGTTCAGCATCAATCCAGACAAGAAAAAGCAAAACAAGAAGTCTATTAAAATTTTTGACAGTTATCTCAGTTATTTCATGTGGAAAAACTATACATGAATATTCTTTCCCATGTGTCATACAGAGATGAATAGTCACATGACCTCTTCCTATACACTATTTTCTTAAAATCATTAGTATCTTTTCCAAAATACGCTCTGTCAGTTAATAGTATCATTAAATGAAATAGATATTAGCTGGGAAAAGATGCTTTTTTTCTTTCAGTTCACCTAGTGTAGCCTGAGTGTCACAATCCATCATTGCTTCAGGGCTGTCATGCTCATCCTAATGCCAGATGTACTTGTAAAGCTGTAGCACAGAAGACAATCACCCTTTATGAAATCAATACGAGGTTGCCCTGGTGCTTCTACCTGTGTTACCTATGGATTATATTGGTGCCACCATTCCTAGATAGATCCAGAAGGAGGAAAGAAAGGTAACCTTGTGGACATAATCTGTTACACTTTTACAGCATTTCACATCATTTTCTTGATACTGAAAACACTATTTTGGATTTGACTAAAGAATAACTCCTGGAAACAAATTTAGCTCTTGATGATATCAGGCTTTAAGAAAATTTTCTTTGATTACACTGATCACTCTGCCTCACTTGG
>JAWWES010000081.1:135440994-135458679 GCA_035583135.1 Lophotriccus pileatus | reverse complement strand
AAACAAATTTAGCTCTTGATGATATCAGGCTTTAAGAAAATTTTCTTTGATTACACTGATCACTCTGCCTCACTTGGAAGTAAGACTTTTTAATTCTGATTTTGGAACTTCTAGCCACTGGCTTTTGTTCTGCTTTTATCTGCTAAATTACAGAGCCCTTAGTATTAGCAACTGTTATTATGCAGGTTCTTAAGTACTGCAATAAAATCACACGCTTCAGAGTACTCTTTCTTTTTAATATGGGCTTTTAAAGTCTTAACGTAAGTAATTTGTTCCAAATACTGAATTATTTTGTGTCATTCTTCTGCATTTTCATAATTTTGTAAGTGTTGTGTGAAAAAGAGCTCTGGTCAGTACTCTCGTCTGGCTGAGCCCTGCACGTGATCACCACAACCTGTCCTATCTTCTTATGAAATGTTTTTTTAACTCTCAGAGCAATCTTGCTCTCTGCTGTGTGTCTGCGGGAGTTTCAAGGGCTGAGTGCCACTGGAGCGAGTGCTACTGGAGCCAGACTGGGGGTGTAGGTGACCCTGGCCTGTGGCATCAGCTGCTGGAGAGAGTGGGGTCTCAGTGCCATCTGCTGGAGTGGGTGGGGGTCTCATCTGCCACCAATCCGGTGGGAATAATGTAAGTCCCAAAAAACAGCTATCAGGAGGATATGGCATAAGGGAAGCAAGTGAGGGGCTCAACACCAGCCCTTGGAGCAGATTGTGTGACAGGTACTGAGATCCTGTGACAGGTACTGAGATCCTGTGACAGGTACTGAGACTGTGGGACAGGTACTGAGGCAGTGTCAGGGCAACTGCATGTGTCACTCACCAGCATTCTTCCAGGTGGACTTGCCGGTGGGCAGGAGGTCCTGGATCTGGGATGTGGTATCAAGTGGGCAGAGAGTCTGTGCTGGACAAGTGTGTCAGTACTTCATGTTTGCTAGTGGGTATCAAGCTGGACCAGCCAGTGAGCAGGGGACCCCTGGAGCCAGTAAGAGGGCCTGGAGTTTGGGCAGGGGTGTAAGGCAGACAGTGATAATTCTGGGTACTTATGGGACCTGTGAATGTACATGTGCTTGTGAACTCAGGTACTCCTCCATGTGTACCTTCATGAGTGGCCTCCTGTGTCTGCCAGCCAAAGAGCGACTTGGCTTCCAGTGCCCATGTTGAGGTGGGTGCTGTTGAAGACAGAGTCTGGCCTGTGCTGGTCTGTAGCCTGTTGTATCAGTGTCTTGTGTGTGTCTGTGTGTTTCTCTGGGATACTTCCTCAGCTGTGCAACTGGTTAAAGCTACAAAAGGAAACACAGCAAGGAGTTCTGTTGACTTCAGTCAGACATTGCCAGGTCTCAAGATTCCCCAGAGTGGGGTCCTGTGACCAGGCAAGATAAAAATCTGGGCTCCAGTGTCCACTTATGACATCCCTTCAGATCCTTAAATGTCATTTGTGTTCATCAAGCATAATTTGCCCTTGGTAAGTCTGCGCTGATTATTCCCAATTAGTTTCATCCTTCAGGTGATGGAAAATGGATTACTAAAATGTGCTCTTTAGGCTACTTTAGGCTACTTTAAGAACTGAGGGAAGAGTTACTAGTTTATAGTGCCTGTGGTGATTCCTCTTGCTTTCATTAGGACAGTGTGTCAATAGACTGTCTAATCATGAAGGACTAGCACTGATTGCTATAATTTTCCATGGATTACTGACAGCAGCTTTTCCGTAATGGTGGGACAGCTCTTCTGATACCCTTGGGTGAACCTGTGAATGTCAATAAATTCAACTTCTCAACGTAAACCCAGAACTGACTACCTCTCTCCTTCCCAACTGGACTGATACATGAAGAGTTTATTCCTTGTGAAGAATGATGCACATAAGTCATAGCGTTCTTTGGCCTTTTCCATATTGTTGTCTGTTCCACTCACTGCTGTATCTGCACTTTTCTCTGCCTATTTTTTGCTACTAGCATACTTGTAGAATCCCATTGTATAGCCCACAACACCCCTCACTATTGTGAATGCCCCTTGGACTTCACCTTTCTTCATTTTGTCCCTAAATACTGAAGCCCCACTTCTATATGCTTTTCTTGTTGTCTGTCCTTTTTTGTCCCCTTTTTTTGATCCATTCTTCTTTGCACTGTAGTTCATTAAGAACCTCTCGTCTTAACCTCATGAGTCATTTGCCAAAGTTCACTTCCCCTTAAAATAGTTGGGATGTCATTAAAAAAAAAAATCAACTGTCTCTCTGCTTGCCCTTCCTCCTCATAATTGCTTCCCAGGAGATTCTGCCTAAAAATTCCCCAAATAAATCCAAATATGATGTCTTAAAGTCTAGTGTCCCAATTTTAGTATTTACTTCTCAGCCTTCCTTCTAAACCTGGGCTCAATTTACTTTTCTTCTGCTCTATTGTTAGGTCCCTGTCCCTTGATAGAGCTATTTTTAAAGGCTCCCCTTTGAGTTAAAGAAGTCCAGTTGCACTGCCTTGGTCAGGTACTTTCATTTCTTCCCTACTTCATCTTCAGATGAGGTACTATCATTAAGAAGGCCAAATCCTTGAAGACAACTCTGCAGCTGGGCATTGGTGCTTCTGCTGGATGCACCAGAAGGATTGAAAGGGATACCAGCTCCATCAGGGATCACGTGCCGCTCATTCTTCTCCTCAGAACCCCATACCAACTTTTGATCTGTTTAAGGTTTCCCTTGGCCAGGTTATTACCCCTCACATGGGTGAATAGCACGAAGTAGCAGTTGTGAAGCTGAACAAACAGCAATTGCTCTGTGAAATTATGTGTCTGAGCTCCAGGCAAGAAGTACCTGGTCCAAGATTAGAGGCCTGGCCTGTGCTGTGCAGGAGGGAGTGTCTAACCACTAGTCATGTCGTTATGTGGATGAGTCTCAGTATAGATGGCTGTGTCGTGTTATTATCAGTACACAAAGCAAGTTAAAGATTATTTCTGCTGCCAAATATTTGTCATCCTATTTTTGAGAGAATATGTGATAAATTCATCTTGATAGACTTCTCTTTCCCTTCTCTGTCCTTTCATTTAAAAAATAACACATAATTTTTAGGAAAAAAAACTCATAGACATGCTTGATTATAGTCTTAGTGTTTTATTCTACCATAATTAGCAGTTAGACTTTAGTGGTTGTCTGTTCAGTACTAAATTTTCTTAGATAAATCTTAAAAAATAAATAAATAAAAAGGTTGATTGCTGAGCCACAGAACATGCATAATTTTGTGCCAGGCAAAATGAATGGAAATATATTTATTTATTTTAGCATATGCAAAAAAGTCATTCTTTGAAAGTTGAAAACCAATGACTAACTTATCATTTTTTCTGTCTTGAGAAATGCTTAATTATTAGAAAAACAAGATGTCTCTCCCTTAGTTGATAAAAATCCACTTACTATTGTCTTCCGTTTAATTTTTTTCTTTCAGAATAATGTTGTTAAATAAGCCGTATTTGTCAACTTATTATACTGTAATTTATCATTTTGATACATGCCTCATATTGAAGTTTAACTAAGATAGTGATTAATTTGAAATCTTAATTATATGTCAGCCTTAAGTTTTTTTCTTATATTTTCAATGTAATTTTTCATTAAAAAACTAATTGAATATACACTACAAGTCTTGAAAGAAATTTCCCAAGAGATTCCAAGATTTTCTTGGTGAACTTATATTCTTCAGCTACTGGACTGTCATATTATTAAGATAAATACAAATCTCTGACAAAATCTAATTTAAGGTTCACATTTTGATCCCATGTCTAGACAAGTAGTGATAACTGTAATCCAATATAGCTGAAACAGTGTTCTGCAGGAACTAGTATATACTGTTCATTAAACTATCAAATGAAACGCAGCTCCATGTTTATAAGTAGTTCCTTCATGCTTTTTCTAAGTTACGCTTCAATGAAATTTTCAAATAGTAATACACAATAGCAGATTTTGAAATATCCACACAGTTTATAAAAATGGAGTTACACCTCTAGAACTACATGGCTGAATCCTTCGATCTGCATTTGGTATTTGATGGCATTTTGGCTTTGATTTTTGTTAGCTTTGATAGAACTTTTTATCAATGATATCAAAATACACAGATCTGCAAGAACAGGTTCAGAGTGCTCAGCATGCTATCTTAAAAAGTCTTCAAAAGTAAGTCAGTAGGAACTCTACAGATGGACAGATTTATTCATGAAGAGAACATGCATTTCAATAATAAAGTACTATAACCTAAGAAGAGACTCAATTTGTCATAAACAGATTTTCAAAGTTTGCCAGTTTTTCACATGTATGTTAAATTCATATTTGGACGCTTAGATCAGTAACAAGATAGTCATACTTATCTGGATATCCAAAACAATACCATTATAAGCATTTAGTGGTGATTATGATGGTGATTTTATTTTAACAGGAAGAGAAGAAAAATTGCTTACTCAGCGCTGAAAATATCTGACTATTAAAATAAAATTTCTTAGAAGTATATTTTGGAAGATATTTTCTTTTTTTTTTTTTAATCAGCTCTTAACATAGAATTTCTCATTAGCCTATGAGGTCATACAAGCAAAACTGTAAATTTAGACAGTTTTGAGAAAGAATGGATAATAATGCTGTGAACTAAATGGTCAGTCAAGTGCATTAAAATTTGAAAACAAGAAGTTATAATAATTGGGAGCAATTTATTACTAAATAAAAATTAAATTATATATGGATGTATGTATATATGTAAAAAGAATAATTAAATAAAAGTTAATTTTAATCTTCTGGCTGTTCTCCTTTAAATCCCTATCTGAATAACACAAAGAAAAATAAAAAGCCATTCCTTTGTCAGGTGGTTGGCAGTAGGCCACTGAAATCTCATGAGCCATAAGTGGCACGTTACAGCTAAAAGTTATTTAGCCAAGCTGCTTATCTAAGATACATACTATATATGTAGTTGGAAAAGTTGTCGCAAAATATTGGCACAATTTTAAAACTGTTTTTAATGCAGTTCTACATTAGAAATGCTTTAAAACTCCAAAGCTAGCCATTTCCTTTAAACAGAGATTTATTCTAAGAAAAAATCATAATGAATTCTTGATTTTTGATGAATTGATTAATTCTTGATGAATTCTTGATACATTTTTTATGTAAAACACTAGAAAATTACATGTTTTAAAAAAATTTGTTCAGTATAAGTAAGACATTTTATAAAGAATTTTCTGAAAATAGTAGCAATGAAATAATTAAAAACATATGATTATGTTTTTGGTGCAGAATTCTTGTACCTGCTTTTCCTTTTGGTTTTCACTTTACATTCTGCAGTTTCCCTGCTATAAAAAAGCATCTGAAGTGTATATTGAGAAAATGAACAAACCTGATATCAGAAAGCAATCCTACTGCTTTCATATAAAAAAATAGAAGATTAGGAGTCTTCCTTATATATATTTATTTTGTGATTAAAGAAGAAAATAAAACATTCAGATCACAAAAGTTGGGGGTTTTAAATTTAATTTAGCATTTATGTTGCCCTTCCCCGACTGTTCTGTCAGTGTGCTTCTAAGCAATAAATGTTCTTAGTTCTTTTAGGACCAGATATCATTGCCACCTGTAGCATTCCATTCCCAGTCCCTCTAAAGGTATAATCAACGCCAAAGCACTTAGCGGCAGTTGTAGAGCTGATTTTGTTAAGAAGATATGCACCCTATGGGAAATGATTTGAAATCACAGGGTAAGAAAATGCTACTAAACTATGGCTTCTTAACATGAACATGTGAGTCAGGGTCTGAGCTGGTGATGCAGAAATGAAAGTCTGTGCTTATTCCTTGGAGCACCCTGTCTCTCTAGATTACTAGTTAATAGTAAGTAGACAGATGACAAGAATAAGATGTTTATAGACAAGTATTGCTGTTAAATATCAACATGCTGTGTCATCTTTAATTACAGTACAGCATTGCTCAATTCTGTACTTGTCACAAGAGCTTTTATTGCAAACAATAAGAATGTGTAATTCTGGGCATGAAGCATCTTCATTCAGGAAAACTTTCTGCTTAACACCCACAATTCTGCTACTCTCACATCTCAAATTCCAACTTCACATATTGGTGAGATGCAATGAAATACAGACTCCTAGTCTAGTTCCAATCCCCCTGCTGTGGTCAGGAACACCTTCCACCGGACCAGGTTGCTCAGATCTGCATCCACCCTGACCCTAAACACTCCCAGGGATGGCGCATACACAACTTCTCTGGTCAATGTATTCCAGTGACTCACCACCGTCACAGCAAAGAATTTTTCACAGAATCAAGGACTGTTTTGGGTTGGAAGGGACCCACAAGAATCATGAAGTCCAAATCTGAAGTGAATGGCCTGTACAGGGATTGACCCTGCAACCTGGACGTTATTAGCACCATGCTCCTTTTCATAATATCTAATCTAAACCTACTTTCTTTCAGTTTGAGTCACCGTATAGGGTCTTCTTCTAAAGCCTTCTTTGTAATTTAAATGTATTTATTTATTATTCATAGGATACTTAAAGTTCAGAATAAAATAAAAGTTGCTCAAAAGCAAGGAGTTAATTGGACAAAAAAAAAAAAAGAAGAAATTATTGAAAGGTTAAAATGGAAAAGGAGACAGAAGACATTGATGAAACAAATTTGATTACACCTGCTAAATGATATGAAGCCTTGTATAACACAGGTGTTCCTCACATTAGTTTTGATAGGCAACACGTATCAATTTTGACCAATGGACCAAAACAAAATATAGCAGTATTAGAGAAATTGTCAGGGAGGTTACCATCAACTTGGTGAGATTAAGCCAGAACTAGAGAGCAGTAAAAGGTATTGAAAGAGGATTGGAAAGAAAATTACTTGGATTTGATCATTTAATGTCCCTGTTGCTTTTGAGATGCTACAGACTTGGTCTGGTTCCTGTTGTAATGTTTCTTTTTCCCTCTCTGCCATTGTAGCACTCACAAGGCTAGGTAGGGAGGCAAATCAGAGAATTAACATGGATGAAAATAAATTCTGTTGCATCTGTATTGTTCCCTCATCCTTTTCTCTGGTCCAGTCTGCTGTATGGCTCAAAAGTGCTGAGCAACCCAAGAAACCAAAATCATGAATGAGATATATACGACTGACAGTGTGCGAAAACACTGTTCCATTGAAAACAGCCCATTTACCTTAATTTAAAACATTTGTCAAATCTGCATCTTGATGCAACATGTGTAATGCAGAATGACAATAGGAGATTATAAGTCTTCCAGCTGTAAATTGACTTACCACTTATCTGCATTTCAGTGCCTAATGCCTACTGACAAATTTACTGGGTACACAAAACTGACTTTTGCTTAGAAGAAAATACATCACAATATCTTAGATTCCCAAGATAGTTTTGGGTTGCAAAGGCTCCAAGGAGCAAGTTTGTCCTGTTTGGAATTGGGTCTTTCATGAAAAGGGTTATATAGGGTGCTTGTTATATTCACTTGAATCCAATTTGATCACTATACAGACTTGAAACAATAGATTAAAAATAAGAAAAATAAAATCCCAAATATTAAATTTGTATTACAGGTTGGGAATAGCTGCAAAAGAGAAAATTAATTTAAGAACTTGAAATCTTAACAAAAGACTGATTTTTCTCCTGGACTACTTCAATTTCCCCTGAGATCTAGGTATCATTTTTCCAGCTTCTGACCTCTAAACCCTTTGGTTTTATGGTTGGCTTTCCCAAGTGAGTATACTTTCACTGTTCCTTTCTAAGGGATGGAGTTCTTTTCTCTTAATCTCTCTCTGTATTTTAGAAGTTCTATCAAATTCATTTATTTGATTGACAGAATGTTCTAAACTGTCCATGAAGGTCATGTTTTCACTGCCAGTACTACCTGTGGCAAAAATGCAAGGGAAAGGAAAAGGATACTGTCCTGTTTTTTGGAATTGGTTTCCTTTCTTGTGAGTTGTTTTTAGCTTTCATTTTAATGTCTATTGAATTCTTTCCTTAGCTCTTTCCTTTAATCCCAGTGCTATCTTCTAGGTGACATTTTTAAAGACTGCTACATCAGTTTATAAATCCTTTCACGTGTGAGGGATTAGGTGGTCAGGATTCACTTCACAAGACTTCCAATTCACATTACAGTGCTGATGCCAATATCCTGTATTGTCATTGCAGACTCCCTGTACAGCAGAGGGCAGAGCTAGACAATTCCAGAGTGCCATCCCATTTCTTTTCTCACTATGGCTATAAAGTAGGCATAAATGACTAGGATATGTAGCTGTAAATACAAGCCATACCTAGGCACACTGCAACACACAGGTGTGTGTGGGTTTTTGTCTGACAGAATATATAGCAGGCATTTTTCACCCTGTTCCCCAGAGTTGTTAAGCAGTTTTAAACCATTGTCATATAAGTGTGTGTAATGTGGTGAAAAACATAAGTACTTGTGTCACTATTACTGTTCCTGCCCTGGGGTCATATCAGTTGTCTTACAAGCAGATGAACATTGCATTGACTCCCAGGATGCCTGGAACTTTCAACTGGTGGGACTGCTGCAAGGCCACAGCAATATTTCAACTGTATTCACCCTTTCCTCATCAGAGCACTAGGATGAGCCAGAACCCCTTCTGCACTGCTACCCACAACTAATTCATCTGATCGTTGCCCTTGTTATTTCCTGGTGGATTTTTCCTGTGGTTTTAGTCTGTTTGCAACAAAGACAAGAATAGCTTTGAGCCTGTTTCTGAATTTGGCCACTTCTTTGATAATCTGAAACTAGGAAACTTATTCACAGAATTTACATTGTGTTGCTCTAGATTTAATGATATGGTCTGAAGATCAGCCTAAATGTGATCAGAAATTAGGACTTCATGGCAGTTCATCTGATCTATTGACTTTTTGGTCTTGGAGTGTAACTAAATTAATAGTAGTTATATAAATTATTTTTGTTCATAGATTTTTCACAAGCAGGAACACCTGAAGAATTCAATACATTAGTGTTTAAATTTTCCCTATAAAATTTAAGAAGTGCAAAGCCAAAGTGACTTCCCAGTTTACTTCCTTTATTTTTAAATGTTCACGCCATTTTAAGAATAAAAATTTAAGATTAACATGTATCATCTTCTAGTTTTAATCTGTGTAAGCGTAACATAGGAGAACATAAACATTATATTGCATTTCCCACAGAAATTACACAGAATTCTAAGGATGGTTATCAACACAGAAGAAATTTTATATTTAGGAACAATCTAAAGGAACTAAATAGTTGCAACAGACTGGCCATCTATTCAAAGTCACTTGTTTTTATTCTCTGGCAACAATTCAATCTATTTGTTTGCTATGCAATCCAAACTTATATATGCTTATATATCCAGATCAAACAGTAGGTCTGTTGAAGGGCAATACCTTTAGAGTTTTGAAGCAAATCAGAGGCTTTATTTCAAGGCCTGAGCTACAGACCCTTCTTGTTTTGCCATTCAATGTCACAAGATACATCTAGTGTTGATTTTCACATCACAGAGAAGGCCACCTTCAGGGAAAAATAAACCAATAGCTTTTTCATGATTCCTTTCAGACTCCTCTGAAAATTTTTCTTTCTTTAAGCTCTCATAGATATTCTGTACTCTCCTTTAAAAGAAAATGAATGTATCAGGAACTCCTGTTCATTTCTTATCATTGCTTTGGGCCTGAAATCATCTCTTCTGTAGTGGGTCTTCTTGGGAAAACACTGATAAAATGTTCTGTTCATGTAGCAGAATAAAGGTGAGTTTCAACTACTTGTTACATGAGTCAACACTGCACCCTGGAAGCAATGGTTGCTAATGACATACTGGGCTACTGGGCTATGCAAGTGTAGGTAGTAAATTGTGGGAAGGTAATAGTTCCTTTTCACAGCTCTTACATCTGGAATATGGCATTCAATGCTGGATCCTCAGTGCAAGAAAGATGCTGAAAAATTGCAGCAAGTTCAGGGAAGGGTCACGAAGGAGCACTTACTCTCCAAGGAGCGGCTAAGGGAGAGGGGCTTCTTCAGTCTGGAGAAGAGTTGGTTGGGGATGGGGAAGGGTCAGAGCATTCTTCAAATACTTGTAGGAGCCTAGTGAGATGGGTCTTCATTGAAGTGAATGGAAAGCCAGACATACTAACCAAAATTGCCCAGAGGGGTTGTGGAATCTCCCCTCTGAGATCTGATCTTCTAATTGACCCTGCTTTGAGCAGGAGATTGGACTACAACCCTCCTGAGGTTCCTCCAACCTGAATTATTTTATGAATCTATACCAAGTAACCCACAGAAAGTAATCAAGAGTAATAATTTTAATGTCCTAGTTTAATATGAAAATTGAATGTACATTCCTGAAGGATTTATTTCCCTATGAGTACAGACAGATTTTGAAGTTGTCTTGAAATATATCTAATTAAATGAAATTTTATTATCAAAGAGCAGCAAGGACTGGAAGACAAAGAACATGAAACTGAGGGTCACTTTCACATAGACTGTGCCCTCCTTAATGGGGCACAGTCCCACAGGGGCTGAATATGGGGGGCAGAGCCAGTGGCTGGTAACAGGGCCCATAAGTAGCCATGACAAAATGGCAAACAATGAACCAGGGCCAGGCTGCATGCAGGGAGAAAAAAAGAAATGGGATGAGGGCCAGGATTGAGATAGGGTACCAACATAGAGCTGAAAGTCCTTACATAGCTAAGCCCACTGTGATAGCTGCAAGTGTGCAGACATTTCAGTTACACTACATATCTTGTTCATGAATTCTCTATGTAAGCAGACATGCTCTGTTAATCTTTACTATATCATTTATTCTTTATATTTCTGAATTGAAATAACATCTTGTAAAGTTCCACAGAACTATATCTTTAACATTTGAAATCAAGTGACCTTTACCTTCAAAATATGGCATAAAGCATGATGAAAGAGTGTTTACAACATTAAATTTAGGCATTTAGTTTATCTTAGAGCATTTTAGTTAGACTCTAAATTGTCCTGTGAAAAGGAACTATTTTTTTTCCATTGATTTTATGGAAGTCATTGTCTCTTAATTTTAAGAATCAAAATAAGGGCCTGATTCTGGACACCATGAGTGTCTTGAGAGTAGAAACACCCTACAAAAGAACCTGGACAGGCTGGATGGATGGCCCAACACAGTTTTGTGAGGTTCCACACTGAGGTCCTGCACCTGGGTCACAACAACCCCATACAATGCTACAGGCTTTAAGGAGAGTGTCCAGAAAACTGCCTGGTGGAAGAGGACCTGGAGGTGCTGGTCAACAGTGACTGAACATGATCCAGCAATCTGCCCAGGTGGCCAAGAGATCCAATGGCATCCTGGCTTGTGTCAGAAGCAGAGTGGACAGCAGGACCAGGTCAATCAATGTCCCCCTGTACTTGACCCTGGGGAGGCTGCACCTCAAATCCTGTCTTCAGTTTTGGGCCCCTCACTACAAGAAAGATGTTGAGGTGCTGGAGAAAGTCCAGAGAAGGGCAAAGCTGGAGCACATACCCTATGAGGAGAGGCTGAGGGAGCTTGGGGTCTTTAGCCTGGAGAAAAGGAAGCTCGGGGAAGATCTAATCACTCTCTACAATTACCTGAAAGGAGGTTGTAGTAAGGTAGGGGTCTGTCCCTTCTTCCAAGTAACAAGCAGTAGGACAAGAGAAAATGGCCTCAATTTGCACCAGGGGAAGTTTAGATTGGATATTAGCAAACATTTCTTCAATGGAGAGGTTGTAAAGCACTGAAACAGGCTGCTCAGGGAAGTGGTGGAGTCACCATCCCTTGAGCTATTTAAAAGACATGTAGACATTGGTAAATCTCTGGTTATTAAAGCCTCTTCTAAATTTGATGCAGCAGATACTGAGTACAAAGAAAACTCATCACTGATATTGATAGTGACTTTCCTTACTTTTAAAAATGTAATTGTACCACTTTGTCATCTGATTAAATGAACTTAATTATATTTTGGATATTTTAAAAGTATCATCAAATTATATGTCACTTTTTAAAATTGTGTAAAACATACTTCCTACCCCTAAAAGGTTACAAGTTGAATGTGTTGCAGACAGTGCAAAGACAAAGGGCTAGGAGACTGTATTTCTACTTCAAGTTTATAAACCCAGATTAAATGTTTAAATTACATTACCAATGCAGAATACCTCCTTGAATGTTCATTACTCTTGTACCAGCATTAGAAAGTAAATTAATTAAATTCCATTAATTAAAGATGTGTAAGCTCAATGCAGCAAACAATTTTCATATTTTCAGCTAATTTTTCTAGCCAACTACCAGTTCTGAAAAACATAAATGTGTTAAATGGTTATTGCTATCAATGAGGACTTAAGCCTTATTCTGTTTAGACACTATTATCTTCTATCCTGTGGCATATTAGCTCCTTAAATAGATGGCTCATTCTTTAACTTTTCGGGAAGTGTTCATCTACTTCAGTGAATAACTGAGAGCTCATTAGCAGAATTTATTTGTCTGTGACTTGTTTCATAAACAGAGTTGGTTTAAAAAGTAAAAAAAAAAAAAAAAAGGCAATTCTAGCATATACTGTAAAGTAGTCCTAAATTTAGAGATTTTTTTAATTATTATTAACTTTTTTTCCTTTTTCCATTCTTTCTTTTTATTTTCTTTTTTTTTCATTCATTTAGTAATGGTCAACCATTCTGTTATTTACCAAGAGTTATATTGTCACTGACATATTTCAAATTAGAAAATCTTTGTAACTCAGTACTGCCATTAGAAAATCTACTTCAATATTACAAAGACCTAATTTGCAAGAGCATAGATTCACAGCCTGAGCCAGGAAAGTAAAGGGGTTGTCAGAAAGATTGAAATATGACAAAAGGAAACAGTATCTTGGCTTATCAAAGTGCCTCAGCTAGTGAGAGAATTGTCACTGAACTGAGACTTCATGGAAACACTGAGCAGTTCAAGAAAGTTAATTGGATTATTGTGAACTTGAAAGAGTGTTGAAAAAGATAATAGGAATGGAAGAAGTCTACAGATTGTAGGAGGGAAAAAAAGAACTCCTCAGTTGATTTGTTTAAATTTAAAAATAGAAAAGGGGAATTTAAGTCTTAGGTGAGGAACTCATTTTTTTAATGAGGCTCAATCTTACTGTAACATATGGAAATGTCAAAATAATTTCTTTGAACCAGATGCAGTAGATGAATAGCTTTGCAATCTGCAAAAGATACCTGTCAGCAGGTTGGGAATTCCTTGTATTGATTAGAAAACTCCTTCTCAAAGAAAAGACCTAAATTTAAATTGCCACCTTGCTTGCAAATGTAGCTAAATTCAAACTGGGCACTTATTCAAGGTCTAGACTATGTGAACCTGCTAATTAACAGATAATCTGCAGTGGTGTCTCTCAGTCTAGATTGTTGCAGCTGTTCCACTTGTATGGACAATTAGGTATTTATTTCATCAGGGATTTCAATCTCTTCTATTCCAGTTGATTATTCAAAGAAGTTCACTTTCTTTCTCAGCAAATTTGTATAACCCAGTTAAATACTGGCCTTTATATCTTCTTTTTCAACTTTACTTTAAAATGCAGAAAGCTTTTTTCTTACACAAAAATTTGGTATTAAGAATATTACTTTTTGCAGCAAAATGTTTTTTTGAGTCTGTTCTCAGTTTGTTATAATAAACTCCAAGCATTTTAAAAATATATAGTTAAAAGTCTGTGAGAGAAGCATTTATTCATATGATTGAGTAACAGTACGACAGGAGAATTAAATACTTTGTACATTTCAAACATTTAGATAATAGAAAACTTATCATCCTTTGTTACACAAAAGCTTTTTTTGGTGGTGCAGTAAAAAAAAATCTAGAGAATCTCACTGTGGTGACAGTTTGCTCTTTTATTGTCTTTGTAGGTATTCAATTAGGCCTTGAATTTGAAAGCTGGTTTTTTATCAGCTAATGGAAGTAAACTTTAATAAAGTACCTTTTTTTCAAATGAGATGTTTACTACATTCATTAAAATCTTGCTGAATTCTATTAACCCTTCATATATTCTTTTTAATGTATTTATCTACTTTAATTGAATTTTCCTGTCCTGTAATTTAGAGAATAAATAGAAAAATCAAAAGTGAACAGTTAGGATTTAGCTATACTGGTTGATGAAAAGGTAAAACTGAGAAAAATTAGTACTCACTAAAGTCTGTGTAAGAAACTCACTTTTGAGGCTAAAAAACTGGCAAGATTAGAAAAAAAGAAAACTTAGTGCCTATAAAGACACCCCTACCAAAGTAGGGGTAGGCCAGGAGAGATTCAGGACATTGTAGTATTTAATTTCAGATAGTGATATTTTTTTTAAATAATCCCTACGGGTCTGTAACTGCAGCATGTCTGCCACAGAAAATCTAGAGGTTTCTAGGTCACTTCTCTGCTGTGAACTGTTGAACAGAAGCTTTGAATTAAAAATGCTTCTTGTCAGCATTTCTACTTCCTGCAACATAATAACAGCAGCAAAACTTTTAAATACGTTTTATATTGGGATGGAGAAACCATTCGGTTTTCAAGTACCAAGATTCCCAGCCATTCAGCTCCAGGGCAGACTGGAACCTTGTATTTTTAATTTCTGTAATCTAGTTGGATGGTAAAGGATCTGTGATATCTGGGAGCATATGCTCAAACTGACAAACACCAGTAGAAGTGACCTTGTAAGAGAGATAGGAGAGCGAGCTAAGAGTAGCCTTTAAAATCTTCATTTTTTCAACTTCTTTTTTAATTACCATTTTGTCTTCAGCTTGTATTTGGACACATGTACAAAAATGAGAACACAATACTGACATGCAAAGTTAATGACAACACTCACACCTTTTACCACTTTGTTCTTTGCTCAACCTCTGTTTCTGTGAAAAGCAGGCTTTGATCTGGCATACGCCCTTCCTATCATTGCCACTATCAGAGTGTGCTTTAGATGTTTTAGTGTGCGTGGAGGACTTGGGGTATTCATTGAGATGCATTGGCTAAGCTTTCTAATACAGTAGCAAGGTAGAAATGTAAATACTGTCTGCATGCAAAGCAATCTCCTTTTCAGGATAAGTGGTTTATTTAGGGTAGGCATAGCTGGGGTAAGCCTTTTTGTGAAGGTGACTAGGAACGGATTCTACTTATATCAGTCAGTGGCAAAGATGGGCCCTTTGATAGGACAGTATTAATACAAAGAACTTTAAGCAAGCCATGGAAGTGGTATTTGATATTTTGATAGAAGAATATGCCAGATAAAGCTGAAACAAAAGTAGAAAAAAAAAAGAAGAAGAAGTAAACGAATATGCTGCTTGCATTCTGTTTTCTGTTTGCCCTGCTTCTGGATTACAGGACTTTTTATCTGGTCACCAATCAAATTTTTCCTGTAGATTCTTGCACCTGAGGGCAAGGATAAAATCAATTGTCTAATTTGGAATGACTGACCACAAGTTAGGATGACCAAATTATACTTTTTATTTGGACAGAAATTGTCAGAATATTCAGCAGTCAGTATCATGTAAACAAAACTTTGCGTCTATAACTCAGATTTTCAGTTCTTTCACAGAATACCCAAACCAAGGAAATATCCCCTAATGGAAACTTGCAGCATTGCAATGCTGTACACCTTCCTATTACATTAGAGTGAATTGTATGGGTGAATTAAAGGTATGATTACAGCCTAATTGTCCTGACACTTGCATTGTGTATAACTTCAGCTGCACAGAAACCATACCAATACAGTAAGCTAAATGTATGTTAAAAAAATTAAATGTATGCATAAAGTGGAAATAATTTTTTTCAAATAATTAATCTCTTTACAGCAAGAGGGACTAAAAACAATCTAGGTTACCTTTTTTGCTTATTCCTGATTTCAGTTTCAGTTTTATTTTTTTTAAATATAGTGGAAAGGGAGAACACTACAATGCAAATATTGCATTTTGTATGTTTCCATGAATATTCTCATTATTAGTTTTACTATTTTTCATTTTGTTTTTATTTTATATTTTTCTCTTAGTGAATCAATCATTTCTTATTTTTTTTATGTGTTAAAAATTCAGTGCTCATGCACAGAACCTGAAAGGTTTTTTCCAGCTTTGTTAAAAGGCAGTTATCTCAAGAAACTGTATTTTTTTTGGCCTCTAAAGTCCCTATTCATGTCATGTTTCTGCATGTGTCTTGTGGTGTTCATGAATCCATTAAATATATTCTTCCTTCTAGATATCCAGCCTTGACCTCTTTCTCAAAAATTATAGAGGTCAAAATGAATTTTTATACATGGCAAAGTAATAAAATCAACTTCCAACAGTATCTGATGAAGACAGAGATGCATGTCTAGTTATACAGGACACAAAACAGCCACTTTTAATTTAATGCAGATTAAATAGAAAATCCTATCTGCAGTGTCTGTAGTAGTTATTCTCATGGATGGAGTAATTGTGACTGGAAGATTTATAATCTGTTCTATTATGTGGGTAGCCAAAGGAGTTTATTTAACTTCACCTTTGAGCAATTTAAAGCCTGCATTATAGGCAGAAAAACTTAATGTGTAATTAAAAGTTTTATTCATGGAAATAAAAGACAAAATAACATGGGAAAGACTCACTTTTAATATTCTAGTTTAGATAAACAGTGTGTTAAGGACTGTTATTACAGAAATGCTTATGGGTTGGGTTAATCTTGTTTAGTTACAGTTGTTAACAATATTGATGTCTAAAGGTGAGCTAACTACTGTTCTTTTACTGTAAGTGAAGGGAAATAAGGCATGAGCCACCCAACTTGGTATAACACTGATGTTATTCATTAAACTGATTAACTATTCTTTAAAGATGCTGCTTTCAACTAATTATAAATGGAATACAGATGAATAGTTCATAGATAAATACACTATAGTTGTCTGCATTTATTATAATCATCTGTTGTTCTGGAAAGTTTGAACTTCTCTCTTCATGGTGTATTTTATTTGCTTTATTTTGCTTTCACAAAAAGGCAATATTTAAGCACTTGATCTCACAAAACATGACTGATGTATAGGACTGTGGAGTAGGAGTAGCATTTTCAGCTATTGTGCTGTGTCTGTCTTTTGAGCACCGCTACTATCAGCTTTATTACTCATGACCTGAGAACCAACTTTAATTAAAGAGAACTATTGTGGCATGTTCACCTTTGGCTATAATAAAAGGATAATATTTGCCCACCTTTCTAAAGGGTTCTTTGGGACTAGTAATGCTCCTCAAATAACTTGTTTGTCACCTCTGTAACTCGGGTCATGCTGGCACGATCAAGATTGGGAAGTTTAACTACACCAAAACTTTCACAATGAAAGAAATAAAAATTGTTAGCTGGGAGTCACATAAGAGTTCTTGAACATTTAAACTAGGGAAGCTCTATTTGGGTTACCAGCGCAGTTGATGAAATTATACATGGTTTAAGCTTCTTCTGCAAATGTCAGCCAGCTTTAGGCATCTACAGTACATATATGACCTAGACACTGTAAACTTCCTTTTTTAGTTGGACGAAAGAGAGGTGTGATTCAAGTATTTGCAATTTATCTGGTCTCTGTAGTCATTTACATTAGAAAGGTGAAGTCCTACCCCAGAATCTTTCATCAGCCCAAGCAGCAGTCTTGCTACCACACTGATTTTATTTCCTATCCAAATGGTGTCAATACAAATAGAAATATATCTCACTTTCACATGGAGTGCTTCTCAAAGAAATTCCCATTATTCTGGAAATTTAA
>JAWWES010000081.1:135427289-135439813 GCA_035583135.1 Lophotriccus pileatus | reverse complement strand
GGTCCCAGCACTGACCCCTGGGGAACACCACTGGTGACCGGCCGCCAGCTGGATGCAGCCCCGTTCACCAGCACTCTTTGGGCCCGGCCCTGCAGCCAGTTCCTAACCCAGCACAGAGTGCCCCTGTCCAAGCCACAGGCTGCCAGCTTTTCTAGGAATATGTTATGTCAGACAGTGTCAAAGGCTTTGCTGAAGTCCAGACAGACACATCCCCAGCCTTCCCCTCATCCACCAGGTGGGTCACCTGATCGTAAAAGGAGATCAGGTCGGTCAGACAGGACCTGCCCCTCCTAAACCCGTGCTGGCTGGGTCTGATCCCTTGTCCATTGTGTAGGTGCTGTGTGATTGCACTCAGGATGTTCTGCTTGCCAGGCACTGAGGTCAGGCTGACAGGCCTGTAGTCTCCCTGGTCCTCCTTGCAGCCCTTTTTGTGGATCGGCGTGATATTCACCAACTTCCAATCATTTCAAGGCACAGAGTCTTGGAGATGAGATAAAGTATATTTTATATTAAGATGAAGGGCTCTTATAAATGAAGTTTCATTATTCAGAAACAGCCCTCAAGCTGTTAGGAAAGGTGCATCTGTATCCTGGAAAAAGGGAGAAAGTACATGTCCAGCTGAGAAAAAGAACCCTTTAAGAAAAAAGAAAAAAGAAAGATTGCTCATCATATGGTAGTTTGGCTTTCTGATTCATAGTTTAGGTTAATTAATATGTTTCTAGGTCATTAGGAAACTTCACTTTGTCTGTAAAGTTTCACATGATATACATTAAATATGAAAGAACAATTACTGGTGAAGTGTCACAAATCAGTTGAATGCCGCTTAATAATCTTCATTTCATACAAATCACCACTACTAGTAAATGAATAATGTGTTAAAATAACCATAACTGTTTAATAAATAAACCTTTCAATTTCAAAATTTGTGTTGTTATGTTTAAAGCTACCAGATGGCATCTTAAAATACATCAACTCTGTTGATCTGAGGTTTAAAAAAATGAAGTTTTAGAATGTTCGTGACATGTCACTTCTAACCTTAGCCTCTGATTTCTCAAGTCATTCAAGAGATGACTGTTCTGGAAGACATATAAAAAGAAGCAAATTAAAAATCATGAAGAGGTAAATGAATGGGGTAAGGGCAAATTATATACAAACTGCAGAGAAATAATTGAACATTATATTAAGATAACAGCTTATTTTAGTCTATGAATATATCAGGCAAAATCTGGCTTAATATGAAATTGATATAAACACAAAATACTAGCTAGTGATGATATTAATTTAACCTATGCCCTGGGGTGATTGCCCCAATTTGAAATCAATGCATCTACATTATTTCAAATTTACTGCAGCATTGATGTGATCTTTACTTTGCTGTTTAACATTGTGAATAACATGAATATTATGAAGCATATTGCAATAAGTGTCTGGAAATATATAAAGATCTGCATGATCACTAATATTAAAAATCTCTGACATTGAAGAAAATGAGAAAAAAAAAAAGGCAAAAGAAGGTTTGCACATTAGGGCACCATGGCTCCATTATTTCTCCCATCCCCAGAGTTACTTTTCATCATCAAAACATCACAAAATACCAACAAATATAAGCAAGGTATCCTTCCTCTGCTTCTTGCAGTAAAGAGAACATTGTCACTTCTTTCATTCCTGCATTTAGAGAAAGTAGGTCCTGACTGCCACTTTCCTGCCTCTGCTAACTAAAAACAAGGAGTAATGCTAATTGACACCAATGAAAACTACATGCAGACAGACAGACTGTAGTAATATTGTACAGAGATTCGGTTCTGCTGCTTCTGCAATAGACCCTTTTCTGCTGTGATTTTACATCCTATTTAACATGCTTAGTACATAGAAGTATGTGCATTTGATAGTAGAAATAGTCCCTACATTAAAAAAAAAAATTCTGTGCACTGAAAATCTCTTGCTGTTTCCTGCAGAAGCCTTCGTGTCTGTGGCAGCAGGATGGATAGCGAGTTGCAATGAATAACGTGTCCTGATGATAATGAGAGAGCTAACAGCAAGCCTTTGTGTGTCTTAATTTATATGCAAAATCTCTATATTCTCACAGATTGCTGCTGAAAGACCCATTTGCAATAGTTCTCCTTAGCTGTAATTTTTCCTTGGAGATAGCACTAAATTATGGGATTGCTAAATTATTGTTATAATCAGAAAAATAGAAGTAGAAAACAGATTCCAAGGAAACCTTTAAAAATGTCGTGATATCTTCATGCCACTAAGAATATTAAATCCAATAACCTGGCCAATTACACTATGAATGATTCATTCTGTCAAGGTATTTTGAAATGAAAAATATTAATGAAATGAAATATACAATGCCTTGATAATGTACTTCATTTTAAATAGTATATTTTATCAGTGATTTCAAGATATTATTCTGAGTTAAAACATTTTGGAAACAGACAAGTCAGGAAAAAATGAACTATATAAGCTTCATGAAAAATGATTTAGTTAATTACTTAATCCAAAACAATATATAAGTAGATCACCAAACAATATAAAATGTTTTCAGAAGAGAAACTGAAAGAATGAGAAAGCAGTAGGTTTTGACCAAGAAAGGTTTCTGAAAGCAAGACTATTGAAAGCTAAAATGCAGAGGTGGACAAAACTGCAAATAAACTCTTAATTGAGAAAAAGTAACTCTGAATTCTAGGAAGATGTAATTATCAATACAAATACCAAAACACCTTTAATAAACAAAAAGCTAATTCATTTCACCAGGTAAACATTCTTCAAATTAAAACCATCTCAAAATAGTTTGATTTGAATCAAAATAGTAATCTTTCTAAGAAATGGGCAAGTTCAGCTAAGAAATATTTTATATAATGAAAAAGTTTAAGATTATCAATGCATGCTTCATGCAGTGATATATGATTAAGTTAATTAACAATACAGACTCATATGAATACATTTCATGCTATATACATATACATGATATATTTAAATGATAATTGAATCTACTTGCCATGGTTCGACATGTTACATCATAACTTCATGGTATGCTTCTTCAGCACTACCTTTGCATTTGATGTAAAACAAAAAATGTTCATGTTATTTGTAGTATTTAATATTTAATTTAAGAAGAGCCTTCCTTTGAAATATTGTAAAGTGTATTCCTTATAATTATTTAAACGTATTTAATAAAGGTGTGTCATATTTTATACACTCTCAGAGAGGATCTTGAAAATTTGACAAGGTAAATTTTTGCGTTTTATTACCTTACCTAATTATGGCTATCATACAGAAAAATTGTAGAGAGGCTAAGCTTAGTGAGACTATCTTGGCAACAGGGAAATGCTCTAACCTGTCAGAGACTGTGGTTATGAAAAGGTCAGTTACCAGAAAAGACTGTACCTTTTCAAACAATTGTAATGAAACTTCTATGCTTTAATGATAAGGCTTCTCACTGCTTCCCTAATGTTTGTTAGACCAAACATTGGAAGGGAGGAGAGGGTCCTTTCTTTTCTCTGATCCCAAGGGTTCTGCTACTGACACTAAGTGAAGGACACGATACAATGCAAGGCCTATGCTTGTTCTGTTAGAAAGTACTTCTGGAGTAAAGGAGGATGCAGTTGCAGAAACTCCTTCTTGTCTCTTACAGAAAAAAAAGGAAGATGATTAGTAAATGAGAAGGAATGGAATAATAAGCTTCTTTTGATTGATTTTTTTTTTGTAAATGATATTTTTTCCTGCCAATCACAATGCCTTTGTACTTCGTGCAACTTAAAAATAATTTTCTATTTCATAATTCTATATTTTTGTTTTCTTGAAATTCATGCTTATTGTGTAAAATTTATAACTGAACAAAAATTTGACATTTCTTCCAGTAATTTTGATTTTCAGCTATAAAATCATTAGATTTTATAGCACAGTTTCAAAGGAATGTGAGTAATGTCTGTCATCTACTTATTGTATGATTAGCACTGCAGATCTTAACCAGTCATTAAATAAGCAGTATCATCCTTGAGAAATTAAAATATGGAAGGTCTTGTAGAAAAAGCCAGAAAAAATGCCCTCTAGACATTGAAGTAATTGTGTCACCATCCTCTACTGTATGGCTTGGAAACTGTTGACTCAGATAATTTAAAATAATCTAAAATGACCTGGAGCTAGTGTGGTTTTCACAGAAGAAAATAGATAACCAAAAAGAATAATACAAGAAAGAGCTGATATGAACATATGAATGGATTTGCTTCATAAATTAGATTTTTTTTTTTACTCTTTTTTTTTGCAGATGATATCTTGTCGGAAAAATTTTTATCTGGTTAATGTTCAAAAGGAAAGCTTACGTTGTGAAGCATGTCTGTTATATACTCCACATACTATGTGGGCATATTTCACTTGTTAAGGGTAGGGAGATGTTTAAATGAAAACTTTATTTCTTAAACTAGAAGCTTTCAGGATCCCATGTATTAAGGAAATATAGAAGAATATAGAAATATAAAAAGTTATTAATTATATTGTCAAGTGAAAATTATATAATCATCAATAGGTCATTCAAATGGATACAAGATTAGTCAAGACTAAAATTAATAGATTGGATTCATTATTAATTAGAAATGAATGACATTTAGGAAATTATTTCACTAGGAATTGAGGCGATGTAATTTGATTTCTTGAATTCAATATGTGGATTGATATGTATTTGAGGTTGCCTTGACATCCATTTCTAAGCCTTTGTGAAAAAATTGTCCTTTAGTCCAATGCTGTGGTGAAGAAGGCCACTTCATACTCTGACATGTTCAAATTGAAAATATTTATAAACAATAACTGGCATTTCTGGACACTGCTGATACTTGGAATTTGAGTTTCAGCTATGAGCCAGACGACTGCAATTCTGAAAACAGCCCTGACATTTGAAGAGCAAGAAGAAAAGTTGATGATGCAGGGATTGTTTGCCATTTTTACCGCCATGACCAGACTGATTTCAGTAAAGACTGAAGTAGAAAGCAATGCAGGGAAATTAATATATTTTTCCAAGAAAAATTATTATACCAAATTGGTTTTGCATAACCAAAAATACACTTGACCTGTTTATGTTCAGAAACAAACTATGTCTGAGACATTTTGTCTTATCTTAATTTTATATAAGTATCTAAATACAATCCTTTCAAATGTATACATAGATATATAGAAAATAATAATTAAAAGTATTTATTTCTTTCTTCAGTCATAATGATCTTCATCATCAAGAACAGTAAGTTCCTTTTCGTCTGGAGTTTGATATCTATTCACATTGTTATGCTTTTTTTCAAACAAAACTAAATAATTTGAAAGTTTTAATAACTAATTAATCCCAGAAACTGTAGTTTTGGGGAAGCTGTTACTTTTGTCAGCAGTGCAGCAATGCCACGAAACAGATTCTAATGAGAGTTTGTAACTCCTGGAATTTTAAACCTGTGAATGACGGGGGATCACACTATAAATTTGACATCTAATCTACAATTTATCTCCAGTTTGTAGATCTTATTACTTCAGGTTTTGTTACCTTTTTGTAACAGTGCTGTTAACTGCAACAGTAGTCAACCCTACCATAACTGTAGACTTTATATTTAAATCCTCTTGTCAGTGTAGCATGGGAAAGCCAAACTGAACATACTCATTGCAGTTAAGAGATTATACATTTTTGCTTATGTCCCAGCATATTCCTAGTAACGTTGCGCAAAAGTTGCTGGTGTAAGAGAAGGCAGAGCATTATATTACTTAACTGAGAGATTTAAAATGGAGTAAACTACTGGACAAAAAAAAAGAGACAGAAAAGTACAGTCAAAATTTTCAGCTTATATAAACACATTAATCTATTATAATAAGAGTTAATACTAACTCAATTTTCTTAATGTAACATATATATATAGAGGGAAGAAAATAGGTCATAGTGAAAACTTTTTTGATTTTTGTTGAAATAAAGTAGACAGTACCGAAATCATATCAGCACTGTAGTTCTGTCTGCGTAGGATCTTATGCCTATTAGTAAATGATCGAGAATAAAAGTTTTTCAGAATTTCCAGATGCTATCTCAAGCCACCACTAATATCCAGAAAGTTCACTGCCAAACCCATCAAAGCAGAATGTGTGGTTGAGCATTCAGGATGCTGAGATGCAAACCAAGAAGGCTGGACAACCGTAATTTTCCTTGCTCCTGACTCAATCTTTTTTTTTTCTTTTTTTTCCTTATGGACTCCTATTTGCTTCTGACGACTACCTTAATACAGAAAATATCTGAAAACCAAGTCAATACTAATTGCAAAAGTGTTCCAATTGTTACAAATATGTCTGATGAAAATAGACTTTTTCCCCCAAATGAAAACACATCTTTCTAAACTTGTTCAGTAACAAAGTAAAAATGGATTTTTCTACTCATTTGTCCTGTTCACCTTTATTTTGCAGGGGGAAAAGGAGGAGAACCCAGAAATGTTCATCAGTTCATTAGTATTTGGGGTTTTTTTGTCTGTCAATTGACACATAACTTTTTTCCCTCCTTATACATTAAAGTAGAATTCTACATCCCGTGATTGAACATGTCAGATATAGACCAGAGGATAGATTTCTGCGTATTCCTTACCATTTCACACTATGTTAACAGCCTGCTTGTATAACATATATTTCTTTGACGCTGTTTAGCTCTTCTAACATACCAATCTGTCACTCTTTAAAGAAGTTTTGCAAAGATCTCTGTAAGATATATGATCTTTCATTGAGTTCGCACCAGAATGAACACTTCATAAGCTCTGTCAAACAGTGATTTGTGCAGTACTGCAGCAGGCTTTTCCTAGAACATTTTTCTTTTTCTCAATAAAAGTAGAGAATATCGAAAGTATTTAAAAGTAGAAGCTGACAGGGTGTTGTTCAAGTCATTTCTCAATATAGAAATACCAGTAAGTTCAGAGACATGACTGCCATGAGCTCTTTCAGTATTAACCTGTCATGTAGAGATAGCCAGAGAAAAGGTAGCCTACACAGATGTTCAGTGAGAAGTTAATTCAAATCTTGAATTATTTTAATAATAAACCTTTCTCTCCCCTCAAATTATGACCTTTTCTACTCATTCCAATAAGAAATTAGTCAAGAGAGGAATGACCCACAGCAGGTAATGTCAAGGGATAGGAATAAAAGCAGCTGTTATTCTGGCTGCCAGCGAGAAGGGTGACTATTTAAAGCTTATATTAGTTAAAAAAGGAGACTTTGAAGAAACAAAGTTAATATGTCTACATCACATGGATTACTCTGCAGATGCTCTCCATCATTATTTCTATAAAATAAGATTAAATGCCTTACTACTTACTACTGTTTTGTCTCAAAACTGTTACCTTAAAGCAGAAATAACAAAGCAAATTGTTTGCTCTCTGCTCTTACAAGACTCAGACTAGAAACTGCAAACAGCACTTTGTGATATTAAAATGTCTGGAGGAAAAAAAAGATACCCATAATAGTCCACAGCCCAGAGTCAATAGTGCACTGAATCATGCACATTGGTGTGTTATTTACTTCTTCACTACTAGAAAGAGAAAAAAAAGGTAATTAATGACTTTTGCCCAAGCTCCACAAAGGACAGCTTACATAAAGCAGTGCCCCCTGTGAAAAGTGATGCTTGCTTGTACAGGAATGTTGGTACATAAATCAGCTTGAAAGCTCTTTCGTCATTTTATTTCTGCATACCGAAATCATGTTTCATGAGACAATACCCTACTTTCATTCTTCCATGCTTCAGAGCTCTGAAAATGTTTCTCCCAAATGTGCCAGGGAACTTGCCTCCAGCACAAGGCAAAGCACACAAATTTTGAGACTTGAGAGATGTTCTCTAAGAACTGCACAAGCCCATGCAATGAAGGTGATAATAGAATGCTGAACACCAACACTAGGAAAAAACTCTTTACTGTGAGGATGGTGAGGCACTAGAACAGATTACCCAGAGAAGTTGTGGATGACCCAACCCTGACAGTGTTCAGGGCCAGTTTGGATGGGGCTTTGAGCAACCTGGTCAAATGGAAGGTGTCCCTGCCCGGTCAGGGTGATTGGAACTAGATGATCATTAAGGCCCTTCCAACCAAACCATTCTATGACTCTATGATTCTAATGTTAATTTTTGTAGTAGGAAAATGATAGCATAATACTGAAATAAAATAACAACTACAGATAACTGTTTTTCAAGTGAAGGACATCTGGAAATTCTTATTAAAAGTTAAAAGGAAAGTTGGAGTACATGGGAAAAGCAGACTTAAATTTTTTGTGTTTGAAGTAGAATGAACCTTTTCTCCCATGGGGAAAGATGACTGTTTTGGAAGGTGCAATATTGTGGGTGCACAACTCATAACTGATATATTAACCAAAATTTTTACTGAACATAAGTTATTCAAAGGTTTTGTGCTTGGACTCGTTGAGTGGTCTGTGGCAGATGTTTACTGACATCACTATCCATAAATTTGATCACACTGTATTTCCTGGTTAATGAATCATCATGTAAGTAATTTGGACAAGATCAGTAATGTTCTATTATTTCACCTTATGAAATGGAGTCAATAGGTCATAATGTGTTTCAGCACTGTAGAATTATCAGGGTAAGTACCATTAAAAACAGAATCATGAATATATTCTTGACCTAGTATTTTTAAGTGTTCTCACATCTGGTCATTTTTAATGAAAAAGTCATACTATACCTGAGATGATCATTAACAAGAGAGAACTTTTCTAGGAAAAAGGACTTCATTAGGTAGCCATCTGCTTCAGAGCTTGAATGGATGATTTTGTTTACAAAAATGACTCTGAAAATAGCACTTTATTATGCAAGGTCCTATTTTTTGATGTATTTCTGACTTGTATCATAAACACTGAGAAAAGTGAGTGAAATAAGAGTTTTACTACTATTAGCTGTAGACATTTAATCATAAATTTTTTCTTCCTTGATGTGTCAACAGTGTTTTGAGCTATATTCCGAATGCACGATTTTTGAGTACAGTTTGATGTAAACAAAAGGGTTTGCACTTCTGCCCTAATCTAGAGTGGAGATTTAATTTCAGCATTTTTATAAAAATATTTTGATTCACAGTAAGACGTTGTATTTTATAATTAAATTCTTTTCATTCACAGTTTTTCTATATTACCACCAGTTTATACTTCTGAGAGTATGAACACTTATTAATGACAGATATACATTGTTATGAAACATGGCTAACTTAAAAAAACTGTGTCATAGCCATACATAGTCTGAAAGACGTGCTGGTACACCATGAAGCATTCACAAAAATGCTTTAAAGGGAAGCTTTAGGAAACAGCATGTCCTTTGAGTAAAAGAAGTAGGTAGTCAATGAAGTGATACAATTACATCAAACATTTGTACTTCTAACAGGGCACTACAGTGTCTCCTAATAGTAATTCTATACGTAAGCATTTGTATATCAACACAGACATATACTAAGCATATTTAATATGCTTAGTATATGTACATTGAAATGTTGTTACCTCTGAGATATATACAGAAGGAAATGTCTGTTACTCTGCCAGGTCATACAATGGCTCTGAATGTTTCAGGTGCCACCTAGTGCCCAGTTCTCATGTGTCAAAGTCCCCTTCATGAGAAAATTGGTTTTCTTTGTGCCCTTTTATGCCACTGTCTAATGATATGTCCATGACACATCCCATATCCCCATGTTACGCTTTAAATTCCAATTTCAAACCCTGAGTGATTCACAGGAGCAGAAAGAACTTTCTTTTTTCTTGTCTTTTTTAAAACAAGTTGAAAGACTCAACAAAAGTTCTCTGCCTTCGATGTTCACTGCCTTCACAAGACACAACTTGTAGTAGGGGAACCTAGACTAGTAAGTCAGACATGAAGCATGATTGATTAGCCCTGTGTATGTATCTTCAAACTACACACTGGTCAGTTCAGATGATCTTTGCCAACAGATATCTGGAAGAGACGTTATATTCTTTTTAAGGCTAGCCAGTCTCTACTTTGTAATAATTTAAATAATAAATCTTTCAGATTAGCCTTCACTAATTATCAATGCCTATCAGCACTCTCTGACAGTTCTATTACATTTCTTTTCCTCTCCTTTAGAAATCCCAGTACTTTTTCATTAAATATGTTTTATTTTATTCTTTTATCTGCTTTCAGTATTTCTATTATCTTGAATAAAAAAACCATGCATCTTACTAATATTTTGGATACATCTTGAAAAATGGAACCCTAATTTCAGTAGATATGATATTACATCAAATATATAAAATTATTGTCATTTATTAGACATATGTATCTATTCATGTCTGTGTAATTTGTGTGGAAATGCTGTCTATATGATATCACAAAACTTGCTTGTGCTATGACATCCTCCTTCAGTGGCTAAACTTACTTTTCCTAAACTCAGCTAGCTTTTTATATATTTGATTACTGTAAATAGTACAGATAAGGACAGCCAGTGAGCAACAATGCAACATTTATAAACTACCTAGCATAAGATAAAACAAGGTGAAGCATAGAGGCAAAAGTGAAATGAAAAGAACTATGAAATAGTTGTTGCCATAATAATTCAGAAATTGAAGACTAAATTCGTTTAAATAACTCTAAAAGGCATAGGAAGAAATATGTATTACAGAAGGAATATCAATATGGTATAAGTTTTAGGATTATTATTTTTTTTTATTTTAGATTGTCCTAGGCTCTGGAATAGTCTTCACTTGGTAATTACAACAGCCTCTCCCCAGCTGCCTACAGAACACAGCCATGTTAAAAAGGTGCTCAGAATCACTGCAGTCTAAATGAACAATTCCATTTTGACACATACATAGGCGTACCTAACAGCCTTTGCACGGCAAGCAAGGTGCATCTGTCTGGGTTTCAGCCACCTGAGAAGCTGAACACCCATCACATGTAGCAAATACAGTAGCTCAGGCTTCAAACTATACTGATTTGGTTGAATAGTTTCAGAACAGTGTGGGTGGAGCGGTCTCTGTGACACTTGTAACTGTATGCCCATGTAGTCTCCAGTGGTCTTTCTCAGTCCATGCACAGTGTGTATTTACCTGGCAGCCATGCCTGGGGTTTAATTGGTGCCCTCAGCAGCTGTACAGGAATTTACTGCAGATAAAGCTCTAATCAAAGTCAAGTGGAATTTGATAAAGACAAATAAGCGTGGCTGGTGTTGTTAACTGTATAGCTTTCCTAATAATCTGGTCTTCACCTGTTTTTCATTCCCTTCAGGTGACACTTTGGAAGTGTGTCTGATGGGGGAATATCAGATTTAACCATATCTGTTGAAGTCATCTTTTCATTGATATCACTTGGTTCCAGGTTCTGCTGTCCTGTGGTAAAATTAGTGACTGCCATTGTCTTTTGCACGGTCCTTCAGCTCTCCAGTGCTGGTCTGGGTCTGCAGCTGATTTAAACAGATATTCTGAACAGCATATTGCATGTGAAGGGAATGTGTTGAAAACCCTGGACTATTTACTGTGTTACATTTGTCCTGCTCACTGTATCAACGTTACTACACTATTATAATTATGACTTTTTTTCCTTCACATATCCTTGAGGGTTTTTTGCTGTATTCCTTCTTGCTGTTTCCTTGCTTGTAGAAGGATTATATTCATGAAGTTCTAACTTACTTAATGCTGAAACAAGTTTGTTCCTGTTAAAATAGCATATGACTTTAAAACTATAAATAGAAACATTCTTGTGTTACTAGCAAAGAGGATAACTCCAGTGTTTCAAGGTACTTAGAACCAAAATCAAATTCAGTATAAAAATCTACATTTAAAGTTCCCTTAGAACACAGTCTTAAACTAGTTAGTGGTTTTACTTTAGATAATCCAGTTCCTCTGTAATTTTTTGACCTGCAAATAATTTCAAAAGGAAGAAAAAAGCAAAATTATGTCATTCATTAAGAAATAGGTAAAAAACTGCAATGTAATTAGGTGTGTTATCTTTAGTGAACAGTAGAGACCCTCAGTGAGGTAACTATTGCAAAGGTATTTATCAAGAGAGAGCAATTAAGAACAGGAAAAAGAAAAAACATGCTTTACCTTGTTTTCCTTTAGGGAAAAAGAAAACCCACAAACTTCTCACACTTCCTCTTCCTTGCCTATTTGTAGTTAAATATCAGAATATGACATGCTCTTCTGGCTGATCCACAAAGAAAAGCAGAAATTAAAATAAATACTTCAGATAAGTTTTGATTGTTAGACAAATGGTTTCTGTCATTGTTGTAAACAAATATGAATTTCAGAATAGTGACTTGTATCTTGAAGTTACAAGATTTGTTGGAGTCAAGGGATAACCACTTTTGTTGCTGAACTTCTACAAAGGAGAGACCTGTATTTTGTGGGAGGGAAATTTCATAGAATCATAGAATCAGCATAGAAGCACCTCTGAGATCATCAAGTCCAACCCTTCATCCAACACTGCTGTGGTTACTAGACCACGGCACTCAGTGCCACATCCAGTCTCATCTTAAAAACCTCCAGGGATGGAGAATCCACCACTTCCCTGGGCAGCCCAT
>JAWWES010000081.1:135408777-135427189 GCA_035583135.1 Lophotriccus pileatus | reverse complement strand
ATGAGGTCTCCCCTGAGCCTTCTCTTCTCCAGGCTAAACAACCCCAGCTCCCTCAGCCTCTCCTCATAGGACTTATGCTCGAGTCCCTTCACCAGCCTGGTTGCTCTTCTCTGGACCCGCTCCAGCACCTCAGTTGAGGGGCCCAGAACTGGACACATCACTCCAGGTGTGGCCTCACCAGTGCTGAGTACAGGGCAAGAATCACTTCCCTGGTCCTGCTGGCCACACTGTTCCTGATCCAGACCAGGATTTATATTCAATAACTGATGTCTTTGCTCTCTGAACCCTACATATTTGTGCAGTTAAATTGACACTTAAATACTAATTTTTTCTTTTTTTTTCTTTCACTTTACTGATATTGCCTACAGATTTTTTTCTGTGTTTTCTCTCACTCTGTAATCTCAAGTGCAACAGGTGTGTATGTGTGTATTTCACTAAGTATGTAGGAAGACAACACTATACTCACAAGTTAATTCTTCTAGTCCCTATTAGATCTAATCTAGACCATGCTTACTCATATATTCAGAGCAGTGTGAATGTGGACAGAATTGAAAGTAGGAAAAATATACATTTTGAGAAAAATAGGTAGTGTATTATGAGGTAGAAGCTATGTATCTAAGTTACTGTTTTGGTTTATAAAACCTTTGAAAAACTATGTGCAACTAAAATAAGCCATTATAAGACTCAATATAGATGAATTTTGGACAATGGAATTTCAGGCTACTTCATGTTGTTACAAATGCATCATCTGTCCTAATATTTGGAGTGTATAGCCCTCCCTATTGCCACACACATGCTACATGCAGCACTTCTGAAATCAGTCTTGAGTCTTCAATACCAGAGCATTCTTGCTTGGCAATAAGACAAAGTACATAAACGTCGCTTTTCCAAGGGATATCTGTGTACAGACACGTTTTAGTATGTTCAGGCACACCAAGCCCTGTCCCAAATGACAACGGGACTGGTGCCTAGAATGGCATATTCTCTGGACCATATGCAGGTTTGTATGGCAGAGGAATTACTGTCTGGAATATTAGACATGAGTGAACAAGCAGTCTGGGACTGGTACCATGCAGTAGTAGAGGGAGATATCCAAACTGAGGGTGTAGGGATACCAGAAATATTTAATTACAAAACTACTAAAGGAAGACAATATTAGCCTCTACTGAAATATTTCATAAGTCTTTCAATGAGTGAGTATTCATGGAGATGTATATACTGACGGTATTTTTCATTTTATATTGGAGAAAAATGGGATCCTTGTGATTTGCAATACCTGTGAGAAAAATCTGAAAATATATGGATCAACCTTTTAAAAAAGACAAAATTATTTATGTTCCTAAATTTATAATAACGTAATTAGTGTGTGAAGAACATTAGTCTTTAGCACTAAGCTGAATGTAATGCAATGATATGACAAATGCTCTTTTTACTGGAATATTTGAAAATACTTGTTTTGGATATTTGGTCATGAAATGACAAAATTTATGTTTAGACTGTTTAGGGAGGACAAGTGCTACTCTTGATTTCATAAATATCATAACAGAAAAAAACTATTCCCTTCTTAAAATCTGAGTAAAAAGAAGGTAAATTTGAAATTTCTATATCTGTTCCTGATTTGTTTCTCCTGGAGTGAATGCTGACAAAGAGAGTCTAAACTTCTGTCAGCCTTGATTTTGGAAGAATTTTCAGAAATAATATTTAATGTGATTTATTTTAAATAAGATATTAGGTAGAATTTATAAGTGGTGGAAATTGTGCTAATTAAAGTCTTTAAAGATTTAAAGTCTTAGTCCATTCATACTAAGAAGAACTCTCTGAAATATATATACCCACAGTTTTTAGCAGAATTTCTGTTTACATTAATAAGCATTCATATAATAGAAACCTAATTGAACACCATTGAAGGATATGTTAATCTTGGTGGTTTATGATTACGGAAAAAAGAGGACAAATAGGTTCATACATATCTTGTTTACAAAATTAAATCTAGGACAAAGAAAATTCCTACTCAGAAAGAGATTGAAACAACTGGGACAGCTTGCTTTAGAAAAAGACATGAGAAATAATAAAGAATAAAAATGCAAAAAAGTAGGATAGTGTAAAAAATTCATTTACACTTATTTTCAGAGTACATGAACAAGGAGAAGTTCAACCAAATTACAATGTGGCAAATTTAAAAGGAAATACTTTTCCAGGCTTCTTATCATTAGTGATTATGAGAATGTCACTGAAGTCAAGAATCTGTGCAGAGATGAATAAAAATTACAATCTAGTTTGGCAATTCCTGTGTTCCCTGACAGATGACAATCTCAGAGTAACAATCTATAGCTTTAAATGGCATGGAGTTGGTAGGACAGTGTCACATGCAGTTTGAAAATAGATACTACCTATCAAGAAGAGAAATGCAGTTACTTGATGAATTATCCCACTTCCTCCCCACCCCACCCCCAAAATGCACTTGCATATGTTCAAAATAAAAATACTCACAGAATAAACTAATGTAATTAAAAGTGTAACATTTATTTTCTACTTTATTATCTAGAATTAGGAACAAAATGGCTTGAAGGGTTAGAAGCAGTAACTTACTCCCTACCCAGTTTCATAATGTTAAAAAGTTAATGAAAAGTGCCAAGTATTCCTTTTAGATGAGTTATAAAGTATTGCAACTGGAAAATTAGTTTTACTTTAGAAGGAGGGTGATTTTTAATTAGTGCTTTAAAATATAATATAATTTCATAAGAATAAATGGCCTTCTGTGGGTAATTCTTGGTGAAACAGCAGTAAGAGTAAAGGAAGCAATTTTAGGCAGTAACAGTTAAAGACATTGGTAATCTTTATAATTTTTATATCGAAGGACAGGGCTTCTTTCTGTGACCTTTTTACGAAGCCCTAAGAGATATAGGCTTCTGAAAAACTTCATCTTCCTGGAGAAGTGGAAAATGAAAACACTGAGTACAGGCAGATTTTTCATGTTAATATAATATGATTCATACAATAACCAAAATCCATAGGATGATATTCTTACCTCTATTTTGACATGCTATGATGATACATAATAAATTGTAAGGCCTTGAAAACAGTTAAAGGATTTAAAACTGTTTGCACAAGTGTGTGGGAATAGCTGCAGCATTGCCTTCTTTGTAGAGCTTGCAAGCAGATTTGAGGACAGGAGAGTGTTGCTTCAGCACAGAACAATTTGATAAAGCAATGGTGAGAATATCAACTCTTTAGGTGAGCTTTGAAGTGACCAAGATGAGATAGGCTATTTTCTTACTTATATGTTGTGTCGTTGTGCAAGGCAATGAAAGTCAAATCCAGAACCACAGAGTTTATTATGTAAGAAAAAGCAAGAAATGGCAACAATGACATCAGCAACTAATATGCATATTTAACATATCACATCAAAACAGTATTGGTACATCAAATCTTTCAGATGAACTCATTGGTATCATATATTTTATTTATAATATTATCTATATATGGATGGATAGAGAATATATTTATGACTGTGTTGAATTCTGCCTTTTAATAATTGTTACACAGTTTTGTTTCATGGCTGGTATCAGAAATCTAGTAGTATATCCTAGTTCTTATCATGGAAGTTTGAGAATGTAATGAATCTCATGAGCCATACTGCTTGTTTTGATAAGCATTTACACCTTTTTTCTTTAATCAAAACCTACTCTGACAGTCTGTATATTTAAAGGTGTTGTGCGCACACTTATGAGCACATCAGGGATGCTGAAGAATAATTTAGTCACATGGAACTCAGGAAAAGAAATTGAAACAATACATACATACCCTTCTGTCATTTTCCTTACTTTGTAGATTAGGGAAATTTGGTATGAATTCAAGTAAAGATTTACATGATTTGTCTCTTCTCCATTAGCATTAGGCTGGTAAGAGCTTTGAAGAGCTCAGGATGAGAGTATGAAATATCTTTTGCTGACACTTGGAGAAATTCTATCTTTTAATGTCCATTAACCAAAGAATTTCAGAAGTAAATGTTTGAAAATGTAATCATGCTATTTATGATGCTAAAACATCAATCAAAAAAGTACACAGTTGGAGTATGAATACCAACTAGTAAAACTGAACTCTAATTAGTGGCCTCAGAGATAAGACTAACTGCAGCCATGAGTCCTTTTGGATTCCCAGTGGTTTAAAGCTCTGCATTAGAGTAGAAGTCACCAGATCTGTGACATTTTACGTGGTTAAATGAACTAATCCTTTGCTCAGAAATCAGTTACCCACAGTATCTCATCACTTTTGCCTCATAATCTAAAAATTATTAAATCATTAAACAAATTCCTGATCATGCTCAGGCTTATTCTTGTTAAAATTTTCTCTTGTCTTGACTACTTTTATTTTTTTCTTGCAAATTTTGTTCAGTTGGAATCTGATGTCCTTTCATGACTGTAATATAGTTTTGTTTATTATTTTGCATTTGTATAACCTGACAGAAATATATCAAGTTCCTTTGCTTCCTGTTTCTATGTAATGAATTCCTTTCTGTCAATTTAACAAAGAAAATATGAACATATCTATATCTGGAGATTAAGGAAAACCTCATGCTCATTTTCATCCACCTTTGCATATGTGGATACGTAAGTAGATTTTAAGTAGACTAAGTCAGTAATGAATTTTCAGTGTTAAGAGTTGTATAATATCCATGAAAACACTGTCCAAAACTTTCTTAATTTATGTGTTGTATATTTTCAAGCAAAATGAAGCATTGATTTATAAAAACATTGTAAGTAATAAACATATTTCTGCTCCAGAATTACAGAGCAGTTCCTGTGGCAATCCAGGAGTTCCACCAAAGGGCATCTTGTACGGTACAAGATTTGATGTTGGTGACAAAATCCGATACAGCTGTGTAACTGGATATATTTTGGATGGACACCCCCAGCTTACTTGCATAGCTAACTCTGTGAATACAGCATCGTGGGACTTCCCCGTTCCTATCTGTAGAGGTAAGAGAAATCCTACAGTAAAGTTCTTGAATATATACATTAGTATGAACAAATTTTAATCTTTGTATTGACTATTAATTTTTAAGCCATGATTAAAGAAAAGCCCTCTTGTGCACATATATGATGTACCTCAGTATATATACCTACTAATTTTTGGGTCCATATTCAATGAAAATTATATTTATCATCTATTTAAACATATATGTTATGTAATAAGAACTAGAAACATAGTAATGAGTAGAATATAAATGTGTGCAACATATTTACAACTATGGGAATGTCAATTAGGGATTTATTAGTACGTCGTAGGGACTGACTTTTTGTCTAGCATTAAACTGGATATTGAACAAATAGAAATTTGAAACTGCCAGAACAATTGAACTACAGGGTCTTGCCTCATTGTCAGCCAGATTTGATTATCTTAAGAGTTCTATACAGGATATCCCTTATATTCTAACAAATGCAGGTCAAATCCTTTTTCATCACTCATGTTAGAAATATAGCAGTAGTAGGGAATCCTGTTTTATGGGTAAATCTTATTTTCTGAGACTATGAGATGTTTGCAGAGTAACAAAAGGAGCCATGATGATAAAATGGAGACATTATCACTACTATACCCAACCAAATACAATAAAGATAGTATTTTGATGAAACATTTATGCCAGGCAAGCTTAAGATCAGCTTCTAGCATCAGAGGGTAATTTTACAGAATACAACATTTATATTTGTTTAAAAACATTGATACAATCTTGCAGAGGCTATAAAAACATTCCAACTGAAACTACCATTCTGATAAATTCAGTTTGGTTAAACATGGTTACCCAGTACCATAAAAAAATAGTTCTTTATAAGGAATGTGTATCACTGGAAATACCCTGATATCATTTCCTATTTTTGACTTAGAATTATTTAATATGTTTATCCATGGTCTTGAAGAAATGACAAACTTATTTTCAATAATACTATGTTCCAATCAAATTATGGTGTCTGAATCTTCGCCTCCTACTTCCCAGAAGAATGCTGGCTCATAAGGAAGGAGATAGACAACTGAGGCACAAAGCCAAATTCTGTTTCTGGAGATGATAATACAAAAGATTTGATGAGAAGTAGATGAAGTAGAAGTCTAACAGGCTTCACTGCAGACCATTTTTCAAATTCTATATTTGCCAATTTTGAAATGAATTGGCATAAAAAATTGTCGTCATAAATGAGGAATATGAGAGACTGGAACCTTATGCTTCCTCTCACCAGTCAGTCATCACAGTCACAATGTTACAGTTTTCTTTTGATACAACAATTTTTAGTAGATCTTTTGATATATTTTGGTTTTTTTTCCAAGGGGACATGAAAATATACAGTGTATATTTTAACTGGAGTAATAAACTCCCAAAGTAGCCCTGTGGTTAAATAGGGCTAAGCAGAAGACTATCACATAAGAATATGAAAAACATAATCTCTTTTACTCATAATTAGAGAAGTCATTGTCTGAACAGTGTCACTTTTTAAGGCAAAATAGAGGTAAAAATTGGAAATTATTCAGAAAAAGAGGAAAAAAATCTGATAGGTTTCAAAATTGTCTATAGACTGAAGGAACTCAAACTTTTCAGTGTATGTGAAAGAAAATGAAGAGATGGCTTGATTTACTGCAGAAACTTCTACAGAAGGAAATCATATTTTTGAGAAGACAGTAGAAGATCAATAACAGTGAAGAGTTTAAGTGGTAAAAGTTTGATGAATAAAGAATAAAAACCCCCAAGGTACACACTTTAATAGTGGTGATTATGAATTACTGAAACAGAACCTAAGAATGTGACAGAGTCTTTATTTAAGTCTTAACATAATGGCTTAAAGGCTTAATGCACCAAATTGCTGTTAAGATATTTTTGGTCTATGTTCAATTAAAAAAAAAAAAGAAAACAAAAAACCCCGACCAAATTATTTTCAATAGTTCCTTCTATGAGTCTATGTTTGATATCAGAAACATCCAACTTTACATTTAACGCAGACCCTTGTGATTCCATTCTAATGAATCTCTCCTAATTTTGCCTAATGCAATTATCCAACACAGAATTCTTCAGAAGGTTGCTAAAGGTGATTACCCACTAATGAGCTTCTGATCTCTTTGTCACTGTTTGCCATGGAGACTCTCTTGGATTAAACACTCATCCTTAAAGATTTCCTCTGATAAATGTCTTATTGTTCCCTACCAATGGTCATTAAATATAAAAAAAAAGAATCCTGACATGAACAAGTGATGTATAATTTTCAGATTTTGAGGGTATATATGTAAGAATTAATGTTTCTCAACACTAAAGAATTTGACTACTGATTTTTGGGTTGATTTGCTTTTTTTGTTTGTTTGTTTGTTTGCTTTGTTTTGTAGAGGTGCAGGTCTTTCCAGACGTGCATATACTAGTTGTCCACTTTAATATAATTATTTGGATTGGGCAAATACAGAGTTTTTCAATGCCATGACCTAGGAGATACCACTGTTTTCTTGGAAAAAAAAGTATTAAGTTGGTGTTTGTTTGTTTGTTGTTACCTTCAGAAAATAAATTGCAAAGCTCTGAATTTACAGCATGCTTAGAAGTCAGCAGACTTAAGCTCATATATGTGTCTAAATCATCTATCTGTGTGTAAATATCATTGTCATCTGCCTCTTGTAATTCAGAACAAGCACATTTGGGAAGTATTTTTTTTTCCTTTTTTTTCTTTTTTAATAGATCATTCCTTTTACCTTGCCTTTCCTTTGAGTGGGTCAGGCTTGGGCCTTAGCAATGTAATTCTTACAGATTGATGTCTCAAAATGGAGAATTTAATTGCAAACAACAGTGTTTCGTGTTTCCACAATCATACATGCTACTAAGTGCTTTTCAAATGTTGTTGCTGTAATGTTGTTAGTAATAACATCTCCTGTCTGGAGATGTGAAGGTTGGGGGCAGCCTCAGCTGTGGTGACCATGAAAATGTGCAGTTCAGTATTGGATGAGAAGGGAGCAAGGCAGCAAGTAAGATTACAGCTATGGTGTTCAGGATCCCTGATTTTAGCCTGTTCGGGGATCTTCTTGGAAGAATCGCATGGGAACAGGCCCTGAAGGGAAGAGGGGTCCAAGAGAGTTGGGTGGTGTCCAAGGATCATTTCCTCCAGACTCAATAATAATAATGCATGCCAATGAGCAAGAAATTGGGCAAAGAGAGAGATCTTCATGGATGAATAAAGAAATCCTCTCATTACTCCAGCATAAGCAGGAAACACACAGTAGATTGGATGCATGGTCAGGCTACTTGGTATGAATATGGAGAGGTTGTCAGGGTAAGTAGAAAGGAGACAAGGTAGGCCAAGGCCCATGGGGAATTAAATCTGGCCAATGACGTCAAGAGCAAGAAGGACTTCTTCATATATATCAGTAACAAATGGGAAACAAAGAATAATGTGCGTCCTTTCCTAAATAAAGGGGTGACCCTGGTAACAGAGGATGCAGAAAAGGCAATTATTGAATGCCTTGTCTGCATTGTTCTTCACTGACAAACCAGTCCTCAGGGATCTCTGACCCAGGAGACTGGGATAAAGGGATCTTGGAAGTAAGACTTTCCCTTGGTTAAGGAGGGTTGGATTAAAGAACACCTCAGTAAACTTGACATCCACAAGTTCATGGGCCTTCATAGGATAAATCCACAAGTACTGAGAGAGTTGGCAAATTCCATAGCAAGGCCACTCACAATCATCTTTGAAAGGTTTTGGTGATCAGGAAGGTGCCTGAGGACTGGAAGAAATCAAATGTCACATTGGTCTTCAAAAAAGGACAAGAAGGAGGACCCAGGGAACTACTGGCCAGTCAGCCTCACCTCAATACCTGGAAAGGTGATGGAGTGCCTCATTCTGGAGGCTGTGTCTATCCATATGGATGAAAAGAAGGTGATCAGAAATAGTCAGCATGGATTCACTAAAGGTAAATCAGGCTTGACCAACCCAATGACCTTCTGTGATGAAACAACTACCTGGATCAATAAGGAGAGAGCACTGGATATTGCCTATCTTGAATCATCAAGACTCTCAACACTATCTTTCACAAAATCCTTTTAGACAAACTCAGGAAGTTAGACTGGATGAGCGGTCAGTGAGATGAATTGAGAACTGGCTGAATGGCGGATTCCAGAGGGTCATAATCCATGGCACAGGTTCTAGCAGGAGGCCTGTAACTAGTGGTGTCCCACAAGGTTCAGTACTGGGCCCAGTATTGCTTAACTTACCCATGACTTGGATGAAGGGGCAGATGTCTCCTCAGCAAGTTTACTGATGGCACAAAGCTGGGAGGAGTGGCCAATACCCCAGAGAGCTATGCACCCCTTCAGAGGGACCTCAACAGGTTGTAGAGATGGGCACTCTGAAACTGTCTGAAATTTAAGAAAGGCAAGTGCAGGACCCTGCACCTGGGGTGGAATAACCCCCCACACCAGTACAGGCTGGGAGCTGGCCTGCTGGAAAACGGCTCTGCAGAGAAGGACCTGGTGGACACAATTCTTCCTGCTTGAGCAGGGAGGTTGGACCAGTCGACCTGCTCTGTTCACTTCCAACCTTAACTATTCTGTGATTCTGTGAATTATACTGTGCATAATCCATGACTAGTTTTTAAATAAAGCCTTCTTCCCTGACAAATTAATTTTGATAAGGTTGTTTTCAGCAGTGAAATATGACAGCAGCTTTATTATATCGCCTATTCCCGAGCTAATGTTGCAGCTTGCAGTTCCTCCATAATGCAATACACTAGGAATAACTTACTAAGGGTAACAAATAAGGTTATATTTATATATAATATTTTCATTCTATAGAGGTTAAAACAATTCAACACTTTCATAATCAGGGAAGTATTCTGACTTTTACATTTTTAAAGATTTTCCTATTACACAGTAAAATGACTGTCATAAGAATCTCCATTATAAAGTTTACTGGATTTTTTTAAGAATTCAGAAATTTCAAGAGCAGAATATGGTTGTATTTGTGTTCTTAGAAGTTCAGTTAAAATATTTTTATTATTGCCTGTACATATATCTACAAATTTTTTGTCACTATAAACCTTCTGTCTGTATTTTTAACTAAAGGCCTTGGGGTTTTTTTTCTAGTCTCAACTGGCATGAATTTCGATCAGAGAAATGCACAACCCACTGTCTATAAGTTCCTCTTTTCCATGGACAAAATGCATTTCTACTTTTTTTACTATAAATCAGAGAGGACATTAAGTTATTTTTTCCATATTTTGTCATGACAGAAAAAATATTAGAGAGGTTGTTACTAAATTCCAAGTATGGGAAACCTGTAATTTCCCTGTGATATACATATACAGATCTTCATATAAAGATATGTTTATTGTTTATTTCTACATATCTGCATACTTAATTTCTTCTTCTTAGTGGATTTACTGCAAATAAACTGAACTGAGATATTTATAAGCTCATATTTTAAAATGTAATCTAACAGGTGTCAAACTTGAATTAGAATATTCAACTCACTATTGAATTATTTTGCCATTTCCTCTATGCAGAATCCACTGAATTGGAAAATTTGTTAATTGCAAGTCACTGGTTTAATTGTGTAACTACATAGATACATGACTGTACATATTTCAACTGCAGAAGGTAAGTTTTAGGTCAAATAAAACAGAAAGTAACTTCAAATGAAGTTAAACTGTCTGTAGACATTCCAGTCCATTTTTCTTGAGTGGTTATATCTGTTTTTATATGGTCTATAATAGTACGGAATTTTGAAAAGAAAAAGAAATTACTAAACTTCACATAACTACCAAGAAGTAATCATATAGCAATGGAAGCATTTCACAGAAAGATAAATTTGTCTGCAGGTAGATTTTTGATTTTAAGACATCATGGCAAATAGAACCTAGTAATATAAGCAGTAAATAAGCTGACTGCCTTTGTGTCTTTGTTGTAAGATGGGCTTTGTAGGCTGTGGAGAGAACAAAGCAGATAAAGTCAAAGTATGCACTTGATGCCATGTAGTGCATTAACTACTGGAACTGACAATATACACAGAGGAATATAGAGTGCACTAACTTAAAAGCAGGAATAAATTACATCTCACAGGGAACAAGCAGTTTTTTGCCTGAAGCCAGTTCTTACATACAAGCAGTTGTTACTGCTTATTCTTGGGAAAAGCCCCAGTCAAGCTGTGTAAGTCTGGCTAAGAAACATGTTGGATTATTTAAAACAAGACAAAAAGAAAAGAAAACAAGAAGAATATTGTAGAATGATGTATTTATGTATAAACAATTATACATATGAACAATTTTTCAGAGATTGTCCCACAGATCCTTTTTGAAACTTCATACATCAGTGGCCTAGAATGGCCAAATTCTTACGGTTGGTACATTCAAAAATGTAAATGATCTGCATATGGAAATGCTGAACCCTAAAATTAGAAATGTTAATTAAGATTGGGGGAGGCAGGAAATAATGAAAAACGTGTACCATTTTATTGAAATAGTAGTATTATATAAATGTTGGTGGGTTTCGAGTATCATACTGTGTCCTTTCAAGCAGGGCTCAGAAGATCTGCAAAATAATACCCGGAATGACTTTTTGAATGAAGAAAGTTACATTACATTTTGTTGCTTTGAATTTTTGCAATAAAAAGGACTTTGTGAGTTCTTTATTTTAGCCATCTTTAAAATGTGTAATTTTTCAGACCAGTAGAATCAAACTTTATTAGAAGCATTGAAATTGCTCTCTAGTGTACCCTACTATACTTGTCTTTTCTCATTATATTAGTGTTGTTCTCAGGATAGTATCTAGTACTCATTATTAGGGACATTTCACATAAATGCACAGTCTGCTTATGTGGACAAATATACCTGATCCTGAAGAATAGCAAATCCCCATGTGAATTGTAATGTGTGAACAGATTCATGGATTTCTTATTGTTCTAAGGAGTGGTGAAACTTTACTGAATTATGTGAAGCTAATCTAAGTCATTGTTGATGGGTTGTTGGGTTGTTCCCATTGTTGATGGGAAATTGGTACAGAAATATAAACGTTTTTCATTATAGAATGATCATATATTCATAACAATAATGCTAAAATACACTAGTTTTACTGTACTAATAATAACAGTATTAACATTACTAATATATGTGCTGTCTGTTAAATAGAACTCACTGAAAATATACCAGCAGTAAAAATGATGTAACATGGTATGCATTCCTTAACGAAACAACATTATTCATGAGAGTTCCAATTGGTTTAAATACATTAGATTCATATCTAAAATGTGCTGCTTTATTTTTGATAATGGTGGTTAAATAACTAAGTTCTTATGATGGGTGGAGAACTGATCATGTGGAAACTTATAGCGTGCAATGATGTGCTAATGTAGTAGTGATGATATTTTTAAAAAAATTACTAATTTTCAGAAAGCAAGCTTAGTATGGAACCCTCTTTAACAAAAGAGAATTCAATTTTATTATCTCCACTCTTTAATCAAGATTTAAGTTTTCAAACTATCAAACTATTAAAACATTTTTCTCACTTATCCTTTTTTTGAAAAAGATATATATCCTCATCAGAATATTCATCAGAACATTAGAATCATACTTCTGTTTGGTTTACATAGTTTGGCTTTGCACATCTTTGTGTGATTTCAGGAATTCCTATCTATAGTAAAGGGAGTTGTGTTAATTAGAAACTTACAGTAGCAGTGGGCTAACCCTCATTGGTGTGATATAGTCCAGAATAAAAATATGTTTGGATCAAAGTAATTAACATTCATTAGTGCAGTAACCATGTTAATTTTGAAAACAGGCCTCTTAAATTACATCTCCAATCAGTATATAGAGGACTGGGGAAAGGAGCAGAAATTAGCTGTCTCTAAATAAATTCAATTCTGTTTAGAAGAAGAAAGATAGTATAGATAATTATTGCAGAAAGGGAATGTTTGCAGACAGTCGTGATTGATACCAATGTAAGAACTACAAAAGATTGTTTTAACAACTGATAAAGACAATGAAGAGGAAAAGAGAAAGACCATATTTTAAATTCAAGAAATCTAACCCAGTACCAAACAAAATAAAACTTAAATACTAATTTGTTCAGTCCCATCTTGTGTTCAGTCTGGGAATTAAGACTTCTTAAACAAGCAAGTGGAAGTTATTAGGAGTGGATTCTTTTATCTCCTGTTTTCTTAAATATTTTTTAAAGCAAGGAGAAAGGTCTTAGAAGTTAATGATGTATTGACCATATTAACATATGTAACTGAAATTATGTTGTGCAATTTTGACTGAGAACAACATAACAGTGAGAATTATACCTGCAACTGAAAGGGGTGAAGATTTCTCTGAAGGATCAAGATGAATAAATGGGAAAGAGGAACTTGGAAACGTAAAATACTGGTTTAGGATAATGTTTGTCATCAAAGCACAATACTAGAGGTTTTAAGTACAATAAAGCCTTAGTCTTTCACATATTTTTTAAAACTAAATTCTAATAAAGTTGTTTTTTTTTTTTTTTTTTTGAAATCTCTAAAGACTATTTTAAGAGGATAGGTGTTAAGTGCATAACTAGCTTAATTCCAGTTTCGGGGCTGGATAAATTCTCCCTTTAGCATCTTATATTCTTCTTAGGTTCATTTTCTATATGGTATTCCTGGATAAATCCTTTATAGTTATCAATTAGCAGAAATAATATTTGTAAAATAATTTGAGATACTTTGAAAGTAATTACTCAAATTCATTAACTCAATTTACTAATCCACTTAATCCAAAAAGCTTTTCCATGGGCTTTTAAATAGACAAGTATATTTTCCTCACATTATTGAAAATACAGCTTGAGAAACCTTTCAGTGCCTCTCAATTTCTGCCTAAAATGAGACCTAGGTATAAATAGAAATTGTGAAAATATTCTTCAGTATTTAGATATCACTTTGCAAATCCTGATTTTTAACTTGGATGCAATTACACCTGGAAGGCTAAAGTCATAACAAATTATTTTTCTGAGGATTCTTTAAAGCTGTTCAAATATTTCTCCAAAAGAAACCCCAGCAGTGGGGTTTTTTTCAGGCAAAATATTTAGTTGCTAAAATTATAGCAAATTTTACCATTCTTCAAGACTACATATGTCGAAGACTGCATGTTTCTTAGCCTGAAGGATGATTATTGATTCACCTATAGAACATGAATCTTGATCTTCAGCTTTAATTAATCGTCTTGTTCTTGTCATTGACAGGAGTGTTGCTGGTTTATTTACGTATTAAGACATCACTGTTGGTGTCTTGTGAGATCGTTTTCAGAACTGTAGCCTGTTTTTAATGTTACAATATTTACAGTTGCAAACTGATGAAGGAGTGTGAAGATGGTTCAGTTGTGGATTTTCACACAATTTATTCATCTCTTTATTCAGCTTTGCAAATTCAGAGGCTAAAACCAATCTTCCTTAAATTCCATTGAAAATGGAAGGGCATTTAATGTAAAAGAAATTGTAGCAGAATTTTGCTACATATGTATGGAAGAGTCCATCAGCACCGATTTAATTTCTCACAGAACTGACTGTAATAAACATATAGGTAAGAGGTCTGTTTTGTTCATTCATCTGATATAATGGCCTTCTGAGCTTTATTCAGGAGAACTTTGATGGTAGATCTGTACAAGTGCAGCACATAAAATTTCTTTCACATTTCCGTCAATCAGGAGCTGAACTTATTTCACCAGAAAAAAGCAATTTATGGATGGAGTTCTTTGCTGAACTATATCATAAAGTTGATTCTGGGTTCTTCTAAGACAGACTGAGAGTGGGTCCAAAACTTTAACTGTGAGAATTTAGGATCACTGGTTGTTTCATCAGTTTAACCTTCCTAATCCAAATAGTCTTCACACTGGCTGGTATTTTACAGTTCAGAGAAAGAAACCTCCTAGTGTGCAGTTATACCTGAAGTCTTTCCATGTCACCGTTCCCTCTTGTTTTTCATTTTGAATGTTTGATGTTATATCCCAACATTATATATTTCACAAAATCATCAGGGCTGGAAGAGGTCTTTAAGATCATCTAATCCAACCATCAACCCAGCACCACCATAATCACCTCTAAACCATATCCTCAGGTGCCACATCCAGATGACTCCTGAACACTTCCAGAGATGGTGATTCCGTCACCTCCCTGGGCAATTTATTCCAATGCCTAGCAACTCTTTCAGTGATTTTTTTTTTCTACTATCTAATCTCAGCCTCCCCTGGCACAACTTGAAGCTATTTCCTCTTGAGGCGTGACAGAAGACACCAACCCCCATATTTCATATACTTTCTATAACTTTTTTCCTCCTATCATTTTTAAATGTATATTTAAATTTTTGTATATGTCTTAGAACTTCTAAAAATTCTGTAACCGATAATGAAAAAAATTTAGGTTTTGAGGGGTTTTTTTTGCAGCCTGCTAGTTCCCAGTTTTCTATTCTTCAGTGAACCATGAAGAAAATAGAAACCTTTTTCAGTTTCAATACTTATATAATCAAGGTGAAAAGAAAGTAACTTTAGACTAGGAGCCATGGGAAAACAGACATTTTGACCCACATTTAAGTCAGGTAGCAGTGGGTGGGAGTCAAAAGCAAAGGGTGCAGAATGATGGGCACATCAGAAATGATAAAGCAGGGTGAAAGCACATCTGCCTCAAGTCAGCCTGGGACACAACCAAGAGTCACAGAAGAGTGGTGTTGGTGGAGTAACTGAGATAGGTTAGCTCACATTGCTGGGGTGTAGTAAAGGATGTATGCAAACTCCTCAGAGGAGAAAGACAGAGAAGATGGTGTGGTGGCCTCAGTGATCTGCTGTTGGGGATGCAGAAGGGGCTGGTTGAGAGCTTGTGGCTCAGGATCAGAGAATAATAGAACAGTGAGAGAACTCATGTTTTGAGTCTGTTACACACCAGAGGATAAGAGTGAGGAAATGTGTGAAGTGTTCTTTAAAATGCTCAAGGAAGTCTCTAATTCACACGCTTTACTTATCATAGACTTTATCCTTCCTGGTGTTTGTTGAAAAGGCAATAGGGCAGGATGAAAACAGTAAAGATTTCAGAAGATCTTAAAGAATCCATACACATGTTTCATAGAGAGATTTATTCCCAGATAGTTTTTAAAAACCTTCCCATTTTCCAAAGGCAATGTTTTTCCATATTTTGTATTTAATATTATTAGAAAAGACTTTTATCATTTACTCCAAATGACTTTTTCTTGCTAAAATTTAAGCATGCTATCTTAACCCCTCCCCATATATCATTTTGTACCTATGCACATTAAAACCCAGTTATTTTCTTTTACATTTGACATTTACATCCTTTGACACATTTAGTTTTGGTCTTCTTTAACTACATTAATCCTAATGCACTCTTACTGCACAAATCATGGTCAGGAGACCACTGGTAATTTTTGTTTATTTCCTCATGATTGTTTTTTAATTTATCCATGCTTTCTTTTGAAGTATTGGGTCCCAAATAGCAAAGAATTTTTGTGTTTCATTGATCACAGCTTGTAGTTATGGCATGCTCTTTCTGGTCTCTGAGTGTGTCCAGTTATTCACCTAGTTAGTCTTCGAGGCTTATTTTAATTCTTGTTACACTTTAAAAATCATATTGTGGGTTTTAAACAACATTTTCAATGAAAAATACCTTGGTTTTATTTTTTTGGGTTAATTGATTGTTTGGGTTTATTTTGGGTTTTGGTTTGTTGTGGGGTTTTTTGGTTGTTTTTTTGTTTGTTTGTTGGTTTGTTTTTTTTTCAGAACAAATTAATTTTGAATTCCAGGTAGATGGGCAGGGCCTTTATCTTTCTGTATTGTCCATGTAATGAAGCACTTGTGGTAAGGCACAGATAAAAGGGTTCCAGTAGCTGTAGACAAATCTGTCCAAAGTCCCAGAATAATGTGGTCTTTACTGTAATCTATAACAGGCTGATCAAAAATATGGTGTCAGATTCCACTTTTCTAACTCTGTGAAGTAAAAAGCAAAGTGCATGCATTTATGGGAATAATACTGTGGTTTAACTCTTCATTTACTCCTATTTCATTTCACACAAATACTGAAAAAGCAGTATTTGGAGATTCAGTCCTCCTGCATCTTTGGACATCAAGTGAAAATGGTGAGGCACTGTTTACTTCATGTCAAACTGAAGGAATGATGAAAATTACTTTCTATACATTTGTTCATCTGAACATGATTAGAAGAAGGAGAGGTTTATGTATAACAATAATAATTGTAACTTCAGAAACAAACATTTGGGAATTTTCCTGTAATTGGTTATGAAAGCTCAAAGGGTTTGTGTCATTTATGCAAGTCATGTGGACATTATCCATACACCAAGGATTTATAAAGTGTTCAGTTTCTATCACCACTAAGAACATCAAAGACTGAAGTAAAATTTGATAATCATTAACAAACATTAGCACCCCATCACTTGGGTAAATCCAGTTGAGGTGACTGATATTCACTGAGCTAGGGTTTGTCACCTATAAATGGTACAGTAAATGGAAAAAGAGTACTCCACTGAAGGGAGAAAGCAGAAAAATGAACAGCAGAATAACCAATAGCTCTTTGTCTGGATTCTCAAAGTACGGTAATGGCAGTTTTTCTCTTTTCTAATTCCCTCATGATGTAACTTGACAGAGTAGTCAGTTCTTTTCATATAACATGCAGTAATGCATCACTCACAGTACAAGATTAACAACTCCAGGGCATTGCCATCTTCCTTGTTTAATTGCAAAGCTGCATTTAAAATGCAGCTAAGTCAGCAAAGTGATTTGCCAACCATTTCTCTTTCAAATTTTCAGGGAGCCATGCTAACTCTGGTTATTCTGGTATCTCTAGGTGCATGGTGATTCCATTATTCTCATTTGCTGGTCACTGTAGCAGCTCAGTAAGATTGAATTGTGTAAGAAAAACGAGTATATATAACAGCTATATGTAGGTACATAGAAAAATTTCTGCTATTTAAAGAGACCTCTTAAAAGGGACTTTGATCCCCCACTTTTCAAATTTATGTCTTGCTTTCCGAGTTTGTAAACTCTTGCCTTAAATTAAAGGCAGTCTCACATGCCTTACACTCAGGCATAGTTTGATGGCAGTTTGGGATACTATTTTTCACGTTGTTGTTATGGGTTACAAATTAAAAAGGAGCCAATTAAAAAAATGAATTTATTAACAAATGGTAGATAAGCAAAGAAAAAAAAGAAAGAAAAGAAAATACAAGCAACGCGCTGGTGCCACGTGTTGGGTGTATCTCTAAGTCACATTGTACTCAGAAGCACACCTCACAGTTTGAAAATCCTGCTCTTTATACTTTTTTCCGGTTACATAAGCTGTTACATATTAATTAAAGCTGTTACATATTAATTTTCTATCGGGTTACCTTAAAAGGTAACCTTTTCTACTCCAGACAAGGTGGTACCTTTT
>JAWWES010000081.1:135365772-135404918 GCA_035583135.1 Lophotriccus pileatus | reverse complement strand
ATGCTATAATATAACCTGCCATTTTGAGCAAGGATGCTATAATGATCTTGCTATTAGCCAAATAATTTTCTCTAAGGCATAAATTCCAACACTGCATATTATCCTCTTTGTGCCAGGACTATGGAAATGGCTTACAGACAATAGTGATTTTGTATAAATTAATAAATTTTTAATTAATAAAGTAATGTATAATCTGCACAGTATCAGAACAGGAGCTCATGGGCTTGGTAGATTCTGCTGCACTTCAGCCGTTTCCTGGCTAGGGTAGGACATAGAAGGTCCAATTAGATTTTCTAAATGTACGCAAATATTTACACTCCCTTTTCCATCATCCCCAATATTTCAATTTTTCAGTATTTCTAAAGATCAGACTTTTTTCTTCATTGTTGTGCAGTCAGCTGCCTAAATGTCAGAAAGATCTATGGTCCACATCAAGAATTTTCTAGTAAAGAGCTTTGCCATCAATATTTAGATACACTTCAACAGAAGCTTGAAATTTATCAGCAACTCCTAGAATGTTAAGAGACCACATTTATTTCTGGACAATGTTCAGATATCTCTGTTTGATAAGAGCTGTCAGTTAGAGGATCAATATTTCACACATTTATAGAAAAATATGTAAAAAGTGAAGATATAAATATAAGCATTACAATCTTATAAACAAAAAAATTTTGTGAAGTTAATGCTGTCTGACATATAACTTGTAAAATGAGGGATGAATATGGAATTCTGGAACAAAAATACATTTGTTCCCCTCCCCATCACCTATTTATTTAGGAAGTTCTGAAGATAAATTGTTCATGTCTAAGCATATCATTTGTCATAGCTACCTCCAAAGATTTCATGTTGTTAAACTACCATTTCATCTTCGTATCAAAATCTAAAGCAAACCCAAATAGCAAATGAAGATAAATGAACTGATTAAGTCACAGACTCTTCTAGCAGATAGGTAAACAGTCAACACATAATTTTCAAGGTCTTGTAACAGCCTGGCCCAAGAGGCTGCAAACCTTGGTGAAATTTATTTTGTAACACAATAGATTAAAAACTCAGAAAACAATCAACAGGATTTAGTGTGAACAAATATTTGACAAACAAGGTACGCCTGTGTAAACTGAAGCCTTATGTAGAATCTGAAAATGTGGAGCACATAAAAACTGTTTTCAGAGCTGTCTAATGAAGACAACTATGGAAGTCCATCTGAAGCACAGAAAGTCCCAAAGAAAGAAAGGAACTCAGGACAGTCCTGTCTTAAGCCATAGGCATCAGACATCTATTTGAAAGTGCCTGAAGAGCTGGTATGTGCTTTATATTAGGACTCAAATCCACTGACAGCGATTCTAGGTTCAGTATGTATGATGGAGTGTTTTTCATACAGGAAGCAAATCTAACATTTTGTACATGCATATGTGAATATGCAAATTATTTCTTCTACTAAATATTCAGATAAATGCATAAAAATGAGTTTATTCTCACTGAGCTTCTATAAAAAAAGAAATGCTGCACTGTTTGCATAGATTGTCTTGACACCAAATGTGTCAGATGGCTGGGTTCAATTCAGTTTGAGTAGATTTAGGAGGTTTATTACAGAGTCACTTGGAACATTGTGTGTTCTATTGCTTCTAAACTCTTGGATTTCTTTCTACCTATATTATTTATTTTTTTTCATATATTTATATATTTTTTTTTATATCTTTAACATGTGGAACAGAAGGATTGGTGTAAGTCAACCAAAAACATTGCCTTGTCCTTTCGTGTAGGGTAGTTGCATGTTATACTGTTTTCCTTTTCTTTATGAAATTTATCCTGTGTCCTTCTTTGGGAATATAAGTGTGGTATTAAGTGAAGAGCTGTACTTGAAACATAAAACAAGTTGTTGCTAAACAATTAGGAAGCATTATGTGATCACTAGTTCCCTAGAGGATTCTATCCAGCACACTGGCAGGGTTTCCATGGAAACAAGAACCCTATTAAAGCCAAAAAGGCCTGTCTCTCTCTAGTTTCTCCCCCTGCCTCTTTTTAAGCTAGTTTGTGTTGTGCCTAAGCATTTCATTTCAAATGTGCAATAAATGGAAGGATTTAATCCCCTCATTAAATGGAATATATTACTTTCCAAAATAAGCTGTGAAATTCTGTGGACCTTGTGCTGCTGTCCTAATTTTAGGCAGTTTTACATTAAGGGGATGTGATTATTTGCTTACTGAGAGTAAAGGAGGACATGTGATCAAGACTCCTATTTTTCTGTAATGCTTACTTTTTCTAGTAGCTTTAAGAAAAAAGAAAAAAAATTGTAAGAAGAATGTGGCATGTGACTTACATCAGCTTACTAACTTGTTTACTCCATATCTGAATTTCTGTAGTTCTTAAAGACTGCTAACACTCAGAGTGTGGGGTTTTTTCTTGGGCTGAAATGTTTGCATTTAAACATTTCTGCTAGGCTCTGAACTATATGTATGCAATTGAGATGTTTGATGACAACTGCAGAGAAATCTTACTTGCAAAAAAACATTGTTTAGCTGAGAAAGCATTTTAGTGAAAGATTTGTTCAATAGGACAGCAGTAAATACATTGTTAAATCTGTCTTTGTAATGGAAATGAAACTGTGTTATCTTATTAATAGAAGAATCATATTGTTTTCTGGGATTTATGAAAAATAAAGAGTTTAAGTGAAAATGGTGGGGGTTTTCCATTTCTCATATGTCCCTTTCTTCTCATGATAATTCATTTTCATATTATGTGACTAATTCACATTAACATCATATAACAGTTTTAAGTCATTTGATGGCAGTTCTCAAAATTTTTAGAAGTTAGGAATGCTGATAGATGAACAAAAGAGTTAAAAAATTTCCTGTAAGATCAACTTAAGTAAAGTTACAAATCAGAGACATACTTTGCTGGATTTGGAACACACAGAATGTGAAGTATTCCTCCAACCATCTTCAGTTCAGGAGTCCAGGTAAGGGCAGGAGTAGATCATTTAGAATTACTGTCATAGGCAAAACAAACTAGACTTGGAGAAATTAGTTTATTACTAATCAAATCTGAGTAGGATGATGAGAAATAAAATCAAATGTTTAGATAACTTTCCCTCACCCCTCCTTTCTTCCTGATCTTAAGTTTACTCATAATTTTCTCTACTTTCTCCACTGAAATAGTGCAGTGGTGACAGGGAGTGGGAGTTGAGGTCAGTTCATCACATGTTGTCTCTGCCACTGCTCCTCATGGGGAGGACTCCTTACACTCTTCTGCTCCAGCGTGAGGTCCCTCCCATGGGACACAGCCCTACACAAGCTTCTCCAAACTGAGTCATTCACATGGGCTACAGTTCTTCATGATCTGCTCCACCATGGGTCTCTTCCACAGGAGTCAGTCCTTCAGGAACAAGCTACTCCAGTGTAGGTACCTCACGAGGTTACAAGTAAACCTGCTCCAGTGTGGGCTCCTCTCTCCAAAGGGCCACAGGTCCTGCCAGGAGTCACAGTCTCCTTCATATGCATCCGTTTGCTCCAGCATGAGGACTTCCAGGGGCTGCATGTGGTGTTCTGCTCCTTCATGGACTTCCATGAACTGCAGGAAGACAGCCTGCCCATCACAGTCTTCACCACAGATTGGAGGGAAATCTCTGCTCTGGCATCTGTTTCTCCTCCTTCTTCACTAAACTTGGTGTCTGCAGGGCTGTTTCTCTTGTGTTCTCTCTCCAGCTAAAATCACAGTTTTTATCCCTTTCTTAAATATGTTATCCCAGTAGGCACTACCACCATCACTGGTGGGATCATCCTTGGCCAGCAGTGGGTCCATGCTGGAGCCAGTTGGCACTGGCTCTGTTAAACATGAGGGAAGCTTCCAGAAACTTCTCAGAGAAACCACCCCTGTACCGTCCCCACACCCCCCCAAGCCCCCCACTACCAAAACCATGCCACTTCATACCCGTACTGGACTTCTAATATGGTGTGCCATGAAAGTGTCTATTTCTCATAAATAATTACGAGAAGAGCCTAAGGTGACTAGCTCAAATATAGAAGTCTACTGTGTATGTATATGAAAAGTTAGGTGAGATTTCCAGTTCCATATGTTGAGCAGATCCTGCAAATGCAAAGTGGAAGAAATTGCTGGAAAAACCTATCTCAAAGTACCAGATTATGAGTAAGAAGAAACATGAGAGAAGACAAGATATAGCAGGCAAGAAGGTTCTGAGAAATGGAACAGGCAATTTTGACACTGTTAATGGAAAAAAAATCCTCATAACTCAAAGACAGGACAGAAAATAAAATAGTAAGTAAGAAAAATACAGTGATTATAGGATGTTGTTAAAGAACTAAATAAGAAGGTCAAACCTGGGGGAATGGAAAAGGTGCACAAAAGGATATATACAACTGGAAACAAATTTTTCCAGGGCAAAAGCTAGTTATATGTTTCCTTGCATGTATATGAATCTGTTTTGAAAAAAAAAACCAACAAACACAAACAACTTTTGAATATCAACAGTATATAGTCTATATTTTCTTTTCTTTTTTCTTTCCTTGTCAAACAACATGTTTAGAGGCTACTGCATTTCATTTATAGATAACCATTGTAGTGCGTTCTACCACAAATGGTACAATTCCTTTTGCTGAATTCAAATAAAGAGTTTTTCACTGTGTCAGGAGGAAAAACATGAAAATTTCCTTGTTTACAAATTAGGAGAATGAAAGGCAAGTAATCTAATTGCATCAGGAGCATGTAAAGATTTTTTCTTAGTAGCATAGCATTTTCTCAAAAAAAAGGAAAAAAAAATCTGAGAGGATAAACTTCATAAATCTGCTACATTTTCAATGAACATTATATATTTGCTAAAAAAATCTAAAAATAGTCATACATTTTTCATCTGTGTACTTCATGTAATGCTCATAATAATATGCTCATAGTATATTATTTATACATATAATACAAATAAATATAATTATTTGTAAAGTACATAAACATATATAAACCATATAATGGAGTGACCTACTCTGTATAGTTTTGTGGTATTATTTTTCAGGTAATTTACTTCACTTATATTTTTGACATTGTATGCCACAGGCTGAGAACTACACTTTTAATTTTTCACGAGTTCTAATATTTTAAAAGCATAACTATTTGATCTTAATTTTTAATAATTTCTGCAGAAATATAGGGAATTTCATCATTAGAGAATAGGGTAGGAAGAAAGTAGAATACGGTTTCAAAAATAGTAGCAATGGTTGTAGGCCTTCAGTACCTAAAGGGAGCCTACAAGAAAGAGAGTTTTCACAAGGGTGTGTAGTGATAGGACAAGGGCAGAGTAGGTTTCAATTAGATATTAGGAAGAAATTCTTTGCTGTGAGGGTGGTGAGACACTGGAATGGTTTGCCCAGAGGGGCTGGGGGTACCCCATCCCTGGAGGTGTTCAAGGTCAGTCTGGATAACCCGGTCTAGTGAAAGGTGTTCCTATCCATGGCAAAGGGGTTGGAACTAGATTATCTATAAGGTCCCTTCAAACACCAACCATTCCATGATTCTGCAGTTCTCCCAGAACCTCATTTAGCTGAAGTTATTGTAGAGGGAGAGAAACATATTCACTTACAGAAACAATTTCAGTTTAGACTATGTGAAAAAAGTAATTAATACAGTCACAAGTATCAATGTTTTTCTCAACATTTGAAATATAAAGTAAGAAAATTGCGGAGTTATATTCAGCCTCTGATCTAGTCCTCCAAAAACAAAGAAAAAAAACCAAGGTGGAAATCTTTCTGTGGTGGTAGTTTAGTGTAACACTGACGTTCTGGTGCTTTCACTTCTCTGAATTTTCACTGCCTAATAGTATGATTGAATTCACTCTCGGGAGTGTGAATTCTGCAGTGGAAGAAGTAATTTATCCAGTTGCTTATTGTCAGGAAAATTTTATCAGTGTTTTTAAAAATGTGTCACTACTGCAAAATTTTCTAAAAGTTCAACTAGAGATTCAAGAGGTGCTGTAGAGGGAAGAAGCCAAACTGTAATTCTCAGTGAATATATAGTCAATTCAATATCAAGTTTCAACAATGCAGTCTAGGGCTTCTCTTGCATTTTGCTATACAAGGAAACATACGCACTGTGTTCTCCCAAGTACAATGTTTAATTTATATGACAATAATTTATGCTGTTGTTGAATTATTTAACTTTCAGGAGTCTGTGTTGTAATGTAAGAAATGAGGTTTTCTTTGATTCTAACTTTTACACTGACATCATAATGAAAATAGCATGTTATGGATTTTATTACCTCATTTGTGTGAGTTGGGAATTGTCACTTAATGTAAATACTTTGGCAGCCAATTAATTGTATGACTTTCCTCAGCCAATTTGTTTTTTCTTCTTGATTTTCTTTGCTGTTCCTTGCACCTTTGCTGAATGTGCCTGGACACATAAATGGAATTCACATTGTGTCAGCATGATATTAAAGCCCAGTCCATTTCAGAATTAATCTTTTAAAATGTATGTTATTTTTTATTTATTATTAGCTCAGTTCTGCTATTGTCGCTTTTTTCAAAAGGTCATTATTCCATGTTTTGACATATGTTTAAGTCCTGGCAATTGAATTTTTGAAATTTTCAGTAACTGATAACAAGCTACTGAAAATAAAAGGTAAACACTTGGACCATGATCCATTCACTTTCTGAGTTTGAAGTAGTGAAATGGACACTGACCGGGGGTTTTAGGTAGACTGCTACACATATATTGTAATTTTCCAGGAAAAAAAAGCTCTGATTTTTGCCACATATCTTTAATGCTTTGGATCTCTATCATAAACCAGAATGTCTCTGAAGATGCCATTATTACCTGATGAGTGAATGATGTGTGAAATAAGAATGATGAATATTGTAGGCCTCCATGGCTCTAAAGGCAAGGATCTTATAAAGAACTGCTATGTAAAACTTTTTTGATTATGTTGAAGAGGCAAAGTGCACAGATATAAAAAATAGGTGTGTGCATGTGTGTGTATTCACCTTGCAATTTGTCAGGGTGGGGAAAGGAATACTGAAAAATGTACTTGCCAGAGCTCAGTCTTTTAAGTAGAAATTCAGAGGGATAGATGTGTCGGGTTAAAGCTTTTACCTTACTCTCACTGAGATACACTGTGATCACCACTCGGAGTGGACACCAGTTGTGTCCAGGGAAGGCAGTGCTCACTGCAGCCGTTCTCAGTGCTGGTACACATGCAGTGGCTTGGCTTCAACACACAGCAGTTCCACTGTGGGCACTTTGCTTCAGTGTCATTTTGTATGGCTGTATTAAAATATTTCCATCAGATCTCTAGAGATAACATCTCTGTAAGAATCAGATCTTGATTCAGTGACCCAGACTCTCCATCTTTCCACTATTTTCTGGTACTGTTGTCTGGACAGCTGTTGATCTGTGGCCAGTGCCAAAGCTTGTTACACTTAATTCTTGTTTATAGTATCCTGGTTTCCATGGCTTGCCACAGTCTGCAATGCACTCAGCTATTGGCCTAGGTGAGGGCTTAATATTCCCATGTCACAGAATCACAGAAACAGACAGTAGGAAAGCATCTCTGAATACAATCTAGTCCAAGTCCCACTGCTCAAAGCGAGACTACCTGGAGTGGGGTGATCAGGGCCGTGTCCAGTTGAGTTTTGATAATCTGCAAGAATAGAGACCCCACAGACTCCCTCGACAATCCATTTGAGTGTTTAATCAACCTTACTGTGGGAAAAAATATGCTTAAACTGTATTTCTTCTATTTCAGTTTGCGAAAATTTTTCTCTTGTTATTTCACTTGATACCACTGAGAAGAGCTTGAGTCCATCTTCTTTATTCTTCCACCAAGTATTTTTGAGAAGATTCCCCTTGAACCTACTGTACCACATGTGGAACAGTCGCAGCTCTCTCAGATTCTCCCAGTAATGTCTGGAGCCCCAGTCCTTGAATTATTTGTGCCTCTTTGCTGGACTGTCTCTGTCCATACCTCTCATACCGAGGAGCCAGCACTGGACACAGTGCTCTACATGTGAGGTGATTGGCCTCTCTCTGGACTTCATGCTGCTTCATGCATTTCACCAGCCTTTGAATCCAGCTGTTTCAGTCAATTTTCTATACTCTTCATCCATCCTGTATTTTATCAGTTTGCCTATGAAGTTTTTACAGGAGACATCCTTAAAGACTTTGTTAAAGTGCAGGAGATGTATTCAACTTCTACTTGACAAACTTCGTACATCACTCAAGCAGAACACTGAAACTCTTATTTCTACATGCTTCTGTGGTGTAAAAATCTTTTCTTTCAATTTCTGATTTTAGTTTTCCAAATTTGAACATGTCTGTGAACTTTTCAAATGCAGGCAGACTTAATTTAAGTTCAATAAATTTTGGCAAACAAGATAACGGAGCTGCCAAAGCAGTTGTAAATTGGCTGAGAAAATGTCTTCAGAAGAGGTTAAGTCCTGCTTCTCTCTTCTGGTGAAGCAGTAGTCACAGTTCATATTCAAGAGTGCTGAATTTTAAGGTCTCTGCATAATTAAGCAACTACAGAAATCTTGACTCTGAAATCTTGAAAAAATTTTATCATCCCTAGGCATTTTGTACTTCAATAGAAGACAAATTCTTGTAGAAACGTAGCATTACAGGAGTAAAGAGACAACAAATGTGTCACAGAAATTGTGCTTTTTGTTTTGCATGATGCTTGGTAATACACCCTCTTATTTAGTTGTTTTATAAACATGAGCATATGGAATTGTACATTTTAGAAAGAAATTTTGATGAACATTTGCAATTTTTTCATTGCATGAAAGTAAATTATTTTAAACTGCACATTCCTTGTAATCCAGTTGTCATTAGGCCAGAAGGTTCAAAGGACTAGACAACGAAAGCAATGACAGACTCTTATGCCTCTAAGGTCCAATAATGAATGTAATATAGAAAATTAGTATGAGTTGCTTGCATGGTGGTTTACATAAAAAGGCACTCCAGTGGTCTCATTCAAACATTTTTAAAGATAGGGTAAAAATGACTGAAGAATGACTGCAATCCTTTCTCCATTGGATGGTATAAAACTTAAAATCAATGAATGTGTTCTGAGGTAAAAAATACAACTTTGAATCAGGCCCAGAGAGTTGAAAATAAAATAAAGGGAAGTATTCTTTTTTACCCTGATCTTGCTCTGATGTTCTACTAGATTATGTGCAGGGAAGTTAAAAAAAAAAAAAAAAAGAATTCAGACAGTACAAGTTCTTTTTGTTTGTTTGTTTGTTTTCCAATGTACTTGGTTATTATTTTTCTTTCCTATCTCTAAGCTATCATACAAATGAGAGGAAAACTTATTTTGGGGCCCTAAGAGACTATCAAATTCAACACATCTCTCAAATCTGACTTTAAAGGCAGATATGTTTTCTTAGGGTCTTGTGCAACTCACTTTCGAAAACCTCCGAGGCTGGAAGTTCCACAGCCTCTCCAGGAAAACATGAGCTCCAGGGAAACAACCTCCATCGCCATGGTCTTCTCCACTGCCTATAGGGCAACTTTTGCTCCTGTGCCCTATAGCACCTTCTCTCTCTTCTTCTTCACTGATCTTGTTGTCTGCAGGTTTGCATTCTCATTTTCCTGACTCCTCTCTCTCTCTCAGCTTCTACGCAACATTTTGAACACTTCTTAAATATGTTATCACATAACAATAACCAATATTGCTGATTGCCTCAGTTTTGGTCAGTGATAGGGTTCCACCTGGAACTGGCTTCATCAAACATGGGGGCAGCTCCTGACCTTCTCACAAAGGCCACTCCTACAGCCCCCTGATACCCCAACCTCACCACATAAACCCAGTACAATCTTCATTTGTGCAAGCTTTTTCCTTGGTGCCTCTTCGACATCCTGCCTGCTGCACTCTTCACCTGAGAAGGTCCTTCCAGCTAAGAGCTGTAAACTGATCCCAAAGGAAGTGCCAACTGCTCATCCCTGCAGGCAGTGTGAGGTGACACTGGGTGCCATGGCTGGGATTCAGCCTTCCTCCTGCCCCACCACATGATTTTCACAGAACAGAAACAAATGTCTTTTAGGCAGTAAAATATCAACAGATAAATAAAGCAAGTGCTCATTCAGAGCTAGCAGCTGCGTGGTTCTGCCAGCAGTTTTAAAACACAATGTTTTCACATTTTCACATTCTTATTTTAAACATTAACATAATCTTTTTTCTTTTTCTTTGTTTTTTTTTTTTTTTTTTTTTTACTAGAACAGTGTCTCAATTGCATTATTAATTTCTTTGTGGTTCAAAGGCAAAACTGCAAAACCAGGTTGGCCTTTGCTAAACTCATGTTTTGATGTAGTTTTTTACAGAGGAATGAAAATACAAACCCAAACCACAAGATCCCTAATAATTTCTAAAATCTAAAATATGTTATTTATCATCTCTTACATTTGTCATGCTTGGTTTAAAGGCAAAATTATATTTTGAACTGATAGTAAAAAAAGTTGGTTCTTTCCAGCATTAAAAATAAGTAGAAAAAGATAGTTAAATTCCAAATTGATTAATTGAAATATTTGATGCTAAGTATTTTTTTCCCTTTTTTTTTTTTTTTTTGTTGGAACAATTGACTAAAGTAATTTCTGCTCCCTTTTGTATTCAATTTTTAATGAATTTACTCTTATGCCCTCTGCCTTTCAGCAACTCAAACACCAAGTATCAGGCTTGAGAACTATGAAATCTGAATTAATATCTTGACACTGCAGAGCTGCTAAGCTTTATTGGTTCACAAAGCAAAAGAAAACAGTTTGATCAGCAAGAAATCTCTATAATGTCTTCTGTTGTGCTCATGCAAGCCCTGTTCAAATATTTTCATTTAAATTACCTTAGTTTGTAAGTAATAAAAGCATCAATCCCTCCCTGAAGTTCATTTTTATGTGAGGAAAATATGTATTTCATTCTCTTGCTCATCTTAGTCTAGTAAAATAAAACAAAACAAAATCGCCTATGTACATTTTTTAACCAAACAGCTTCTGATGCTTTCTAAATATATAGGTAAGATTTCAGCGGGCTGCACACCAATTTTTTTTCTGTTTGTAAAAAATCCCAACTATTGGCTTTATGTGCCAAGATTTTAATGTTTAAATGTTGCCTTCCTTCTTTATAGATAAAATAATAAATGAGACCTCTGTGCACTGTTTACTAGAAAACATTTACTTTTTCTATCAGTAACCCTTCAGGAGAGCCCAAGTCACCTAAATCACACCCACAACATGACGTCTCCTTGGGACAAAAAACCTGCAACTCTGAGGAACTCACTGAAATTTAATTTATGGCCAGTAGCTAAACAAACGTTTAGTTACTGGACATAAATTAAATTTCAGTGTTCGATTTGTTCTGCAAATCCCCAATCAGTAACTAAACAAACATTTTGTTACTGATTCGGGATTTGCAGAACAAAAAGCTTAAAAAACTTGGAGAACAGCTCTTTTTGCTCAGCCTTCTCCTGACACAGCTCAGCTCGTACTCTTCCCTCCCTCGCTCAGGCTGCACCTCACCTTCAGCCCCCAGGGCCCTACGGAGGGTCTGCGAGGGGACAGAGCCTGCTGGTCCCCTTTGATCCTCATCCTTCTGTGTGTCCTCATCTGCACCTGCTCTCCTGTGCTCCCCTACGTGCCTTTATTTCATTTTTTTTTCTAGCTTCAAATCTGTATAAATTTTAAAGGTATATTGAGCACACAAGTGCAAAGTGAAAGATTTGAGGATGTGAACCATGTCAGTTTATAGTCATCACTGGGTTTCTTTGGAATTTAAAATCTGGGAGTTTTACAAATCACCATCAAAAATAAGACTTCCATTTGTCCTGAAGAAATGCTTTATGTCCCTTTCCTTAAAAGCTGGATAAACTTCATGTAAGTCGTTGATGACAAATCTTCTGCAAAGCAATCTTTTAAGATTTTCAGTTGATGGATGTTTTACGATCTTTATATTTCAACTTCTGGAAGTTGTAAGCTTATTCTTATGAATAAATTATGAGGAAGGGCTGACATTTTTTATTACTGCAGGTTTGTAGAAAAAGTCAATATATAAAATGTTTCTCAGATACTATCTATATCTATCTTTATCTATATCATCTATATCTATATATCTCTCTATATCTATATCTATCTGTATCTATCTTTCATAATATTTGGACTTTGTAGAATGTATCAGAATACTAAATGAAAATAAATATAATATGCATTATACTACATATGCTGTTCTCTATACTGTACAGACCTATTCTTCTATTTTTTGACTCTGAACATTATTGAGACAAAGTTGGAGCACTAGTTTTTGTTTAGTAGGAAAAAATCTTCATAACCTACTGAGAAGTCTTTAAACTGGGGGTTTTGTGATTGGTGACCAAAGCTTGCAGGTTAATCAAGGAACAGAAGGTCAGGCAGATTATGCACAAGATAGACTGGTGAGGGATTTTCTTGAGCTGTTTTTGAGGAAGGGAAGTGACCAGAGACAGTTCTCAAGCGCCTATACAAGAACACATGTAGCACAGGAAGCACATGAACTGTAAATTCATATTGAGTTGCAGATCAATGATATTTTTAAAATCACAGAGCCACAGCAAAGCAGTTGGCACTGCTGGAGTCCTGCAATAGACATATACAGACTGTCCAAGAGACATGGGCAGGAAACAAAAGGAGTAATTGTTGTTCATGCAAAGGAGGGAGCTGAGGGAACTGACATCGCCTCTGGAGGTTCTGTAAGATATTCTGGTGACTATGTAATCCATAACTGTGTTCATTTGCAATTTTCATAATCAGACTATTACACTATAGACTTTAAAACTAAGTTTAACTTTTTAAGAGGCTTTCCACTTCAGGCTATATGTTTTCCATTCTACGCTTGTCTGTAGCACAGCCAGTGAAGAAACTTAATAAGAAACAAAATCTAAGCTGTTTTTTATGAAAGCAGTATAGGGTGTGCAAAAAATTGCATAGCTGGAGCGTATAAAAGAGCATTGGATTAAGCACTGGCCAAGTGTGACACTGGAAATTTGGAAACTTGCTGATGGAGAAACCAGCAAATTCAGACTTGTAGAAAATTAAGTTGAAAAAGTGGTATGAAGCTGCTTCTCAATGCTGTGCTTGGTAAAAAATGTGAGTATATAAACATACAGAGGGAAATATTAAGCATGAAATGCTTCTGTAGTAGTAATATTTAAGTCAAGATAATTCTGAGCTTCATCCAAAGAAAAAGAAAAAAAAAAACCACAATAAACAGTAAACCAACACAGTAAATATTTCTATATAATTGTTATAGGCATATTTGAAAACATTCATAAGGAGCACAAATTGAAAACATAAAAGCTCTTACCTAAACAGTCTTCAGTGGGGCTGGTAGTTGGATGAGATTTATTATTTGTTGTTTAGAGGTAACCTCTTGCAAACCTTCTGAAGTAGCAAAAAGAGACAAGGTTCTTGGAAAAGAAACTGCCTTCTGGTTCATAAATGTTTTTATAAGTTATGTTATAGATAAGATAGTGTGCTGCCTTTTTAACTGACAATGTTTGCTTTATTATGTCCAGCTACTGCTTGGAGAAGATAAACTCATTTTCTTTACTCTTTATTTCAAGAATGAAGGTAATTGATTAAAAATCTGATTTAGAAAACACTGGTAGAATTTTATTACAAAACTTTTTTTTTTTTCCTGTCAGAATTGAGACTACAGGGTTGTGCTTTTGGAAAAAACATCAAGGATTTTTATCTCAAGACTAATTTCATTTTCCCTTCTCCTTTATTGCATCAAATAATCATGAGCTTTTTCAGTAAGATATAAAAAGCAATACCTTCCATTTAGAAACATCTAAAAATACTTAACATTACATTTCACTTTCCACATAATTATTTTATGCATTTAAGTGGTTAATTTATTTTTAGTGTATGATAAAAACAGGGTGATGGAGTAGAGAATGACATTTCTAGGGTCCTCTTTTCTTCAATTGCCCATCAGAAATCTTAAAAGTTAGATGCCAATATTTAAGGCAGCAGTTGACCCTCAAATGAAAATCTATATATAGAGTTTGTATAGACACACACATGTGTGTGTTTGTTATGTAGAAACAGATAAAGTTGTTTTTCTCCATTCTAATGGAATCGGTAAATTGTGTTATGTGTTTGCCTGTATTACATTCTTTTTAAAAGCACTTGAGTTTCTTAAAGAATGGATTGTTTTCATGATCCTTACAGGAAAGGTATTTATTAATGTGTATATTTAAGAGTAATAATTAAGAGGACTCTAAAATGCTTAAAAAGGTGTGTTAGGGTGTTAATTATTTTAGATTGCTCAGATAATTTGTCTGAAATGTCTAAAATTAGAAAGAGCAGACAACAGTATGTCTGAGATTGTATCTGAACTACAATGTGAAGAGTATGCCAAGAATTTCACAGAGCTTGTGTGGCTAAGATCAAGGATCAAGGAGAGAATTACTGCAATTCATCTCAGCTTTCCATGATAGGTTTCTTCAAAATTGGCTCAAATTGCTCAGAACTTCTGTAGGATGTATTAAAGATCATTGTTTAAACTTGGAAAGTTGCTGTACTCTTTTTTTCTTGCAGTATTTTCAAGAATAGATGTGAGATGTCTATTACTCTGTGATGAGTTAAGCACTTAAGTTTAACTGTTCTGTAACTATAAATATCTAGATAGATAAGATGATGCGATGCATTGTGTGCCAAATTAAGGCTTGATCTACCATGCAATCTCATTGAATTTTTAGTGGAAGCCATAAATTTGCATGGCCTACAAATCACTGATAACATTGTCTGTCTTTGATCATCTATCTTATTGAAATTTACAGTTCAATATTTATGTGACATTGTTGTGAATATCACTGAAACCTACAGAAAATTAAATAAGACTTAACTAGAGAAATGTATTTTCAAAATTTATGAAAAGTGATCAGTAAACAGCAAATTGGGAAGCAAATAAAATATAAAATTTTATTAAATTAATTTTCACCAGAAATTATTTGAACATCTAAACATTTTACATCATTTCTTTTAATGGACATTTAGCCATAACATTGTGTAAAAAAAAGAAGAGAAAGAGAGAGAGAAAAGCTGTAGGTATCTATGTGCATGAATAAAAACAATCTATGACCACAAAAAGAAAAAATAAAACCAACTCCAAAACATTACTCTCATAATCATCACCTAAGATATCAGTGATACTCCCTCTGCATAAGAGCCCTTATGCATATTCAAACATAGATCTTCATTTGAATTCATAATACCTTGAAAAGCTTTTCTATGCCAAATCCCCACTTGCATATCACTCTGAAAAATCTTCCCCTTTCAGCATATGGTTAAGATCAGAGAAGTATGTTGGGAAAAGTGACATCTTGGCAGTATGTGTATTTTTTGCATTTATGCCTTCATATCACATTTGCAAGATTGTTGTTGGATGAAATTTCCCACTACATGACAAAATACATTTAATTTGAAAATATAGAGTATGAATTGTAAAAGTAGATTTAAAAAAAATATCATCAGTATTAGTTACATATTTGGAATTAAGCAAAAAATGTCAGATTCTATCAAGTCTTAACTGAAGTGTTGTCTTCTCACCATTCCTGTGAATGTTTCACTTCATATTTGGTAACTGGAAATTAAAAGAACAGGGACACACACAATTCTTTCAAAGCATTTATGTGCTTAACTGCTGTTTATGTGCTACATATTTTTGCAGTGATTGTACTGTGTATTGGGTCTGAGAACACGCAACACATACACATACAACCTAAACTAAAGCCTTAAAGCATCTTTATACACAACATACAGATTAATAAGTTTTCATTGACTACTATCCCCTCTGCTTTCACACATAGATATTATTTTCCCATTTCATGGGCTTCTTCCACCCCTCCAGATGTTCAAAAACAGGCCATGATTTGGACTTCATTTTATCAGGAGGGGTGCTCAGGACAAGAACAACAGCACACTCAGTCATTGGGCACCAACACCAGCCCAGCCCAGGTCACTGTTGCACTCTCCTTGATCCTCACAAAATTCCATCTCCCTTGGTTCTTGTATTCCTCCTATTTCACTTCCTGCAACATACAATTTACACCATGAATTATTTTTATCCCAAGATTAATTCCCCAGGATTTTTTCCCCCAGGGTTAAATCTTCTTGAGGCACACAGTGGGTTTCCCCATCTTCCTACCCATCAAGTACACCCAGGTCCTTGGGCAAAGACAATCCCACAAATGGTTTTGCCTTTCCCTGTGGGAAAAGGGGGTTAGGCACTTAAATATCTTTGAGGACTCCTACCTTGGTGGTTTCACAGAGGTAATTCAGAAAGCTACGGAAAGGCAGGGAAAGACATTCTCAGGGCTCTGTACCAAAATCACTGCAAAGATTCTCTTTCCTGTGTTTCTCCCTTGTTTACCTATCCTTGTTGGACTTGTTGCAGATTGATGAAGATCGGCCACTGTTAGCCTTTCTAAGCATTCCCTCACCAGTTTGTTTTTCATTTGTAGAATTTCATAGCTGTCATTTAAACAATTATGCTATTTCAATGTGATAGAAATACAGATGTTGTTTCTGTGTGGATTCCACATTAACAATTATTACATTTTCTTTTAGTTGTCAGAGTCCTGTGCACTGTGCATTAAGTCAGGGGTAGAATTCATGTTGACAGTGTTTGACAATTTAGTTGAAGAAAAAATCTTTTTTACAGTGTCTTCACGACTTAAGACACCAAACATTTGCATGGGGATTAATGTTTGTAAGCCTTCTCCCAGACAGGAGTTTTTACCTATGGGGATCTGACCTGGAACCAATTAAATCATAAGGAAATTATATTCTAGGTAGAGGAAAATAAGATGACAGCACAGTAATTCTGTTATTTATTGTTCTAATGCTTGCATTACAGAGGCTAAGATGGTATCTAGTGTGCATTTGAACTAGTGTGCTATATAAATGTAGTTAATATTAATTGTATTTGTAGCAGTTACATGAATCAGAACAAAATACATGATGATTTGTTTGGGCCATTTTGCTGCTAGTAGCAAAATCTCATTTTGGCAAAAATCTCAGATGTGGCTCAAAATAGCAGATTGACTCACTCATTGGCATTGCTTGTGGTTAAGTTAATGCTTCCACACTAATTTTTTAAGTGTTTGTGGAATATAGCAACATTGTTAGTAAACAATTTTTTGTATTGCTAGGAACTAAGATAGGTTACTCTATACTTGTATTTTGAAAGGCAAAACATGAGTTCTCTAGTACAGTATTTTTCAAAAGAACCTCTATTTTTGAGTCTGAGAAAGCTATTCCAAGGTGTTTAGTCTTTCATGACACTCCTAATGTTCTGCTTTTAACTTACTGCATGAGCTGAAAAGATATTCACATGCAACTATTTGTCTTTCCATTCTACTGGAAAGACAGCAGAAGCTTGAAGAATTTAGCTATGAAATTTTACCTGTAAGAATTTTTTTAAAATCATTACTTGATAAAACATTCCAAACAGTATTTAAAAATCAATATACAGGTCCTTCAAAATCATTGGACAAGTATGTAACCCATTCTTTTAATGGACATTTTACTGCTGTTAACCAGCAATTTAAAATTATTTTCCTGAATGTTTTTAATGTATGAAACTAGTACTGTTATTACTATTATTAGTGTTATTTTTTAATTATTCCTTTCACAGTAAAGGACCAGAACCTGTGATGTGATGATGTTTTTCAGTTTTATTGTATTTAGTGGATTCAAAGTGCACTGGCTAATTAGTAAGATTAAATCTAAGATATGTTTTACTTTGCTTTTCTATTTGTCCATGGCATAATTTAGCAGAATTTTTAAGAGAAAAACCCTAGTATTTTAAACTGCCAAACTGCTGCAATTAAGAGGTTTCTTACAGTCATGATTTTTTTTTTTTTATTCTGTTAGAAATGAACCATTATATGTGTCAGAATTCTTTTAAGTTTTTGTTCTGTGATGCTATACTTCTTAAAGTTTTTTTTCTATCTTTATCATTAATTTTTCATCAGTATTGACTGGGTTTTCAGACTCAAGGGCAAGTTTTATTCATGTTAGCACTCTAATTAAGCAGAAAGAATTGCTTTTCAAGTATGCTTCAGACATTTGGCTAATAAACTGTATAAGCAATGCAATGTGATACTTCCATGTAAATTATTTGAAAGGTATTTCCATTTTTGAAAGTAATAGCACTAAAACGCTGATCAATTTTATTAGCTCACAGAAAAAAATTTACCATAAGATCCTCAAAACCAATTTTTGAGTTATTAGGCATACACACAATAAATAAAGAAGTTACATGACATCAGTCATTTGAGAATTGTTTTCTCGTGGAATTAGTTCTGTTAGAACTGATTTTATAAATACCTAATGTTTGTCTAGTTTATTCAGTATAAGCTTGTATCACAAAATACAATTTTGGAATAATTATAATTTGGAATATGTAGTTGGAAGGGACCCACAAGTGTCAATGAGTCCAACTCCTGGCCCTGCCCAGGACCATTCCCAAGTCACATTATGTATGCTAGAAAATAGAGCATTTTAATGTTAGGAGTCACCTTCAAAAAAAAAAATTGATTGTGATAATTGATAAAATAATTTTGTGATTATTCACATGCTGTGAAGAATGTATTCCTATGGTTAAATTTGATATATTTGATTTATTAAAACTTGTACCCATTAAAATGACTCTGATGTAAACATCTTAATTGTGAAAGTGTCTTGCATCTGGCATTAAGAAATCACTCATGAATGGCTTTGGTTTGAAAGCTGATCAGCTGTTTGAAAGCTGGAAAAAGATTATTGGAGAATGCTCACTAAAATAAAATATAACAATATAATTAGCATAACATGGGTAAGATTCTCATGCTTCTTTTCTCAGTATAATGCGACTGCTGCACATCACGTGTCAGAATGCATATGATAGCAATTAAACTCATTTTGGGTTAAAGAGGAAATAATGACATTTTTGCATGGTATTGTAAAGTAAGTGGAACAATGATAATCAAGGTTTGTAATCTACTAATAAGTAGTAAATTATAAAAATATGTGCTGGCTAAAGTATAATAATTTTAAAATAATTGAAATCTGAAGCAATTACTTCTTTAACACCTTAAATTTGCAGCTGCATTCTGAGTCAAACATGTTACAAAATCTTAAGTAATTTTTCACCTAAAAGGCAATAAATTTCTATTTAAAGGGTGATTTTAATAATATTTATAATTATTTGATTTTTTTTAACAGCTGAGGATGCTTGTGGAGGAACTATGAGAGGATCCAGTGGAATCATCTCAAGCCCCAACTTTCCTAATGAATATCATAATAATGCAGATTGCACATGGACAATTGTGGCAGAGCCTGGTGATACTATCTCGCTCATATTTACAGATTTCCAAATGGAAGAAAAATATGATTATTTGGAAGTAGAAGGTTCTGAACCACCTACAATAGGGTAAGTCAAATGTTGCAATTTTAATGTGGTAAAAAAAATATGGTGAAATGTGGAGGTACAACTTTTCCTTTTGTCAATAGGTAGTCTTGCTGATTAAAAAACAAAAAAAAAAGCAGTAATGATTGTTACCGTGGCATAATTGTTGATATTACAATTTCAGTGTGCAATGATTTTCAAATATAGTACAACAATTTAGCATCAAGATGAAAGACACTGTAGACTCATTCGTCTCGTAGATCTAACTGTTCTAACCATTATCGTATTTAAAATGTACGTATTTTAGAAATAGAATGGAATGGACTGTTGTCCTGATAAGGATTGGTGAAGCCTACAGAGAGTTTCATAATGTCAGAAAGTGCATGGAGGTCTTTTCAGCACAGAGCTGGGGGGAATTAACATTGGCTGTGTTGTTCTGTTGGTCACAGATTCTTTCTGGAGGAGTTTCTGTGCAGAGAACTGTGCACAGCTCTAAATAATTTGCCCTAAGTGTGGTTGGTGATGCACTTACACAGAAATTTCCATCTTGATCTGTGACTGAGTAGTCACAGTACTTTTTGGTTGGTTTTACTCCAATGTACTACCTTTAAGGAGTATTTATAACTGTTTGATTGTTTGTTTGTTAACTTAGTAATAATAATATTTTTTGCTATTCTGACTTCTGTAATTCTTGACCTTAGTGTAGATGCATTATGTAGATGTTGTAAATCAGGTCCAAAAAACAAAATAGTAGATATCCCCTTTCAAGATCAAATTCATTTAAGTAGAAAAAATAAATCATACATTCTTTGGTTTTCTGGTGTGGTAGTTTTGTGGTAACACAGCACCACACTACTCAAGAAAAATGTCAATATGACAAATCCTTATGTTTGTTTTATTGGTTTAAATATCCTATTGGTTCACAAAAAAAGAGGATGTATACAAACCCATAGGTAACAGTTACGGTCTCCAGTAAAATCTTAAGCTCTTAACTGGCTCCTAAAGCATTTATGGGGGTCTGCACCACAGACAGGCATATGAACAACAGATGATGCAACAGCTGGTTGTGTAGACACATTAAAGTCAGTAAAGTCTTGTTTTTTTAATATCGATATTAACCGCCCTCTGAACATAGCCTAGACCAAATAAACAAAATTATTTTTGATTTTATCACCAGAAAATATCCCAAATTAGATAATGACATTGTTTTGAAAACATCAGTCTTGGTTTCCGTAAGTGATGATTATGAGTAAAATATTTTTTACAACTTTAGGGTGTAGTGGAAGTCTATATACTAATTCTAAGCTTTAGTGTTTTACAATTTGATTTAATTCATCCAATCACCTACATAGTTAATTATTTGTATTAGAATATTACTTAATTGCCATTGAGTTTTTCTAGCTCTTAAACTAAAATCTTTTGAACTAGCTGTCAGCTAAAATAATTTTTAAAAAATAATTTGTAATAATTAGGGAGGCATTGCCAATGACATACAGACATTATTAATCACTTGAATAGCTAAATATGCATTTGATTTTTCTTGAATGTGTTTTATGTATTCAGTCATGAGCTTCAAACAATTAATTCATTTTTTGTTCTGCAAAAAGCTTTGGCTATATTCAAAGAATATAATAAGATTACTTTATATATGGAAATTCCCATTATCTGTTTACAAAACAAAAAAATTTACAATGCTAATTTAATAATTGCTCATGTAGAGAAGCAGACTGGAAGCATATTCTTTTTTTAGCCTGTCATTTATATTCCCTAAATTAGATTGATGTGTTCAATTATGGAAAAGTATTCCCCCATATGTTAGGAAAAACAGATTTGGAAAGCTTAATTAACAACAATTTGTTAATTAGATTTAGAATGGTAATACTTTATATCCCCTTAGACTATAGCTAATCTAAACCCAGGTTCTTTATCTTTAATTCTGGGGAAAAAAATACATAATTTATAAAATTACTAAAAACTTATCAGTTGATCTGGATAATAAGTATTATTATTTTAAAATAATTTCCTAGAAACTTTGGTTCTTTACATGACTATTACGCCTATTGATTTAAAAAATAAAACTCAAACTTTTCTTCTTCTGCCCATCTGCTGTGTAATAAAATGTCTCTACTTTTTGGTTCAAAGTAAAACAATGAGCCAGAGTATACATCAAGTAGATAGGTTGGCATTATCCATGAGATAGGACTTGAAATTCTATATCAAGTTTTAATTTTCCTTAGTCTTTCAATCAGTTGTTACAATATTTCAGACATACCACGTATTTTCTAAAAGAAAATATTGATAGACCATTTTCATATAAGCAGTGGGAAGAAATTCTGTAGGTGCCCTTCAGGGTTCTTGTTGTCTTGTTGGTTATTCTGATGTTTGGTAACTTGAGCTGAACTAAGGCATCTTTTATTTTTTGGAAGTGAAACAGAAAGAAAATTATTAGTTTGAGGAAATTATTTTCCCCATTTTTTTCTCAACAACAACACAAATTAAATAAGATCTAGTGAAATGTTCCTTTTTGCCTAAGTGAAAAGTTGGGGTTTGAGACATTAATTGGTGAATGAATTAGCAATGTCATTATGAGATATTCAGCATATGGAAGTTCAGAGTTAAATCTTCTGATAATATCTGAACATATAAGACTTTCCAGTGCTTGACTCTAGGATACTCTGGTTGGAATGCTTCACTTTGTTTTCACTGATTTTACTCTTGGTCACTTTTAGTAGAATATCAACTAATCACTGAGCAGAAAACTAGAATGATTCTCTAGCCTGCTTTAACCTGGATTCCAGTATTTACTCTCGTCTGAAATATTAAGACAATTGTTAAAACACTAGTTAAATAGTATAGATGAAGTGTTAGAAGCTCCTTCCCAGAACAGTCTGTGACTGCTTAGAGCACTCTCCAGATAACAGCTGATGAGGATGGTCAATATATATTTCACACTTTCCTAGGTAAAGGCATTACCTCTGTATCTTGTATTCTCCATTACCAGCTTAAATTGGCTCTTGTTGCAAAAAAGTTGACAGTTTTCCTTCCTACATATTCGTAGAGCTTGGTTATGATAGAAAAAACCCACACAAACAAACAAAAAAACCTAAAACAAACAAAAAAAAACCAGCAAAGGTATTAGACTAATTGTATTTTAAATATTAATAACTTTTGAATTAACTAGTGTATTTTTGGTAGATAGACTAAAAATGTGATAGAAAATAATAGTTTTCATAAGATATGTGCTTAGATGAGAACTACAGATGTAGTCTGAATAAAGATCACATTTTCTTTACAAGGAACACATTATGCAAATTTTTTATTGTTTTCATGTGCCTTAATGCAAAGGTGTTTTGAGAGTATAACAGTGTCTCAAATGTTGTTGGGAAAATGTACTTAACTTGTAGCATGATAAAACAAAAAGTCCAAAGATTTCAGCCCTGTTCTTTCTGGGTAAGAGTGGACTTCTAAAAAAAACTTAGTGTAGTGTTCTAATAATTGACCTGCCACTGTCAGGTACATACAAAGTAGAATGGCACCTAAAATACTCCATTGTCACACATAGATTTGAAATATGATATGATTACTTTTTTTAAAGGAAAATAACTCATCTCACTTCTTGCTGATATTGTATTCTTTTGTATTTGAAAGTATTTCCTATTATATTTTCCTAAAATGTAAGGGAAATGTAGAATTTTCCATAATGAATTGAAGTATTGTCTAGACCATCTATTTCTGATTTTAGCCAAATTATAATTTTTTCATATACAAATCTGCTGCAGACACCACAGCAGGGATTCCCCTGCAGCACATGATGCAGATCATGGTGAAGCAGGCTGCCTCCCTGCAGCCCCTGGAGATCCATGGTGGAGCAGATATCCACCTGCTGCTTGCGGAAGACCCCATGCTGGAGCAGATGTTGATGCTCAAAGGAGGCTGGGAAGCCCAAAGGCTTCTGGCAGGAACTGTGACCACATGCATGACTCATGCTGGAGCAGTCTGTTCCTGAAGGAATGCGCCCTGTGGAAGGGACCCATGCTGGACCAGTTTATTATAAACTTCAGTCCATGGGAGAAGTTGGGGAGGATTATACTGGAGCAAGGGAAGAGTGTGAGGAATTCTCCCCCTGTGGACAAAAGAGTGGCAGATACAATGTGTGATGAACTGACATCAGTCCCCATTCCCTGTCTTGCTCTGCTCTGGGTAAAGAAGGTGGAGAAAATCATGAGTAAAATTAAGCTCAGGAAGAAGGGAGGGTTGGGGGTGGTGTATTTAAGATTTTTTTTTTCCTTCTTATTATTCCTACTCTGATTTGATTGATAATAAATTAAGTTAATTTCCCCAACTCACATCTGTTTTGCCTATGATGGAAAGTGGTGAATGGTCTCTCCCTGTCCGTATCTCAACCCATGAGCCTTGTATTATGCTTTCTTTCCCTTGTCCATCTGAGAAGGGGAATGATAGAGAAGTTTTGGTGGACATCTGGCATCCAGCCTGGGTCAACCCGCCACAGTAGCATACCTGATGAACTTTCAGTGGATATGATGTGTTTCCATTCATGTTTTTATATTGTGGACTTAATTTGTTTACTGGTCTTTGTAGTACAGCTAAGGAAAATTTAATGAGCACACTTTATTCATTAAAAATTTACAGCAGTCATAATTTCCCTGTAAGGGTTTTGTGAAGCCATTTCTCATTTTAAAAAAAGAAAAGTGCATAATTCATGATGGTTGGAAGCTCAAAAAAAAAACATGAGAAAACATTTAGTTTTAAATGAATAGTATCAATATACTGATTGGCCAGTAGCTTTAAACATACTGTTCATGAATGTCACAGTAGATTCTCTTTTTCATTTTGTAAGAAGATAATTATATTTTAACTTCAAGTGTTGTCATAATATTGCACTTACTGGCTATTTTTTCCAAATTCAAGCTTACAAACTCATTTAGTATGTTTAAATAAATATTCATATAGAATAAATGAAAGGTAATTATAGTTTATATAAACTAAAGGTAATTTACCTTCCAGTTATATAAATTTCACAGAGAAAAAATTATTTTATAAAGTTCTGGTGATGATGCAGTATGGTATTGCAGTAACATGTGAACATTATTGAGAAAAGCTATTTTGGATGAGTAAATGTTTACATTTAGAGTTCAGCGTCTGAAAGTGGCAATAACAGTTGCTTAGGAAAAGAATGAAACACCAGGGTGATATGGTGTGCCTTTCCCGCTTGTGTAGACATAGCTTCTGCAGTTACTGATTTAGGAACTTCTTGAAACAATATTTTATTTAAAATAACGTGTTAAATAGCTGTAAATAAATCTTTCCTTTCTTAATTAGTCATTCTTCAAGGTTCATTCTTCAAGACCCTCTGGAGAGTACCAAATGAGTTTTAAAAAAAATAAAATCCAAGCACCTTGTATTAATGAGTTCCCCATTACCCACACAATCACATATTCCTGAAAATAACCTGAATTGATGAGCCAGTCATATCATTCCTCTACATAGGATATATCATCCCTTTCTTTTCGTTCATCCCTATATATAAAAATATTTTTCTTAATCAACTTAATCAATACTTCCTTATAAATCCTAGATACCTGGTCATATGTGTTGTGCAAGGATCTGTTTTTCTCAAGATTTCCCTCTCACTGAGACTGGAATCAATATGTCCTAGGTTCCACCTCAGTTGATGGTATGAACAAGAACATGTTGGGCTCATCCTCATTATTCATACTGTAGTCATTTGATCCTTATTGCAGGATGGCACTATGCATTTTTAAAGCATCCGACATTTTCACGTTTGTAGTCTTTATCTCATGTTGTAAATCCATCACCCTGCAGATATACAATACACATGACACTAGCACGTTACATCAAACATTTTGGGCACTAAATATAGGCAAAATATATCTTAGAAAAATGGAGAAGGGCCATAGAAAATTTTGTCCAAGTACTACTTAGCCTGTTTGTTGCCCATTCACTTGAGAGGAGCCTTAGTGTCATAGCATTCATAGTCTGATGCCTTGGATCGTTGCCTGGGACAATTTAGCACTATAGAGCTCATGTAATATCTAGAATATAAAGTCTCTTGCTCCTGTGTTCCTCATGATACTGTTTCTAAAATACATGCAGCAACTTACATGCAATTTTCCATGCTTTTGCTGTCATTTGCAAATTAATTATGAAGAAAATAATAGAATCATAGAATAATTAAGGTTGGAAAAGAAATCCAAGATTATCGAGTCCAACCTTTGACTGAACAAAGGTTATTTAGCTATTTGTCATTAATTAGCATTTCCTGACTCTTAAATCCATTTTACTAGTGTTATGAAAGAACAAGATGATAAAATAGGACCTTTCAGATATAATATTGAAGAATATATCAACTAGTGCTGATTAAAAGCAAAGTGAGGATAAGCAGCCAGATAATAGTTATTATGGAAAAAGGTATTATTTGGGGTTGAATTTTTTTTGAGAGGAAAATACAGTTATCCATGCTAGACATCTGCATGGTAATTTTTATTACCAGATCAGTTACAATAGAAATTAGCCTTCAGGAGGCATTTAAAAATTAAGTATACTGTTGTTGGCAATTAACCTGCATCAGACGCATGCATTAATAAAACAGGTTCTCAGTCAGATCTTTTTAACAAAGTGTTTATTTGATTTATGCAGCCATCCGGTGTCTGAATAGGCTAGATTTATTTTCAGTCAATGTACTTCATTAAATAATGCTCGTATCTAAGGCTACAGGAAAACCTCTGCCTGACATACATGTGGCAGCATAGGGATAGACAACCACACCTCAAAAGTGCAAGTAGGAATGAAAATAATAATATGTTGAAGAAAAAAAATCTAAAACAGACAAGATAAGAAGCAGAGGTGCTCATAAGAAGAGATCAAAATGGAAGGAAAAAACCCCACCTCAGCCCCAGCAATTATTTTCTGGAAAAATCACTTTAAATGAGAAAGTGAAAAGTATAATTGTTTCTTTTCTATAAATGAAGACTGGTGACACTGCTTTAGATATTATAATTGTTTTCTCACTAATATAAACTTTTTAAATCTGTGTTTAATGCTCAGAGGGAGGACTCAGGAAAGCAATGTTTATGATTCTAATATGATTCTAATAAGGATGTTAAAAGACCCAGATGATGGACAGATTGTAATCTGATAACCGTTGAATTAAAATTTAAAGAATAGTAGTAAAACTGATACTGCTTAACACAGGAAAAAATGTCTTCATAAGAATGTTGTGGTTGTAGCCAAATTGGTGGAAAGATTTATTCAATTAATATAGTAAACAAAGTGCAGTCATAAAAACCTGCTGTAATTAGCAGAGAATTTACTTACTGATAGTGGATAGAATTAATTTTTGGTAGATTTAATTGCAGGGAAAAAAAAAAAAAAGGAACTGCCAAAAGCTGCCAAGTTTTGGAGTGCCTAAGTCCTTCTCCCCTTCTAAAGCAGGGAACAGAAGGTAACAGAGATAATGCTTAATGGTGGAACAGGGTGAGCAGAAAATCAGAAATAGAAAGAATACTAATGCTAAAAATATTGTCTGGTTTGAGCCCTTGATAATCCGTCCATTGTGTGTTATAATATCCATCTTTTTTTCTGAAGGACTGAGAATAAAAATGAAGTGTTTGCTTTCTTTCCACAGAAACCAAATTTTTCTGCATTTCTGCCCTTTACCGTTTGCTTCTGTGGTTTAATTTTTTTCTTGGTGGATAAGCATTTCACCTGTGTCATTTCCATGGGGTCATTTGGAGCCATCCGAGAAACAGAGTGCATTCCATAATGTGTAGGGTCAGGCACAATGGTAATGCCAGGAGGGGAATTTGTTACAGTGATTGTGGAGGTTAATGGAATGTTTTTCGTTGTTCTGTTGCGTGATTCCATTTGGAAATCATCATCTGAAAAGGACTTTGAAACTGACTTTACATCTCTTACTCTCAAAATTCTTACTGAAACATGAAAAGGATTTGAATCTAAGAGAGGAAAAAGAAATGAAATAATATGTTTAACCGTAGAAGTGGAGGTTTGTTGGTGTCGTTTTGCACTATTTGTTCTATTTCTGAAGAAATAGAAGGCCCTTCCATAGGGTCCCACCCTATTCTACTGGGGTTTTCTGCATTAGTTTCTCTCAAGTTGTAGTTCAAAATGTAGTGCACAAACATGCTTCAAGCTTTTCAAGAAGAATAGACACATACAAGAAATGTAGTTACTTTGTGGCATTTACACTAAATAGACTCAATACTTAGTAAAGGGAGATTGTGACTTTAGGAAATTGTCATATCTATGGAAATGCCAGTCAACCAAAGGTGTAAATCCAGAGTTTAATCCTGGAATTCAATTTGTTGTGTATGCATCCATATAACTAGGTTGTAAGGAAACACAAGACAGAATGATAAAACCTTATAAGCCAGATAGTTCAGCATTGAAGGAGACTCAGGAGCTGTCCAGTCTGATCTACTGCTGAAGGTAGCTCTGAGATGAGACAAGGTTGCTCAGTGCTTTATCCAGACTGGTGTTGCAAACCTCCAAAGATGGAGACTGAACAACCTATGTTGGCAACCTTCTTCAATGCCTGACTGTTCTCAGAAAAGCTTTTCCTTTTTTTTTTCCTTATTTAGAAATCATTGTTTTCAGTCAGAATAAACACACGAGAACTCATTTTCTCCAAACGTCTGTTAGAAGTTCAAAAATCTCCTGTGGTCTTTTTCTTCCTTGTGGATAGGCAGTGGAATGACCTTTCTTCTGAGCAGGTTGAGTGATCTGGCCAGTCCTAGCGCTCATGAGTTGAAGACACATGGCATCATGTTGGAGTCCTTCCTTCCCGAGGCTCATGTTGTCCCACTCATCTTATAGGGATATGTACCTGACCAGAGGCATGAATCATCCTATCTTCCTCTAGATTTCTAAAAGCTAAAACTTATCTGGCACATGTGATTTATTACTATATAATATAATAGAGTCAAGCCTCAGTGAGACCACTATCAGCTAAATTACTGTGTACTTGCATCAGGCAGGGGGTCAGATGCAGTCAGAGAATAACCTTGGCTCATTATGCTGAAAATGAACACTTTGCATGGCCACTGTGATGGTGCTTCCCACTTTTATTTCCAACTCATCCCCTGTCTTGTGTTAGTTCACGCATTTACCCAGTCACAAAGAGCTGCATCGGGAAGTGATACAGATACAAACCAAGGTTTTTTCATCCTGTGTTAGTCAGAAGGTAGCACAAGGGTTGAAGAGGCACATACAGAGTCAATAGCATTTCTTGAAGGAGTAGGAACACTTCATTGTCAAAATGCAGCCTGAACTGTTTGCTTCTCAGGTATTTGTAGATTGAATGACAGTATCCATGCAAGGATTAACTTTTTTTTTTTTTTTTTTTTTTTTTACATTATGTGAAGAGACTTCACAGAATTAGTTGATTTCCTTTGTATTTTTTACAGTATTCTTAGTTTCCTGTATTCCTGTGGTGGCATCAAATATATTATTTTGATTAATGTACACAGTGTCAGGAAGACAGTACTTCACTGTTGCTGTTGCAGAAGATAGTGTATCCTGGTGGTTAAATGCACTTGTCCTGAGGAAACATTTCTGAAGCTGCTCCTAATTTCTTACATTTCCTATGTTCATGAGTACTGCAAAAGTGAACATTTGAAAGCCTTATCTGGAGTTGCATATATATTTTCATTATTCTGATGGTCCTTTTTAATATGTATGAAGTTATGCTCATCTGCAGTTAAACAGATATCCACCAGCAGTTATCAAATGAGCAGTTATACATTGGATGGGCTTTTTACATACATTCTTCTCAACAGAGATAGGATTATATTATATTATTTCACAAAGTCTTATCAAGGTTCAGAAACAAATTGAAAAATAGTTCTCATGATTCTTTATATGCAAGAAGAGTAGTCAGGTTTTTCCACCATTCCTCTTGAACAAAGGTTTACAGACTGCTCTTTTTGTGCTTCTGTGGCTCACTTTAACCCTCTTTGGATGGAACAGCCCAGAGGGCTTCCAGTGTGGCTTATTTGTAACCCTATTTTATAGAAACCAGGTTAATAAAAGTCTAGACCTTGAGTATTTTATTAATGAATACTTAAAACATGTGATCAGTAATAAAAAGGAACAAAGGCAGAAAATCTGGAGTCTCAAAGCAGTTTCTGGGAAAAAATAGAGATAGGAAGATGGGTGATGATTTAATGGAGCACTTTCACTGTGCTTACTCCAGCAGAATAGTGCACTTGTTTTCATGTGGTCATTTGCTGTAGTCTCGGTATGGCAATTGTTGGAGTAGTGAGAGAGACTGATTGCTTTTGTCTTGACTGAAACACCAGTGACTAAACTCGCAAGTAAGGCTGCAGCAGACACATTTTATCCTGCATGAGTCGTGTGGCAGGGGAAAGTGTATTAGGACAACATAAATCTCAAAACAAGGCAGGCAAAAGAAAAAAACACATCCAACTCAAAAACCAAAGAACAACTAAACCTCAAAATATAGTGTTTCATTTGCCATTCCAGAGTAATTAAAACTTCACATTTTCTTGCCATATGGTCTGAGTCCCTGCCATGTTTACTTTATTCAGCAAAGTTAAGTGGTGTGTTGTGCGAGAACAGTAATCCCCAAAGAGATAATCCCAAATCACTCGTTTTTCTAGATTCTGAATTAAAAACTTTTGTATGTTTTGTGCATTGGGTAAACTATATACATTCATAATTTCAACGTTTATGTCTCAGGCACAAGAGCAGAAAGTACAATATTTCGAATACATGAATGAAATCCTTTGCATTCATGAATAAATCCTGACAGGATAAAACACTGCTTATATGGGCCCTACAGGCTAATTAGAACTTCAGATGCTGATGCTTCTTTTTGTGATTGTCCATCTGTTTTGCTTGTGGAAATCACTTTAGGTGATTTAGAGTGCAAATTCCCTTGTAAAATGAACCAGTGACTAAAACAAACCATTAAGCATCTTTTGAAACTGCTAATGCAATTCTCTTCTATTAAGGATCAACATAATGTCAAACCAGAGTCAGAGCAATTTTTTATAATTGCATGCCATCCAATATGCAGGTGCCCAGTCACAACCCACAAGTTCCTGGTCATGACATAACACTCAGTAAAAAAAGAAAATAAGCCATTCATGTATCCTTACTCTATGTTTATTTCTTTTGCATACAGCAGGTCATGCAAGTGGCAAAACCTCACCAAATGAAGCAATCTAGAGCTTTAAAATGAGCCTTAAGCAAATGAATTACTCTTACCCCACCCCAAAGTTAAAAAATGCTACTCAAGTCATTGTGTCAATTGCAAAAAATATTTTTATCCCATAAACTTTTAAACTGTTTCTGAGGTTAACAGTTTTATGTTTCCAACTGAAATATAATGCCTTTTTGTTATTTTGAAACCCTGAGTATAAAGTTATCTAAGTATATTAAAAAAAAATCAATATTTGAAATTTAAATGCAATTTTCATGTCATCTAATTAATGAATCATGTTAATATTCCGGTACCCTATGTCAGGATAGGTATGAGAAATATGATAACCAGTACAGAAAAGCAGAAAAAATGTGGAAACAGATTTGGAAAGGTTCATGGAGAGGAATAAAATACGCTAAAACTTTAAAATCTGAAAATAAATAAGTGAGAGTGGATATGAAAGATTCCTAAAATTATCAATAACATATGTCAGGTAAATAAAGAACATTCATTCTTCGTTTCTTATGCTAAAATAAATAAGGATGCTCAATGATTTATCAGGCAGAAGATTTAAAAGAAAAGGTAGAACTTTTCTGTTGTATTCATAATTCAGTTGTGGAAGTTACTGGCATGTGATGCAATGTATGTACCTTGCAGTAGGCAAAGACACAGATGAGAGCCCCTGGATAAGGATTAAGGGACAATCAAATAAAGCAGATGACACTGAGGGAGTGTTCTATAAGGAACCCAGCCAGGATGATGACACCAGTGATTTATTCTATAAGGAACTAAGGGATACTTCTAAATCAAAATCTTGTCCTTGTAGGACTTGATTTGCTAGATGTTAACTGTGAATACCACACAGCTGGTAGAAACAGGCCCAGAAAATTCCTAAAACACCTGGTTGGTACAGGTACTGAGGAACATGCTCTCTTTGATCTGTTGTTTGTTACCAGAGAGGGGCTCATGGTGAAGTGGCGATTGATGACTTATCTTGGGCACAGCGACCGTGAAGAAATTGAGTTTAAAAATCTCTGTTAACAGGAGGAAAACCTCCAGCAAAGCTTCAATTCAGGACATGAGGAGATCAGTCTTCAGGCTGCTCAGGAAACTAATTGATAAAGTCCCCTGGGAAAATGCTTTTGAAGATGTTAGGATTCATTGGTGATGGTCACTTTTTAAGTGTCACCTACTAAGAGCAAAGGAGCAGGCGATACCAAAATGCTGGAAGTCAAGCAGGTCAGGCAGAAAGCCATATTGACTGAGGAGGGGTCTTCTTTTGGAGCTAAAGCAAAAAAAGAAAGTGTATGGCCAGGGGAAGCAAGATAGAGTGAGATGGAAGGAATACGGAGATGTTGCTGACCACTTCAGGGAGAATATTTGTGTGGCCAAAGCTCAATTAGAGTTGAAGCTGGTCACTACTGTGAAGGACAAGAAAAAGGACTTTTAAAAAAAATGTGTGAATAGCAAAAGGCAGTGTGGAAATAGCATTGGCCTATTACTTGATGAGGAGGGTAACCTCAAAAATAGGGACATAGACAAGGCAGAGATGCTTAAGGCTTTCTTAGTCTTTGTTTTCAACATTGATTATGGGCTCAGGGAGTGCCCTGACCTCGAGGACCTTGGCTGTGAGAATGATCAAATTCCGGTAAAATCAGAACTTGTGTGGGATCTGCTGCTCCAGCTGGATCCCAGTACATCTAGGGGACCTGATAGGACCCATACAAGTGTATTCAAATAAATGGTTGATGTCATCATGAGACCTCTGTCAATGACTTGAGAATCTAGAGAGTTCCCACTCAAATGGAAGCTTGCGAATGTTGTCAAGTTTTCAATAGGAGCAAGAGGTATGACCCTGGTAACTTACAGGCTGGTCAGTCTCACTTCAGGGCCTGTTAAATCATGGGAAGATTATTCTGGGAGTTACTGAAAAACACCTGGACGATGATGCAGTCATTGGTCATAGCCAGCATGGGTTCATGAAGGGAAAATTCTGTTTATCAAACTTAGTTTCCTTTTATGGCAAGGTAACCCATCTAGCTGATCAAGGGAAGTGAGCTGATGTAATCTTTTTGTATTTCAGTAGAACTTTCAATACTCTCTCTCATGGGATCCTTCTCAACAAAATGTGCAGCACACAACTGGATAAACACATCATGAGATGGCTGAGAAACCAGCTCATGGGTCAGACACAAAGGGTTATGGTAAATGGGGTAACATCGGGCTGGTGACGAGTCACATATGAGGTTCCAAAGTGCTCTATTTTAGACCAGTGCTCTTCAAAGTCTTCATAAATTACTTACAGGCAGGACTTAAAGGTGTACTAAATTTGCTGATGACACTAAATTGGAAGAAGCTGTTGACTCCTTTCAAGGCAGAGAGGCACTGCAGAGAGACCTTGACAAATTAGAGGACTGGGCAATCACCAACTATATGAAGTTCAACAAGGGAAAGTGCTGGATTCTGCATCTGCGGTGGGGCAACCCTGGATGTATGTACAGACTGAGAAATGAGAGACTGTAGAACAGCACAGGAAAAGGGACCTGAGGATCCTGGTTGATGGCAAGTCAAATATGAGTCAACAATGTGCCCTGGCACCCAGGAGGGCCAACCGTATCCTGCGGTGCATCAGGCAAAACATCACCAGCTGGTCAAAGGAGGTGACTGTCCCACTGTATTCTGCTCTGGTGTGGCCTCACCTTGAGTACTGTGTGCAGTTTTGGATAGCACAATATAAGAAGGAAGTAAAGCTACTAGAGAGTGTCAAAAGGAGGGCTAGGAAAATGGTGAAGGGCCTTGAGGGGAAGCTGTACAAGGAGCAGATGAGGTCACTTGGCTTGTTCAGCCTGGAGGAGACTGAGGGGAGATCTCATAGCATTCTGCAGCTTCTGCAAGAGAGGGAATTGATATTTTCTCTCTGACCTGTGACAGAACCCAGGACAATGGCATGAAGCTCTGTCAGAGAGGTTTAGTGGAACATGTTCCCCAAAGAAGTGGTCACAGCATCAAAACTACCAGAGTTCAAGAAGCATTTGGACAACACTCCTAGGCACATGGTGTGATTCTTGGGATTTCCTGTGCAGGGCCAGGAGCAGAACTTGATGATCCTTGTGGGTCCCTTCCAACTATGGATGTTTTACACTTTTATAAAGACCTCCTTGAAGGAGCCTATTCAAAAAGCCTGAAGTCCATAAAACTTCTGGAAATTTTAACGGTGTATGAAGTGATGAATCTCACTATGTAGAATCACAGTTTCTGACACTCCCAGTGAATTACCTTTTACTTCTTGTTGTCAGAAATAAAATATTAGTATCAGTATATTTCTTATTTAGCACATCAGCACAAACATTCTTAGATACCATCAAGGATATGACGGGTATTATACAGGGTGTTATAATTCCAATCATGCCAATAAGAAATTTTTGCATGATTTATATGAACCATAGAAATTACCATATCTGAGATGTGTCAGGAATTTTGTTATCTGTAAAACATTTTCAGTGCTGAAGTTCAGATTTTTTTTGCCTATGTTATAAAAAAAGTTCTGCCTTTGTTTAAGGGTTGTGATAAGAAAAATGAAAGCTGCCAAGTCATTATTTAAGGCATCAGCAAATATGGAATTTAATATTCCCACCTTGGACTTCTGGCAGGCAGACTTTGGCCTGCTTAGGACTTTGATTGACAGAATCTCTTGGGAGTCAGTCCTGAAGGTCAAAGGAGTCCAGAAAAGGTGGATGTGCTTCAAAAGGAAATTGTTAAATATTCAGGAGCAGGCTGAATGTGTAGAAAGACCAGCCTGGTTAAACAGGGAACTTAGGCTGGAACTTAGGGAAAAAAAGAGAATCTATCACCTCTGGAAAGAGAGTGGGGTAACTTAGGAGGACTATAAGGATGCAGGGGAAAGATTAGAAAGGCCAAAGCTCAACTAAAACTTTATTTGACTGCTACACTGAAGGAAAACAAGAAAAGGTTTCTACAAATATATTGGCAGCAAAAGGAGGGTCATAATTTGTTGAATGCAGAGAGTAGTGTAGAAGATGAGGAGAAGGCAGAGGTATTTAATGCCTTCTGTGCTTCAGTCTTCAATATTGAGACCAGTTGTCCTCAGGATATCCAGTTCCCTGAGCTAGAAGGTGATGATGGGGAGGTGAAAAAAGCCCCCCTATTCCAGGAGGAGATGTTAGTGACCTGCTAGGGCAATGAGACACCCACAGGCCTATGGGCCTTGATGGGATCCACCCAAGGGTAATGAGAGAACTAGTGAAAGAACTTGCCAAGCTGTAGGGGTTAACATCGAGTCTGTTAGCTCCCTGGAAGAAGAGACTGACTTGGGAAACTTTCCTGTGTATCCTAAAAAATAAGTAAGTTATGCATACAGCCTAATTAGAGAACAAAGATAGACTGTAAGCCCGTAAGTGTGTGGGGGGGTGAGAATCATAGCTCAACTTTGAACATCTCTGGGTGTTTCACGACTACTGCCCAATGTATTAGTAATAGTGGTTAGCCAATAAAAACACTGTTGCTTGCTTACTGCTTGCTTTCTGCTTAGAAAAGATATATAAAGGAGCTGAGAATAATAAAGAAGGAGACAAACTTATTATGTTGCCCTGAATAACAGCGACACCAAACCTCTCTCAGCATCTACCAGCAGTCCTGGTTAACTGGAGAAGTTCCAGCTGACTGGAAATGAGCAAATGTAATGCTCATTTACAAGAAGGGTCAGAAGGATGATTCTGGGAACTACAGGCCTGTCAGCCTAACCTTGGTTCCAGGCAAAGTTATGGAAGAGATCATCCTCAGTGCGATTACACGGCACATGCAGGACAACCAGGGGATCAAGCCCAGCCAACATGGATTTATGAAAGGCTGGTCCTGCTTGGCCAACCTGATTTCCTTCTGTGATAAAGTGACCCACTTAGGAGATGAGGGAAGGGCTGTGGATATCCTTCAGTAAAGGATTTGACTTTGTCTCCCACAAAATCCTCCTAGAAAAACTGGCTGCTTGTGGTTTGGATTGGTAGACTCTTCAGTAGGTAAAAATCTGGCTGGATGGCCAGGCCCAGAGAGTTGTGGTGAATGGAAATAAATTGAGTTGGTGGTTGGTCTCTAGTGGTGTGGCCCAGGGGTCAGTATTGGAACCATTCATGTTTAATGTCTTTATTGGTGATTTGGACCTGGGGATCAAGTGGACCCTCTGTAAAATTGCAGATGACACTAATTTGGGTGGGAGTGTTGAACTGTTTGGTGGTAGGAAAGCTCTACAAAGAGACCTGGACAGTGGTCTAGGAACAACTGCATGAGGTTCAATAAGATGAAGTACCAGGTCCTGCACTTGCGTTACAACACCCCATGCTGTGCTAGAGGCTGAGGATGACTGGCTCAAAAGCGGTTCAGCAGAAAGGGACCTGGGGGTGCTGTTTGACAGCCGGGTCAATATGAGCCAGCAGTGTGCCCAGGTGTATCAAGAATAGTGTAGCCAGCAGGACTAGGGAAGAGATCATCCCTTTGTACTTGGCATTGGTGAGGCTGCACGTCAAGTACTGTGTTCAGTTCTGGGCCCCTCACTTTAAAAAGGGCATTGAGGTGCTGAAGCCTTTCCAGCGAAGGACAGCAAGGCTCACATAAGGTCTAGAAAACCTGTCTTATGAGGAATGGCCGAGGGAGCTGGGTTTGCTTAGTCACCAGAAGAGGAGGCTCAGGAGTGACCTCATTCCTCTCTACAACTAGTTGAAAGGAGGCTGTAGTGAGGTGGGGGTCAGTCTCTTCTGCCGTGCCTGCAGTGGACCAGAAGAAATGGCCTTAAGCTGAAACAGGGGAGTTCAGATTTGGTATTAGGAAAAAAAAAATAAAAACCAGGATGGTCAGGCATTGGAATAGGTTACCCACGGTGGTGGTGGAGGCACCATCCCTGGAGGTGCTTAAGAGTCATCTGGATGTGGCAGTGGGTGATATGGCTCAGTGGTTTAGGCGTTGCAGTGGTAATGCTGGGTTGATGGTTAAACCTGATGATCTTAAAGGTCTCTTCCAACCTTGATGACTATATTATTTCACCTGGCATTATGTAATGTTTAATGATAATGAATGTTAAGATGTGAGCCATACTTTTAATGTCACTTTTGTATTGCTTTGTGAAGTTTTTTTCTAGCCAATTAGGAATTCTCATGTGCTTCTCTTCCTTCTACTAAAAAGCTTATTAATGAAGATATATCTTGATTAAGTGAACTCCTAATCTTCTTCTTTGCTAAGTAGACTTTTTGGATCTTTCTGTAAGAGCCCGTAAGTAAGTTGTTGGCACTTTTACATCTCTCAATCAGCCTTTTCTGTGTCCAAACTTGTAGAATTGGACTAGTGTCTTTGAATCAGCAGAAAAAGTACTTACTGCATGGTACATACTCTCTCATCCTTGAAGCATATAACACAGTCTCTGACATCTTTCATATGGATATATTGCAGTGCTGCAGAACTTCTTTTGCCCATTATTTTTTATGTCAGATGACAAACTTTTACCATCATCTCTATTTGCTGAGCAAGAATATGCTGTCCTGAATGTCCTTAGTGAAGTGAAGGGTAAGGTGAAGGACTGTTTGAATAAGGCTTATTTTCTGTTTGGGTGGGACACCGTGTCTTTCAAGAAAAAAACCCAAACAACCCTTAACTGAAGCTTTCAACTTTCTAACGAATCTTTCCAAATCTGTATAATTTATACAGTCTGAGAGACAGTCCCAAAATTCACACATCTTTGTTTGTTTGTGTTTTGATTATTTTTGAGGTGTATGTTTTCCAGGAAGGTAATTATAAAAGGGGAAATCTTTAATAAGGTGGAATTAGGGAAGTGCTACAGTGTCGAATGCAATTGAAAGCACAGTTCAGCTCCTGTGGGAGAAATATGAGAGATGATTATGACAGCAGCAAAGGCTAACAGTCCTAAGAGTATTATATTTATATATTTAGTTTGGAATGCAAAATGAATTTGCTAACAAGAGCTTCCACTAGTATGCTAATGGATTTAAACTACCTAGGTGAAAGTTAAGTTTGTACTGAAAAGTTCACTAACTATGAAGCTATAGCTTTGAAAAATGTGCTGGAAATTATTTTTATTACTGTATATCACGCATTTACAGACATGCATTGGAATGTTATTGAAATGTTACCCATTCCATTTGGTTTTGGGGACTTTGGACACAAGATCCCTAAAATTGTGAAGTAAAGCATCATGTTGTACTATTCTGTTCTAGAAAGATTCAATATACAGAAATAAAGCTGAGATCCCCAAACTTGCAATTTCAAGTATGTGTTGCTGTTTAAAAAGAAATACAACTTGAATTAAAGCCTGATTTATTTAGTACGACTATTCCCCTCAGCTTTTGCAAAGCTTGTTACTGATGCAGCAGATGAACCCAATGGTTTCAATTACCTAGTTCAGTTTACACAGAGAGGTCCAGATTACTTTGCAACATATCCTGTATTCCTGGTCTCTGGTTTTCCTTTGGCTTCACCCTGAAACATGGAACATAGGTTTAAACTTTAGTGCCCAGAATTAATGTCAGGAGTATCTGTCATGGTGCTTATATTGAAAAACAGCTGATACAACCAACTGGGTCATTCAAGAGAATATGTATATGTATTTTCCATTAAAAAAAGACATGGAAACAAACACCGTTAAGTCTGCAACTAACCTTGAATGAAATCAGAGTTCAGAGTAGGATGCCATTGCAGAGAATAATATTCAGCCAGCTAAATAATTGTGTTTTGTGTTTGTTTTGGTACTACATCAAATAGGCAAAAAATGGAAGGTAGAGGTACTATATAAAATATCACGTATTTATTTATTTATTTATATTGAGCTAAGCAAAAATAAAAATGATGCATTTCTTGGAATATATCCTTTAGTATTGTGTTTTAATATATATGTGCATTCAAAAAAAAAAAAAGACTAGTGCTGCCATTATTAGATGTTAAATTAGTAGAGGAAGGCATTATTTGTATTTTGAAAAATTATTGCATACATGTGTAGGACAATTTGATGAAAAGGAGGATTAAATTTATCTTGAAATTAATTGAAAGAGCAGAATGGCAGTATATAGGTCTACTAAGTTTCTAGAAATAGGTTCTTTCTTTCTTTTGTGCAAAACAAAAAGAATTTTTCTAAAATTACAAAGGATTAAGGTAGCTTGAATGGAAATTTATTATTATTTATGGGTAACTAGATATCAGTACTAAGGAAAAGGACAGTAGACATTAATAAACTCGACAAAACAAATATAGAAAGAGTAGAGTTAATATAATCTGCAGGAGATCTGGCAGTAAGTGGAAGTGAATATATCAAGTACATAAAAAAAGACTGTCCTAATTCAAGAGAAATATATAAATCATAATAAGAGACCTTTAAAGCTCCTTGTGCAATCATAAAGACATACAGAGAAGAAAGGAATTTTGCAAAGGGTGAGAAAAGAACCACATGACTAATGAATAAAGACCTAAAATAATAAGCAACTGTAAGAATAC
>JAWWES010000081.1:135293927-135354551 GCA_035583135.1 Lophotriccus pileatus | reverse complement strand
GCGCGCTTGTAGCAAGCGTGGTTAGATCCCTTCCCAAATCTTCGTTCGCGAAGCCTTGCCATGATGATGATGATGTTACTTGAATATCTGTATTAGAAATACTTTCACAGAAGCAAAATTTACAGGCAATAATCCATCTTGTTGACCTATGCTGTTACCCAAAGATAACTGAAAATGCCTATTAGGATTGAACATTTATTTCATGTCTTCAACAGAATTAAAATCTTGAGTTCTCAGTTTAGACAGCAATAGATTTATAAAAGATAGAAGAGGTTGGGGATTTTTTTTGCTTTTTGACAATATGTGTCACAGTGTCCTTGCTCTGAAATGATTTAATATAATTTGGATAGAACATTTCCAGGAAAAAAGAAGGCCAGTACCCAAAGTTGTCATGCAACAGACATTCACATCTATAATGACTGCCATTAAGACCCATTAATATAATCACTGGAATTGGAAACACAAAAAGTATTGATAGACTTAGTCATAAAAAAATAATCCCTTGTGTTTTTTGTGCTTTACCAAAGTTTTGATGTTTAGGTTAGTGTCTGAAATTCAATGTGAACATCCTACAAGGTGGGTTGATGGAACAGGAGAGATGTGTTGACTTAATCGTTGCATCCTTCACGATCTTTCAAATCAAGCAATGTGTTAAATATTCAGTTGTTTTCAGCTTTGCTTCTCTATTGTGCAACGGGATGTTTCTAAAGAGATCTGCATTTTTAGAATATTTCTGAATTTTAAATATTTCTGAATTTTCACTCTGAATTTTAGCATGAAATACACTTTTCTACCAGCCATAAAGTGACTTCAGTTGCTACAAATTTCTTGGTACAAATGTAAGAAGTGTACTTTAGTTTGATGCTTTTCTTTTTGGGAGGTAGAAGTTGATTTAGGTGTCCTTTTTGATACAGCTATTTCTCTGTATAATAATATTACCTAATGATGACAAAGAAAATAGTGCTTTTATTTAAATTCTCACCCTGAGAGAGTTTTAATAAGATCAAGTTTTCATCTTGTGCCTTTAAATCTACATTAGGGAGTGGATCCTTTTCCCAAAGATGTTTATTATGAAGCTTGCTACAAGAGTTATTTTATGGGATCAAGACAGTCATGGGTAACAAAGGAAAAGATGCTAGAAATCTCTTCTAATGAGCATACATTATTTGTCTGTATGTGTATATATATATATACACACACACAACATTATACGTTGTATACAAGTATAGGAAGCACAAAAAGCTGTGAGTGGTTGATACTTCAAATTTGTATTTAGTACAAGTACTGACTAATTTAAGCAAAATTTAACCAAACCAGACGGGTCATTGATCAGATGCTGTTCTGTTGAGTACATCTTTCTTCTCCTTTCAAGGGACAGGTGGCTGCTGTCTTTTCCAGTGTATTATACTATGTCAGTATTAAGCCCCACTAGCATGTACATGAACATAGACAATGCTCAGTAGGCCTTATCAAAATATGTGATGCTTTGCCTTTTTTAATCAAAGCTTTTTATACAGTAGTTTTATTTCAACAGACAAATAATACCAAGGAGAAAGAATGTGCACAGCTCTACTTTGCATCAAAACAAGCACTTAGGCTTTTGTAGTGCATATTTATGAATGATGAGATCTATGTGTGCACCCAGTCATGCTAAGATGAAAGTCTGTGTTAGCCTAAAGCTTTGGTATTATGTAGAATGGGTTTCAGCACTGGTTATAGATGTGCTATCAACCTCAAATTCTTTTTTTGATTAATTCCATTTCTGTGAATCCCCTGGCACATGAAGAAATGTAGGTATCATATGCTTAATAAAAAGTTTTGTGTGAAAAAGTTAGCTGTATATTTTAAAACAAACCCAAAACTTCTTTTTCTGTTAGGAATATTTTTGGACACATTAAATGCCTAAATTAAGGCTTTTATTAGCAGGGCTTGTGTGCTTGTTACTTGATAATAATCAGTGTAGTGACAATTGTGACAATCAGTGACAATTTGTTTGTAAGAACTATAGATTTGGATTGTTTTTGGTGATTAAATCTAGCTTGGTACATGAACAAGACAGGAATTTTTGAACCTCTTCTGACAATTACAGCTAGCTGGCAGTGTACATTTCAAATGTCCAAGTAAGTGTATGGTATCCCTCCTCTGGAAAAATGGAGGATGTGCACTAAGCTATTTAAAAAAAAAAACAAAAAAAACCCAAAAAAAAACAAAAACAAAAAACCCACTTTACAACGTAAGGTGGGAGTTATGTGTTAGAATTTTGAAGGCAAATAAAATGCTAATTGACTTCACTGGATGGTTAGCCTAAAGCAGTGATTTGATTTTTTTTTAAATTATTAGCTAATTAGTGTATAAAGGAGTGGGATGGAGCCATGCTCTTGTAATGAAGAGCAAAAAGAATGAAATTTTGATTCTCAGAAGTGTTAGTGTCTTATTTCTCCTGTAAACTGTGATTTACCCAAAAGCAAATAAAATGCATAGATGGCGACTTTACTGACACATCTACGTGCACAGTCTTACACTTCTATTAATCCCTTGATTAGCAACAAAGGTTCATTATTTCAGTAAGCACTTATTTTTTAAGTAAATAACAGTACATGCTGTTGACTATAGAGGGTGCTGAGATACTTTAAATCTCTGGTTTAAAACTAGGTTCTCCATGGACAAATTTAAGAGTTTTTGAAAGACAGCTGCAGAAGGGAAGCCTGCTCGCTGTTGACTGAAGTTTGCTATGCAGGATTCAGTGCAGCTTGAGAGGAAGCTACATCTTTTGAATTATAAAAGAGGATGAAACAGCTGCATTTCCTTTATGGAAGATATGGTGTTTTACTTCGAATTTTAGGAAAATACTGTAGATGATGCAGCATAGCTATGCATGGAACAGTAGCTGGCACAGAAATAGTTTGGACTGCCAATGCATTATGGTAATGGTGAACAGCTTTATAATTTGCTGAGAAGATAAATTGACATGAGAAAAGGGGCAGTTGTACAAACAGAATAAATTTTATCAGTATGCAAATCTGCTTTCTGGGAACAATCCTACAGAAATCATGAACTGTAAAAATCCAATTTTAAGAACTCTGAATTTACTTAAAATTCAGCATATGCTGAGTTAGAATCACCTAAAATATAACATAGAGCTGTTGATGATAGATGTATTAATAAATAATTGATTTGTTAGGTAAGTTTAACTAGATATTAGCGATTTTAGAAACAAAATTTTACCATGCTCATATTAAAATGTCTAGTGTGACATTTTCTCATGCCTTGGACAATAGACTTACTTAAAATTTATTTTTCATATGGTTTTGTGATTTTTAAAGAGAAACTTCATTATAGACAGAATATATATGACTCAAAATAGGTGTTAGGAACTGTGTTTTACAGCCCTATTTTTATTCCAGTTGTTCAGTAATACCTCTTCCAGTAATGAGCTTATTTTAAAATATGTAACCAGTGGCAGGTTGTTGCCTGTATATCACCTAACAATTAGTTGGAGGGTGAGAATTTAAATAAAAGAGCTATTTTCTTTTACATCATTAGGTAATATTATCATACAGAAAAATAGCTGTATCAAAAAGGACACCTAATTAAACTTCTACCTTCCAAAAAAGCAAGCATCAAACTAAAGAACACTTCTTACATTTGTACCAAGAAATTTGTAGCAACTGAAGTCACTTTATGGCTGCTAAAAAAGTGTGCTTCATGCTAAAATTCAAAGTGAAAATTCAGAAATATTTGGTGTTTTCTAATCAATAAGTTTAGGCTTCTGCCTCTTAATGCTGAATACCTGTTATCATGCAGCTCTGACTTTAATTGGAACAGAACAATGTGTAAATGTAATTTAATATCTAGATAGAACCATGCATCATGTAGTGAAGCTAACCAGAAAAGGAAATTCAGTGGTTTTGGGGGCTTTTTTAATTTATTCATTAAATTCTGGATATCAGTATTTCATCTAATTTTGTGACATTTCTTATGGTTTGGTATGAAAAGTTTTGATACTGACTGGGAAGCAAATCAGAAAAAGAGAACTAAAAGGTCCACTGAGCCCAGCAGCTGAATAACCAGGCAGTTTGGGGGCCCAGAGTGATCCTGGAAGCCACATAGCAAAGTACCAGCAGCTGGAAAAACAGGTTTTGTCAGAATGAATATTTCTCTCAATCTTACTGACTGTAGCAATTTCATATCACTAATACAAAATTAATATTAGAATTTTTTGATAATAAAGTGTTAAAATAGGAAAATTCATTGATAAAAAACCTAGTCTTTCCCTTTTTAACACAAACAAAGAAGGAGCAAAATCATCAAGGTCGAAAAAGACCTCCAAGATCATCCAGTCCAACCTTGGAAGAGAGTTGGAGAGCTGAGGTTTCCTTTCTCTGTTTTCTGCCTACACTCTAACCTTTGCAGACCAAAACGGTTTTCATTTTCCTGCTGGCTTGATGAATACATTGATCCTTTCACAAAATGGCAGTTTAGTAATATGAATGGTAGACAGAACACATAAATGAATACACAAATTTTTATTAAACCTCTTTATACATGTCGTCTTGTATCCAAAGTGATGAACTAAACAACATTTTTGGATTCCTTCCCCTCTGTCTGAAACAAGGATTAAACTGTATGTTCAGATTCTGTATAAGTGCTATAACTTCTGAATTTGCAATATACATTTTATAAATAAGTAAATAAATCAAGAGAGACTGTAAGTAGCATTTCTGATTGATTTTTGCATACTTTGTGTTAGGGATAGTATTACTGGACTACACGGACTATCTAGATTTTCAAACCTCAAATACCAACTAATATGAAACCTTTGTTCCTTGGAGTAGTATTTTTACAGGCCCACGCAGAAATGTGTGGCAATTCTGTGAGGCCAAGGTGAGGGGTTACAACAATAAAGAGGCACTAACATAAGACCTAATACTAATACAATACTAACTAATACTAATGCAAGAATGTCCTTATCTGTTTTACACATCCTGCTGCAATCTCATAGTCTTATTTTTTTTTCCTAGGATCTAGGATTTGGAGTCAATTTCACAAGGTTAAAGAACTTAGATTCTTTGTGTTCTCCGGCTGAAATGAAGTAGATGAGTTAATGTGTCTCCATAGTATAAAATAATTTTTTTTGCAAGTATTTGAAGGAATTTTAATAACCTGTGGTAACTGTCAAGCGTTTTGTCGTTTATATTAGTGCCTGAGGGAAAGAGGGTGCTGGTAAAGTTTCAGAAATTTGGAAAGTGGTCTTAAACATATTCTGTTTTCAGATAGAGTGGTTGAGAAAAGATTGAAAGAACACTACTTCCAAACTGTTATTCTTTCAAAAGTCTTCCTCACAAAATAATACCTACAAAGGCTTATTAGTTACTTATTTAAGGAAGGTTTGGGGTTTTTTTCCGCTTAAAAACCACTTCAAAATTAGCTGCTTTGTTATGAATACAGTTTATCCCAAAATAGAAGAGGAATCTTCTATGTCTGAATATAAAATGGTATATTTGTTGGCTAGTATTTTATTCTAACTACAGGATGAGCTTTTTTTAGAAGTAAATAGAAGGACATAGATAAGTATGTTGACATCCTGAAGATGTGACTTATCTTTCTGGTTTTGGTGAGAAATATATCTTGGATTACTGGCTTGATGGAAGAATTTTTTATGTAGAGCTTATTCACCTTCTTTTTAACATGACATCTCATCTAAAAATAAAACTTAAAGAAAAAAAAACCAACAAAAATCCAAACAAACAAACAAGAACTTAAATACAGATCTTCCTAATGAACAAGTCAAGATGAAATACTTTAGTAATTGGAGCAATATCCTGATGTTAAAAAAAAACCAAGAAAACCCAAACAAACAAACAAAAAACACCACACACAGAGGGGAAAAAAACCCAACAAACCAAACAAAGCAAAAACAAAACCAACAACAAACAAACAAACAAACAAAACAAAAAACCCAATAAAACAAAAACACAAACAAGCAAACAAACAAACAACCAGTAAAAAAGCCAGGTAATTTTGTATACTGAGTCTAGTGACTCAGAGTTAATGTTCTTTATAGAAGCCCATATGGTACTGTAGTTTGGATTTATGACTAAAGCAGTGTTGATAGCACAACAATGTTTTGGCTACTACTGAGCTGTGTTTGCACAACATCAAGGCTTCCTCACCTCTGTCCCCATATTGTGTAGACCAGGCATAGGCAGGATACTGGAAAGTGTCAAAACCTAAACTACTGACACAAATTGACTAAAAGGATATTTTGTATACCATATAACTTCCAGCAATAAAAGATGAGGAGAGGAACTGAGAGACAAGTGGTCATTGCTTGGAGACTGGTTTGAATATCTACTTGTGGAATATGATGAATTATTCCGTTTGCATCACTTGGGGTTTTTATGCTTTTTTCTCACCTCCACTTATTAAACTGTCTTTTGAAGAGTCTTTATTTTGGCCCAGGAATTTTTTTCTTTTTTCTTGTACTTTTAATAGCTAATTTCAAATTCACCCAAGTGATGGAATATTTCTTTTTCCTTTATACCCTGAATGTAGAAAATTACTTACTTTTGAAAAATAGATGTCTGTTTTGTAGTTTCAGAAAGTGGTCTGCATAACCTAAACTCTCTTCTTCCGTATCTTGAATATGAAAGTCACAGGGCACAGTCCTTTCCCTGGTGCCCAGAGCAAGGTTCTGCCTAGCCTGCTTAGTGGATTGACCCTGGCTGGACATCAGGTACCCACTAAAGCTGCTCTCCCACTCCCCTCTGCAACTGGACAGAGGAGAATAAAAAAAAAACAGTGAAGGGTTCGTGAATTAAGAGCTGAGAGAGATTTACTGATCACCATCATGGGCAAAATTATATGGGGATATTAATTGAATTTATTACAAACAGGATCAGAGCAAAAGAGTGAGAAGTAAAATAATCTTAAAAACACCTTCCTCCACCCTTCCTTCTTTCCAAGTTCTACCTCCTCCCCCCATGGTGCAGGGAGACAGGGAATGAAGGTTACAGTCAGTTGTTGTTTCTGCCACTGCTCAGAGAGGAGTCCTTCCCCTGCTCCTGTGGGGACCCTGCCATGGGAGACAATTCTTGGTAGACCTCTCCAGTGTGAATCCATTCCACAGGAAACAGTTCTTCCCAAACCGCTGTCCCATGGGTCATCCCCCATGGGGTGCAGTCCTTCACCAATGAGCTGTACCAGCGTGGGTCCCCCACAGGGGCCACAAGTCATATGTGGGAAAAGCCTGCTCCAGTGTTGGCTTGCCTCTCCGTGGGCTGCAGGTCCGTGGCAGGACCCTGCTCCATCTTGGGCCTCCTACGGGGTCACAGCCTACTTCGGATATCCACCTTCTCCGTCATGGGCTCCTCCATGGGCTGCAGGTGGGTCTCTGCACCCCGATGGTCCTCCATGGGCTGCAGGGGCACAGCTGCCCCACCATGGTCTGCACCACGAGCTGCAGGGCCTCAGCTCCAGCACCTGGAGCACCTCCTGCCCCTTCTGCAATGACCTTGCTGTCTGCGTTGTTTCCATGTTCTCGCTCCGCTCTTCCCTGGCTGAAATTCTTTCTGCGCCGCAACCTTCTGCTCTTAAATATGTTATCACAGAGGAGTAACTATTACTCCTGATTGGCTTGGCCAGTGGCAGGAAGTCCATCCTGGAGCCGACTAGCATTGGTTCCACCAGACAGGGCAAGCTTCTAGCAGCTTCTAACAGGAGCCACCCCTGTAGCTCCCCCCTGCTACCAAAACCCAGCCACAGAAACACACTACACCTATTATCTTGATAGATACAAATTCTTTCTAGCCTGAGTGCAACGTAGTTGCGCCTTGACAGTGCTGTGTCTGACCAATATCATGATTGTGTGGTTTCTGGATTAGCACCAATTTGTATCCCGTCATTTGGTCATGCATAGTGGACAACTTTGACTGTTCATGCTTGTTAAAACCCTACTAAGTGATAAATAAAAAGTTCCGCAGGTTGCATGTCAATGAATACTATTTTGAATATAAAGGTTTTTCTGATAATTTTAAATCTTTTAATAACAATCTTTAATTGTTTGTTTTGATTCAGGCTGTCTGGAATGAATATACCTCCTCCAGTTATCAGCAACAAAAACTGGCTCAGACTACATTTTGTAACAGACAGCAATCATCGATACCGTGGATTTAGTGCTCACTACCAAGGTACATTTAAAGAAATACATTTTTTGTTGTGGTTGTTTTTGTTAGAAAAAATAGTGCCTGAAGTTTTAGAGAAAATGGGAAGTGCCACTTAAAAAAAATCCTCATAAAAGGTATAGTTTGCTGTGCAACCTGCTAAATTAAATTACAGTATGTTAGGGTATGGGTATTTTATTATCTAGTGTATCTAAATTCAGTTAAATATCAGGACATATCTGCTTTACTTTAGCCTGTGAAAGAACTTAGCTTTTAAAAAGGTCCTAATATTCTGAAAAATACTGTGTAACAGATACGGAAATAATGTTTTTATAATCAAATCATGTAATTGACTCTATATTGTATAAGGTATGTTTGTAAAACAGTGAGTAAGTTTCTATTTAGTAATGTAACATTTAGTCGCTATTATCTCTTACTACCTATTTCTGAATGTTTTGCACTGTTAAAGGTTTAATTAACCTGTAAGATTCTTACCCACTGTTTTTGTGAACAAGCAGTATTTTGAGTAAGTGAAATCATCTGAAGCATTAATTTGAGGATATCATCATTTGGAACAAGGTCATTCAAGTGATGAAGTTCTAATGAAAACTGAACTTCATTAGTGTATGGTAATACTGTAAATAATATTTTTCAATATCCACAGTGTACCAGTGGATCTTCAGGGGACAGCAACCCTTTTGTGGTTTTGTGCTTTTTTCCATTTATCTTAAGGAAAAAAATCATGACATTCTTATCAGGATTTAGCTCAGGAATTTCTTTTATTTTGTATAGAAAATGTAGAATAGGAGGAGATTAGCTACATAAAGTTTTGCAGAATCTGATAAAATTAGTCAACTAATATAAAAATTGTAACTAACAAAAGCCTATGACTATTTTTTTCATTAAATTAATCTTTGATAATAGTATGTTTTACAACTCTCTGTCATTGCCTCAGATAGCCTATTTTATACAAGAACAGAAAATATTTGATCACTATTTTCAGCAAATATTACATAGCTCTATTTGGACTTCCTGATTCATAGATGTTCTGGAATGTGCGTTCTCAGTGAGTTTGCATGAAGGAAGCTTTCTTACTGTAGCTCCAGGGCTGCTATAACTGTTTATGAAAAACTCTGACTTGTTCTTTGCATGATATCTTTCATATCAAATATGAAAAACCACACTCTTTGCTAGGAAATTTCTGGTTTACAGGACTGTTAAAAAATAGAAAGTAGGATTTTTCTCTGTTAAATATTCCCTGCAATTGAGAAATTGTGTGATAACTATTTTGGCAGTTTGAGTGCCGTAGTTTGGATTGTTGAGCTGTTCATTTTGAACTAGTGAGGAAAAGAGAACAATCTGTGTCTCAGGTGGCACACATACATGCATTACTGCTGAAAGTGTGAGGTAATAGGTAATGAAAGAGAACAGACTGTCAAAAATGTGTTTTATGCAAGACACATAAAACCTGTGAGTTGGTTTAGGTGTAGGAGATTTGAATATGCTGTGTGTCTTCTATTTCTCCTAACTACCTAAGAATGTAGTGATTACATAGTGGGGTTTTTACTGTTGTTTTGCTTTGGTCATTTAATTTTTAATGTTATACCATTGAATGTATGTTACTAAGTTGTCAAATGATAGATTAGCCCACCATATGTAAAATGAAGGGAATATCTTTTACAACTCTCTAAAAAAAAATGTAGGCGGGAAAAATATTCAGCATGTTAAGGCATTCAGTGTGCGTTCTCAAGCCTGTATGATCAGTAAAAAGTAGCCTTGATAGTAGAAATATAAAAATGCATGGTCAGGTAATAGGGAAGAGTAGTTTCTGGGTCAATGGTAGACTGAAGGAGAGAATGTGAGGAAATTAAATAAATATTATAGAATCATAAAATGGTTTGGGTTGGACCTTAAAGGACCTTAAAGATCATCCAGTTCCAAGCCCCCTGCCATGGGCAGGGAACCTCTCACTAGATCAGGTTGCTCAAATCTTGCCATGAACACTTCTAAGTATGGGATACATAAAAAATCTTTAATACATTTAGAAAACAAACAAAAATGTATAGCACAAAATACTTCAGTTAGTTAAGAACTGAAACCTTACCTTTTTCCAGTTAGAGACAACTTTAAGCCTTCTTATAAAGACCATTTTCAAACATTAATTTCACCACTGTGCTGGCATGAGTTTTTAGAAAAACAAATACCTACTAAAATCCAAAAGAAATTTGCAAAAAAAACATGTAGTACAGGTGCCTGTTTTATTTTTCAAGAGTTTTTTCCTGCATCACTTTTGAGAGGGTGCCTGTTAATCCTTTCAATAGCCTGTATTACCACTGTATTACACAGTAATAACTGTAACTTCTGAGTTCCCTCCTTGAAGCTTAATATTTCCTACATTACTGATATAACCAGAATTACTAATTTCTTACTGCTTTTTCTAGTTTTTTCTTTAGCCTATTGTTACATTTTGAAGGGGCCAGACACCAAATTCTGAACTACAGAACTTTCTTAATTTTATTCTGTAATTTCATGTCATTTCATACCCTTTTCACCGAATTACACCCTTGGCTTGCTGATTTTGTTTGCACAAGTGCATTTTGTGCTAACATATGTGGGTCATGGTTATTCCTGAGTAACAGTGAAGCCCTCCCACTGCCACTCACTCACTCCAAACCCACAGTAGAATAGGACAGAAACTAAGAACAAGAGTGAAAAAAGTTTATGTTTGAAATGAAGATGTGGAAAATCAGTCATCAACTACTCTCCTGAGTAAAACCATCTTATTATAAAATATTAATTACTGACTGGGGTTTTGGAAAACAAAAACAAATAGTAAACAAATACAAAAAGCACCCTTTCTCTCCTCTTTTGTAGATTTAACTTCATTCAGATCACTTCTTCCCCTTCCTTCAGATCACTTCTTCCCCTTCCTCTCTCTACTCCAGCACGGGTTACGCTTTGTCTCAGTGCAGGAGGTTCAGGTCAAGGTGTAGAAGTTAATTTCTGCTAGGCCTCATTTCTTACTCCTTTCTTTTTTCATTTCTTCCCTCTTACTCATTCCTTCTGCTTTGATGTGCACTGACCATGGGCCACAGTCTCTTAGGGAAAGAACCTGCTCCAGTGTGGGTTATCCATGGGCTCCAGTCCCTAGAGGGTTTTATAACTCTGGAATGGAGCACACATGCTCTGACCTTGTTCCTTTCCTTCAGTGTCTTCCTTTTCTTAAATACATCTTCACAGAGATACCACAAATTCTCCTGATGGACTCAGTTGTGTCCTGTGGTGGTTCCATTGTGGAGCCAGATGTGTCCAGCTGTGATAAACATGGGACAGTTCCATGTTGCCTGAGGGCAGAAGGCACATGTGCAGCCCCTTCATGCCCCTGCTACCAAACCCCTGGTATTTATATTTATAGTCTTATTCCCTTCCGTTCTCTTAAGTTTATAAAGCGGTTTTTTTTAAGATTCTTTTTCATAAGGCATCCTCACGTGGCCAAATTTCAGTGTAATATCTGTAGCTACTGTTGCCTAGACATTTGAAAAGAGGACTAAAATGATGCAATGCAAAGTCAAAAAAATAGTTGCCTATGGGGAAAAAAACCCAAACAACCAAACAAAAAACACAAAAACCACCACCAACAAAAAAACCCACAACAAACAACAACAACAACAAACAACAAACAAACCAAAATGCCACAACAGAAAACCTAGTAAATTTCTGTAATTTTTTGTAAACACCCTTTTAGTTTAATTAATTACCATATTTTCCTAATTTTCTGTTTAAGACTTTGCAAACAGGCAAATGCCTTTTCAGGCTTTGAAAATTGTTAAATTAACTTATACAGAGCAAATGAAATATACTGAGATGCATGAAACTGTGGGAAACTCTCAGCTTTATATACGTATATAGTAATAAAAGTTATGTGTATTACTTTCTTTTAATAGACATTTTAAATTTATGAAAGATAGTGATTTATACAATATTTAAAAGACAGTAGTAAACAATAATCAAAGTGATATGTGTCAGTTAGAACAGAACCAAAATATTTCCCTACCCAGGTTGTGGTATCATAAGCAAGGCACACTTATTCTTGCTTCTCTGGTTATCTGTGTTTCAGCACTTCTGTCTATTCACTGAGGGTTCTTTGTCTTGATGTTTTCTCTTCTTGTTCCTTTGTTAAAACTTCCTTTGAGTCAGAAACTGTTGGCTGAAGTAGAACAAAAGCTTCTTTGGATCCTCCTGAAGCAGCTGCTTCAGTGTTTCTTGGCAATGGTAATCCTCTTTTGCTGTTTCTAAAATTAGTTGAGCTTTTTTACTCAATCCATTTGCACTTCCTTTTGGTTGCTGCTTTCTGTTGGCTACTTTTTGCACTCCATCACTTTTGTATGAATCCATAATATTGTTTAAGTGGACAGAAGGGATTAGGACTGGCATACACAAGCTTCAACCTTCTTTATATCAAGCATGCCAGACTCTGAAAGGGCTTTCAGAAAACAAAACAAAACAAAATAAACAAACAAAAAAAACCCCAAAACAAACAAACAAACAAACCAAACAAACAAAAATCCCAAAAACAAACACCAAAAACCCAAACAAACAAAAAGCACACCAACTTCAATTTCTGATAGTTAAACATTACTTTAAACATCTGTAACTTTGCTATGTTTTTAGATCCCACATCCTTTTCCTCTCACTACCTTTTCCCTCCTCTAAAGTTCTGGAAGGTTTCAATAGTAGCGCTACACTTGCTATTTATTTCACTTGGGAAATCCTTTTCTAAACTGATTTTGCTTCCTTCTCTTGTTCATTTGCTTCTTTTTAAGCCATACACAACCTAATGTCTCCACTGTGAGCAAAATAGTATCAAATATATTGAGTGCACAACTGCATTTGCCTGCCGTTAAGAATTTTTGCTTATAGGAAAATACAGATGAAGAGCTGAAATATATCCACAAGCTTTTCAGAATAAAGTAAAATTTAGTTGTCATGCTCATGTTTAAAAACCTGTAAATGGTTACTCTTCTTAATAATTGACAGCCACCTATGTAGAGCTGAGCTTGGATAAATGCAAGAGCTTTGAATGTGGGATGCAATATGAAGAAAAAAGATGCTGAAAAGTTTCCTCTTGCTCTGCTTGATTTTCTAATGTTATTTTCTTTTTCTTTTAGTTATTTTGTATATGAATAAAAATGTATTTTCATTCAGAAATTATTTATGGAGTTAGACTTTTCTTAATTTTCTCTTTTTTTTTGGTTTTACTTTGAGAAAGAATTTGAAGCAATTGGCAGTCAGGTAAAAAACAATAGCTAAGCTGCCTCAGAACATCATGCCTAGAGCTGCCAGAAGGAGAAAACTGTCTTTTATCACTTTTTTTCCAGAACATTGAGCAATTTAAACATATTTTGTCATTCATTCCTCATCTCAAAAGCTATTGCAACAGGTAGTACATAGTACTACTGCCAGAAGACTTAGCAGTTGTAACATAGGTGAGATTTTTATGTTTAGACACCTATAAGTATCAAGATAGCAATTGTTGGAGACCTGTGAAGCACTGTACATGAATATATGTGCACTGATGTATCTCTGAAATCGACTAGAGTGCCCAAGATATTTTTATAACAGTGGCAGAAGTGCAGGGGCTCTTTGGGCAAGCAAACCAGGGTGTTGCAAAGAGGTATGTAAAGAAGTTACAAAATTGCACCAAATCAAATTAAACATTGGGAACAGAACCTTCCCCATACCTTGCTAATCCTGCCAGTAAGGGTTGCAGAGTGATACAGCTGACGCAGCTTGAGGTGTTCTAGAGTAAAGGATACATCTGCATGGTATGGGCAAACTAGAATTTGCAGACCATGTGGTGTGGTTTAGCGCACACCGAAACACTACGCATCTGTTCCCAGTGAGACAGGGAGAGCGGGAAAAAAAGGTAAAACTCATGGATTGAGATAAAGCCAATTTAACGGCAGAAAAGGGATGAGAAAATAATAATAATGATAAAAGAATATACAAAACTAGTGATGTACAAAGCAACTAGTGATATACAAAACCAGTGATTGCTCAAAGCAATGCACCACCAGCTGACCAATGGCCTGCCAGTCTCCAAGCAGTGGCTGCCACCCCCTCAGCCAAGTCCCCTCAGTGTTATTGTTCAGTATGGTGTCACATGATGTTGAATACTCCTTTGAATTGGGATCAGCTGTCCTGGCTGTGATCCCTTTCAGCTTCTTGTGCACCCCCAGCCTCCTCACTGGCAGAGCAGCATGAGAAGCTGAAAACTCTGACTCAGGGCAAGCACTGCTCAGCTACAATTAAAACATCAATGTGTTGTTCTCATCCTAAATCCCAAACATGGCACTGTAACAGCTACTAGGAAGAAAATTCACTCTATGCTAGCAAAAACCAGGACAGCATGCCATTCTGGCACCGAAACTAGAAGGCAGGGGAGAATAAACACTTATAGGCAACTGTTATGTCCTGTCTTAAGTACATGCTTTAAAACTAATTAAAGCACTACAATGACTAGATTTCCACTTATTACAGTAGCTTGTATGCCTAGTGCAACTAGAGACACACTGATGTAGGCATCTTAATCTCAGCTTGCATCTACTATGCACTTACTAAAATGGTTTTTTACTACCAGAAGACTCATGTTCTTGACATTCCCTGACAGAAATAAAGGTACTGCATCAGTTGAGTCACATTTGTAGAAGTCTGCTACTTGAACAAGTGTTGTGCCTGCTTCTGCTCAGGCCAGTGCAAATAAGTTGCTGCTTGCACTGATAATTTATTTGAAAGAAGACAAATGTTTCCTTCCTTTTTTTTAGACAGATACTTAGTTATCAGAATAGTAAATTTGTGATTTTTAAGAGACTGAACTTCTATTGTCAAAACAACCCAGATGGCTACCTGATTTTTCAGTGGATGGAGGCAAAAGGAATCCTCACTTCATAGACTGACAGGAAATTGCCAGAGCTTGTCAGAAGATGTTTTTTTCCTCCAGACATAACAAGAGCTTAAATTGCGTATGTTGTCACATAAGTAAATTTTTGGAGTCGATTTTCATACTCATGGGTCTTTTAGCTGCACTTCATCTTAGTATTTTGTAAACAGATTATTTTTCACCTTTGCACCCTTGAGATGTCTTTTATTCACGACTACACACCCACACAATAATTATGCACAGAATGACACTGATTTTACTGTAAAGTAATAGATGAGAAAAAGTGTTGCATTTATTTGACCCTCCCCCATTTTGAAGAACTTTTAAAAACACCACTGTTGACAGTTAGCTCTGTGTACCCATCCAGAAAGATGTGTTTTTAAAATTTTAACTCACCTTTTTCTACTTCAAATAAGATAATACTTCATTTTAAAAAGTTGATAGTACTAATGTTAAATATTAAAAGATGGCAGTCTGTGCTAATGTTTAAATTGTTGGATTGTAATTTACTTCTGAAATAAGCATTAAGTGGTGAAATAAAGAGTCCTTTCCAATTTTAGTGATTTAACAGATCCATCTTCTTAATTTCATACTTGCCATAAAGAAAAACCTCTAATATTTTAGGTACATTCAGACATTTTAATAGCTTTCTGTTTCTACACACTTCTGGTTTTGTTTACAAAAGAGAAAATGATAATATTCTAAATACTACTGACTGTAAATAATTCCATCTCCTCTGTAGAAAATAAGAAAAATGTACTGAGATACTATTTATTTCAATTTAGGTAATGCTTAGAAAGCATTTTCTTTACTTAGGTCAGTTTTGTTGAAAGTTCAGTCATTTATAAATTAAAATGAAAAACATGATTTCAAACAACAGTACAAACTCAGGAAAATCCTATTAATATATAGCTATAAATATATACAGTAATATATAAAAATATTTTATAATATATAATATATATTTTATATATAACAGCATATAATATTTGTAATTATATATACATATATACCTATATTAATACACATGTTTACAGGTATATGTGTACATATACATATTTAATAAATATATTAATATATTTCATCCAAGGAAATCCACTAAAATTAAAGAAAAATTAACCATTCTCTGGCAATTGAACACTTCCATTGATAGCACATAAACTGTACAGTATATAGGATCTTCAAAATACTTCATCTTGATGAGGACAAAACATTGATACTTTAACTGATACATCTGTATGCTTCATAGCCTCCAAACAGTGTAATATATTGCACTGATCATCTGTTCATGTCAAGATGATAAAACAACTGAGGGAAGAACATGGAATTAAACACTTGTTTACATTCAAAATATTTAGTGGTATTGAGATTAACAGTTGGAACATCTTATTTCCCCTTTGAAAATTGTTGACATGCGAATGTTCTCATAATATGCTTGGGCTTTTTTATTAAGTGATTTATATTTTTCTGCAGTGAAAATCATTTTACCATCATCGAAGGTAATAAGCCATTCAAGTTAGTTTATTAACAGTTTTGAACATTATAAAGTTTACTGGACACTAAAGGAAGCAAATCTGAAGTGGTCCAACTTTAGAAAACAGATTTTAAATGTTGAGTTAATACTGTCACTGACATCAGATTATTGAAATTAGTTCTGATTGAATATTTACTCCCATTTCCTTCCCTCCCTCCCCCTTCACCTAGAATTTTTAAAATTTTAAGCTCAAGGATGTAATTTTTCATTTTGGAGGGGTGGTTTTCTACTGCTGGGGGACACAGACACAATGAAAGAAATTATTTTGATGAGAAAACAACAGTCAGATGAAGAGATCTAGATAATGAAGTAACTGAATATGGGATTTTTTGTCCAGCCTCACACTCAAATTTTCTCATGTACTTTCTAAACAGACGGTATAAATTATTATGCAGAATTTTCTTTCTGTCTGTCTTTCTTCTCTTCAGCCTAAAGAGAGAATCATTTGTTATTTGATTACAGACAACACTTGCACTTGTGAGAGAAAACATATTCTCATATCTTTGAGGGTATAAAGGTGAAGTAGCTATTTATTTTTAATTTTAATTGTATATACTGGCTAGCTGTGTGATGGTTGGCTTGGATGGGGAGGGGGGAACTCCATTCCCAGGGGTTTCTCAGCCCTGGGGCTTGGAGGGGATCGGTGCTCCCCTCTCCCTCCCTCCACGTGGTCCCATGGCCGCACACACAGGGACGTGTAGGGAGAAGGGAAGAGGACGTTTATTGTTGGGGGTTGACATATATAGCTTCCAGGAGGATTCACAGAGTAACCAATGAGAAGTTCAGGGGGTACAGGGACACCAATAGCAAGAAGGGGTTAACAACTACTAGGAAACTTCCTGATATCTTCTCAGGACATTCCTGAGACAGAGATAATAGTTGCCATGGGGGGTCCTGGGAAGAAGAAAGTGAGTTAGCAAAAAGACTACAAAAAGCCATATTGAAACATGTTTAAACAATAGTTTCTCATATACTGCAGACCTAACTGCCACATAGCTGTATGTTGAGGTATTGTGAAATAGAGCATTTGTTCTCTTTTAAACGTTTCTTTCTCCTCTATTATTTGTGAAAACTCTAACCCCACCATATACATGAACACTCAATAATATGCTGAAGAACTTCCTTCCAAAAGATAGGAAAGTTATTCTTTTTCCAGTAGAAAAAATAGATCCAAAATTCTGCTTTCAAATATGAATATAGAAGTGACCCATGTAACATGTTATGTCAGAAGTTATTTCTTAGTGTTAAATAAGATACTTCAGTTTTTACTCATTCCCAGTATAGGTAAGGTTGAGGACATTTGCATTACTCTTCAGAATTGTCTAAGATTTTCTAATTTCAGAAGTAAAAGTACCTTTTGCAAAGTATCCCCTAGTAAATAAAAAGGCAAATCTATTTAATGAAAAATTAATCTTTTAATGAATGCTTCTTCAAGTAAGGAATGAAATTTTCTGAACTACATTTTCAATTTCCAATTACACTTTGTCCACCTTAGTTCCAGCCAATGAATCCTTTTATACTTTAAAACACTGACTGCTTTATTCATGTACTGTATCAGTAGCAGTGTGAGAAAACTGAACGAATTTGACTTTTCTTCTCCATTCACAGGCACCTGGAAAGTATTAAAACGTACATCTCTGTTCAACAAAGTATTTTCAGTTAAATGCAGCTGAGGCAATAAACCTCACATACTAGTGAATATTATTATCTGGAGTTTGTTAATCTACAAACTAGTACCAAAGAGATTCTCAGTTATGCAATTTCTTGAGATCATTATATGAAATTTCATTACTGTTCAGATCTGAAAGAAAACTTAGTAAAAGTCTTCTGAGAACCACAGTGGTTAAATGTTCTCTGTTTCTAAGTCTGTTTGAAAATTGCAAGAACAAATGTAGAAGGAACAGTGTGAACACTAAAGTGTTTCTAGCATTGGTGTTTGTTGTTTTGGTTTTTGTTTGTTTTTAATTTACTTACTTTCTTGTGTTTATAGATGTATATATATACTTATATATATACATTTGTCTGAATCCTGTGTCAATGAATATTGCTTTACCTTTTAAGAAAATTAATTTTTCTGTATATGTAGAATTTTTTGTAGAACATTTTTTGTAGAAAATTTTGTAGAAATTTTTGAAATGTAGAATTTTCTGAATATGTAGGAGAAAGACAGAGAGCCGAGAAAAGTGATTAGAGTGGAAAGTGAGGGATTGTGAAGGAAAGATTTAGGTGACAAGATGGACAGTAATAAGGAGATGGAACCTGTAGGGAATCTGTTGAAAAGAAAAACTTCTTGTATGATACATAACCTGGCTGGAATCTAGTATGTGCTAGTTAGATCGAAGAGTTAGACAGGACAAATCTTAGAAGATACAAGATGGTGTGAGCAAGGAGAAATGTTAAAAAATGAGTCTGCCAGTATCCTCAAATTCAAACTGTGAAAATTCTCCTTCCTGACATGAAATAGCTGAAACCTAACATAAAAGTTTGGGTTAACAAGGTGCTTTTTGGACTGTATAGAGTGGATTGATGAGCAGTTAAAAACAGCATCATGCAGAGTTGTCAGGGTTTAAAGACCTTAGCTTGCATGGCTTTTTTGTCTCTTTCTTTGCATAGCAAGAACTGCAAAATTATCTTAATCTCATAGGATCATAGAATAGCTTGAGTTGGAAGGGACCTTTTAAAGGTCATCTACTCCATCCCATCTGAAGTGAGCAGGGACATCTTCAACTAAATCAGGTTACTCAGAACCCCATCTAGCCTGTTTTTTTATGTTTCCAGGAATGGGGCATCTGCCACCTCTCTGGGTAAGCTGTTCCAGTGTTTTACCACTCTCATTGTAAAATGTTTTTCTTATGTCTAGTCAAAAGTGACCCTGCTTCAGTTTAAAACTATTAACCTTTGTCCTATCACTCCATGCCTGGCTAAAAAGTTTGTCCCCATCTTTCTTATAGGCCCCCTGCAAGTACTGAAATGCCATAATAAGGCCTCCAAAGAGCCTTATCTTCTGCAGGCTAAACAGTCCCAATTCTCTCAGCCTTTCCTCATGGGAGAGTTGCTCCATCCCTCTAGTTATCTTTGTGGCCCTCCTCCGGACCTTCTCTAACAGGTCAATGTCCTTCCTGTCCTAGGGACCTCAGAGCTGGATGCAGTATTCCAGATGGGATCTCATAGGGGCAGAGTAGAGGGACAGAATCACCTCCCTTGACCTGTTGGCCACGCTGTTTTTGATGCAGCCCTGAATATTATTGCCCTTCTAGGCTGCAAGTGCACATTGCTGGGTCACATCCAGCCTCTCATTCATCAGCACCCCCCAGTCATTCTCAGCAGGGCTGCTCTTGTTCTATTTATCCCCCAGCCTGTATTGATAGCACGGGTTGCCCCGACCCAGGTACAGCACCTAGCACTTGATCTTGTTGAACCTCCAGAGCTTTCCATGGGCCCACTTGTCAAGCTTGTCCAGGTCCCTCTGGATGGCATCCCATCTTCCGGGGATGTCAACTGCACCACTCAGCTTGATGTAGTCTTCAGACTTGCTGGGGGTACACTTGATGCCTCTGTCTATATCATTGATGAAGACACTGAACAACATTGGTCCCAACGTGGAATCCTGAGGGACACAGCTTGACCCCAATGTCCTTCAGGGATCTGTTGACCATTTCCCTCTGGATGCAACTGTCCAACCACTTCCTCATCCACCGAACAGTTCACCCATCAAATCCATCTGTTTCCAGTTTAGAGAGATGGATGTTGTGGATGACCTTGTCAAAGGCTTTACAGAAGTCCAGAGAGATGTCATTCCTTTGTCTATTGTTGCAGTTGGTCCATTGTAGAAGGTCACTAGGTTGATTAGACAGTCCTTGCCCTTAGTGAAGCTGTGCTGACTGTCCCAAATCACCTCCCTGTTCTCCGTGTGCCTTAGCATAGCTTCTCTTCCATGATCTTCCATAGGTTCTCTTCCATGATCTTCCCAGGATCAGAGGTGAGGCTGACAGGTCGGTAGTTCCCGGGGTCTGACTTTCTACCCTTGTAAAAATGGGAAAAATGTTTTTCCTTTCCCAGTCCTCTGGGATTACACCTGACTACCATGACTTCTTAAGTATCATGGAGAGTGGCTTGGCCACTACATCAGCTAATTCCCTCAGTACTCTGGGATGCAGTCCACCAGGTCCCATAGACTTATGTATGTACAGGTTCCTCAGGGGATGAACCTGATTTTCCCTTACAGTGTAAGGGACTTTGCTCTTCCAGTCTCTGTCTTGCAGTCTGTCCACTCGAGAGGTGTGGGAAGACCGGTTGACAGTGAAGATTGAAGTGTTTGCAAATAAAATTATGAGATCTGTTATCATTACTATTGTCAGTGATATCAGCAATCTCTTGTGTTCTAACATAGTCAATATACTAAGAGCACTTCAGAGTCCTCAGGTCCATACCTAAAATGCTTAAAAAACCCAGTCCTTAGTGTTTTATAAACTAAATATTAGGAAAAGAGTAGAAGACAGAACAGAAAACCCACTGCTGTATAAATCAACCGGCACGTTGACTCCAGTTGGTGCTCTGGCCTCTCTGCATTTCAGAAGAATTTAGCAAAGTTGAAGAAAGTCCAGAGGAAGCAAAGATCATCAAACATATGGATAAATTTCTGATTGAAAAGTGATTGACCTGTGTAGGACCCTTCAGCTTGGAAAATAAATAGAGCTGTAGGAGGAGGGGAGATACGCAGATTGGAAAGTCGTGAATCACAGGGATGGTATTTGAAATATTTATTAGGTCTGTTTTGGATTCCAAAATTGAGACACATACTTCACAGTGACTTACCCAAAGTCACCCAGAAAGTTACCAGTGGAGTAGGGCACCAAGGCTTTTGAGCCCGAATCTGGAGCAGCTTGAAACTATGTAGTGCTAACTCTTCCAGTTTTCACAAAGCTGGCAGAATTGCTTAGATAATTCTGGTTTAGTTTATAGTACTACCCTGATACACTATGATATATAGAAATACTTATGAAGGGAATCCTTGACTTGAAGGACATATATTCAAATTCAATAAGGCTGACTTAAATTCAAAAGGGAATATTGACTTTGCAAAAGTAAAACAAGCTGCTCTTCTCATTTAATTGGGATTAAAAGCAATACCTTTTAATTCCTAACATATATGTCTAGTGTATAAGTGTAACAGGTAAATAGCATAAGCAGGTTTATAATTGGAAATATAAGAAGATATATATTTCATTTGTAGACAGTGTAGTGTTGGGTTGTTTGTCTTTTCATGAAAGGTTCATGTTTAAATAATATTTTTCCATATATATTTCTCAAACCTATATAATTAAGTAAATTAATTATAAAAATATAATTCTGGTTTTGAAAGAAATTTCAATTAAAATAAATTTACATTCTTGTTTGTTGAATCCATTTGAGCACACTCTTTTGACACTTAGAACAAACTGGTCAATAGTACTTAACCTAAGATTCATTCAAATTCCCAATGACCCTAATGGGAATTTTTGAATATCAACCGACCTGGAAAAAATTGACAGAATCAAAGAATGGGTATCATAGAATCATAGAATGGTTTAGGTTCAAAGAGTCATTAAAGATCATCTAATTCCAACCCCCTGCCATGGTCAGGGACACTTTTCACTAGACCAGGTTGCTCAGAGCTCCATCCAGCTTGGTCTTGATAAGGGTAAGTTTGAAAAGGACCCTGGTGGGCCATCTGGCCCAACCTCCCTGCCCAAGCAGGGTCTTCCTAGAGCACATTGCACAGGATTGTGCCCAGATGGTTCTTGGATATCATATATTCATCCTTATACCTCTTGTGGAGTCTATCACAATGTCATTTTAATGTCATGCTTAATTGATATTGGTCTTTGTACAGAGGCGAAATGTCTCTTTTTGGTCAACTTTGTGCTCCCTTTTTCTTAGAATTAATGTGATGTGAGTTTTTTATTTATTTTTTTAAAATTTATTATTTCCTGAGGGAACAAATTTACTTCTGAAAACTCTCAGTCACTTCTATCCAATAACTTTTTCTTACATTTGAAAGAAGTTGGTTTGAAACTCTGTAGAATCTTTCGAAAGTTCTTGCCTCTACAAACATGGTCATAGTACCATTTAATTTAGGTAAAGTAAATATCTAGCAATGACTGTAAAACTGCTGACAGTGTTGACAAAAGCCCGATTCTAAGGTGCCTTTCAACCTCAACCATTCTGTGAAAATCTGAAACGTTGAGATCCGGTGAGCAACCAGATACCTCAAAATTTGACATTCTTAAGTTCTATCAACCAAGAAGTGTAAGAAGTATAAAAAACCAGCTGCCATTTCTGAAAAATCACAGAATCACAGAATTGTTGGAGTAGGGTTGGAAGGGACCTCTAAAGATCATCTAGTCCAATCCCCTGCCAAGGAAGGGTCACCTGGAGCAGGTTTCATAGAAGCGTGTTGCGGTGGGTTTTCAATGTCTCCACAGAGGGAGACTCCATGACCTCCCAGAGCAGCCTGTTACAGTGCTCTGCCACCCTCAACCTAAAGTTCTTCCACATGCTGAGGTGAAGCTTCTTATGTTTTACTTTATGGTCATTGTTCCTCTTCCTGTTGCTGGGCACCATTGAAAAGAATCTGGCACTATCCTCTTGGCAGCTACCTTTGAGATATTTATATGCATTAATAAGATGCAGTCTTCTCCTTTCTAGACTAAATAGGTTCAGCTCCCATGGTCTCTCCTCATAGGAGCGGTGCTCCAGACCCCTAATCATCTTTGTGGCCTCCTCCAGTCTCTCTCCAGTAGCTCCTTGTCTTTCTTGTACCGAGGAGCTCAGAACTAGCTGTGTAGTGGACACAGCACAACAGATGTGGCCTCACTGGGGCTGAGTAGAGGGGAAGAATCACCTTCCTCAACCTGCTGGCCACACTCTTCCTACTGAATGGCAGCACAACCTTCAAGTGTATCAGCCACTCCTCCCATTTTTGTATCATCAGCAAACTTGCTGAGAGTACATTGTCTCCCTTCATCCAAGCGACTGGTGAACAAGTTGAATAAGACTGGACTCAGTATTGGTCTGTGAGGAATGCCACTGACTACAGGCCTCTAACTGCTGATCATGACCCTCGGAGCTCTGCCATTCAACCAGTTTTTGATCCACCTCACTGTCCATTCATCTAACCCACATTTCCTACGAGGATGTTATGGGAGAGAGTGTCAAACTGCCATGTTTTTAGACATGCCAATAAATCTTTTTGCTGTAGAAGATTTCTCTTTGTAAGCATTTTTCTGTACAACAAAAAGATAAGGGAAGATACTTGCAGTAACGGAGGCAGCTATTTTGGATATTAGTCATTTTGGCTATTAAATGAGAACACTTCCATTGCTATCATTGTGTTTTGGTGCAAAATTGCCTGAAATGCTCATTAAGGCAATGCATATGTAACTCTTTTTAAAATGAAATTTATTTTAGTGTGTAAGCATTTACTTCAAGGCATCTTGAAATTGTTTGCTAATGCATCACTGGGGGCATCTCAAAAGGAATATTTTCCTGAGGCAAAGCTCTTGTTTTGCACTGGATGCCACTTCATAGCTTAAAAGTTCACTTACTGCCCACTTGGTGCTGACAGCACGTAATGTTCTGCAAGAGTAGCTTTATCTCTGTAAAGTCTAAGTGGTTTTTGAATCAGTTTTTATACTGAAGGAACCTTTTTGCTTCCCAGAGAATTATTTTCATCTCTCTTAGGACCTGACCTTTCTTTAAAAGTATTATTTTTTAAACTGTCCTGACCTTTTAGATAAAATCAAAAAATAAAATATGGTACAGTTTCATTTATAAATCATTCAGCTTTGCTTTTATTTATCATTAACATTTATACTCCTTAGAGATTATTTATTTATTTATTCTGAGTGAGAAAAAAAGGGAAAAAGAATTCTTCTCTTTAAATGTAATGCTTTGCTTTGTTCATAGGAATTGTATTTTTCACAGTAATAACAGACAAGCAAGGGCTCTTGGCTCCCTGAAGGCTGATGAGCTGGGGACCACAGTGGGTTGGGGTTGAGGCCAGCAGGGCTGGGCTTTGCAGCCAGTGCTGGTCCCACTGCTCCCAGCCAGCGAGCAGAGCAGGCTGTGGGGGGCATCTGGAGGCAGACTCAGTGCCAGGCACCTCCATGGGAAGGAGGACAGGCCAAGGACAGGCAGGGACATTAGCCCCATGGCTGGGCAGGGCAGGGAAGTGGGGACCAGAGGACCAGCTCTGCTGTGGCATCACTGGGACAGGGACTGATGGCTTCAGGTGTGGTCCTTGACCCATGGACATGGATGGGGGAAGGCCCAGGGAAGGATGGACAGTGCTGTTTAAGCCCATTAAAACTCTCAGAGTCCTGACAGTTATTGAGGAGTACTTCAGTGGTATAAAATACACTGACAGATAATATGTTTGGTATACAAAATTTCAGACCTAAAGTTAGTTGGATTGTAATGCACTTATATAATATGATATTAGCCGTAGAACCTTTGTATGGCTGAAGGGAACACAATTTGTATGGAATTGGTAATTTATTGTTATTCAAATACAGTTTTAATGGTCTGGTAGTCTAAATTCAGTAATACAGAATAGCATCAATAATAATAATACACTGATAAAAGTTAACTGCCTTCCTACTCTCCACTGTATTTCTCCACTGTATTTTCACCTTTTTCACTGTGCCCTTGGGTGGGGATTACAATTAATTGAGATCATCCAAGGGTTTTTGTTAGAAGGAGTTTGATGTTCCTGGAGATAACGGAGTGAGCTTCCACTTCAGGCTTGGAGTTCAATTTTTTCTTTTTTGTGTGTTTTCTTAACACAGTCTGCCTCTTTCTCATTGTTGTTTACTGAAATCTGAAAGTTGTACATTAGCCTCCCTCAGCCTCACTAAGTATGAAGGGCTATGACTTGCTATGCAGGGACTATGTAGCTTTGTCAGAGCATTGTTGTATGCAGTATTATCAGAGCCCAACATTTCTGAAATAAAATCAGTTCAGGAAATAATAACTTGACCGCTATGAGCTACCAAAAATAATGAAAACATCCTCAGGCCAAGACAAACCTACGTGGGGTCAATATAAATCCCATGGCCTTGTATTACTAATGGTAAAATTATACTTACTAGGCTGCAATCTCTGTTAAGTTTTCTAGACACTGGTAGGGTAAACAGTGCAAAGATGTGCTTAAGTGTTAAAACTTTTCTATGCAGTGAACGTTATGGACTCATAACTGGCAAGATAGCTTTTTTGCAACCTTGTGTTCACCATTTGCCCAGTAAATAGACAACCTTTCTAACAATTTCAGTTTCCTTTTAACAAGCACTAATCTATTTAAAAACAAATAATAATAATAAAAAAACTAAACCCCAAAACAAAACAAAACAGAACACACTCTAAAAATAATCTTCCCTGTAGTGAAGATGTCTACACTGGATAAATTTCTGGAGTCTTTAGTTTAGTAATCTTTAGTGCTAAGTTTGTGTCAAATAGATTCTTGATGTCTAACACGGGATTTAGAATAGAAAATTTGGACATTTAACCTGCTTAGGGAAAATGTTAGATACCTGATGTAGGTACTCAAGAGCAATGATACAAAGATTTTTTGATATTAAGAATAAATGAAAGATGATTATTACTGGTTTTAAGATTCATTATTTTTCCACCTATCTGAATTTCATTGAAAATGTAAAAAAAAGGAGTGTAAAACTCATATCATTATATAGTTCAAGCTTTAGCAAGTATTGTTCTACCTGGAACTGTATATTTGATTTATGAATGCCATTTTACTTGCTAATAACACTGAACAGATATTAAGCAACTAATATTAATATTCTTCTGGCAACAAAAGGAAAGCGTGGATTTAATTTTGTTGAAAAGAAATGAGAGAACTACAATGTGGTAGCATGTCCATGATGACACAGGATAGAGAATTAGAAATCAGAACCTTTAAATTTTAAACTTATCTTTTTGCTAAATGGTTTCTATATACATTGTTGTATACATAATCTGTATAGTAATTATTCTTTAAGATTGGCCTGTTTGATTTTATACTATCCTTAAAAAGGGAAATAAAACTTTCTGTTGCACTATGATTTACAAGACCAAGTTTGAAAGAAAATAAATATATAAGACAATATTGTCAAGGCTTTTAAGTTGACAAATACAATAAAGGTACCCTTTTTAAGATGGCTACAAGTAAATAAGGCACACAGACATGAGTAATTTCCATTCTCAGAATTATATCATTAATTTCATATTTTTATATAGTATTGTAGAGGAATTTATAAGCTGGGTTGTTCGGGGTTTTTTGACAGATTATCTTGCATTACACAGATTTAGCATTGATGCGCATGTCTTTGGAAAAGAAAGCATAGTGTGACTATATGAATATAATTATTTTGTATTTCAAACCACTGGTTTCTCATTTACTAACATTCATTTGTGTTAAACCTTGGTTTTGGTTTTTGTTTTATCTTAAAAGTAATAGGCCTTTCAAAAAGTACTTTCTAAGTTAAACCAACTGAAAGAAGACTATCCATATGTGCGCCTATGTTCGTCATTTTCATATTTTTTTTCCTCTATTAAACAAGCATATGTTTCTGCAATAAAATCTATTATTTGTATATATATATGTAAAAGAAGAAAAAAAAAAAGTGGTAGTTCTCTGTCTATGTCCTTAGTTTAGTGGAGAGGAGATAAATCATGTTAGAGATGTTTGGCATGTCTGTGTTACCAAAACCTAGAAGGTCAATTATGTTTATTAAGATGCATAAATGTACTGTTTTTTCACTATCTACTTAAAAATGTAAAGTGATATTAAGGTCACTGAGAGAAGCATCTAGAAGATCATAGGGACATTCTTTTTGTGTGTACTGAAGGATGCCATATCTCCTGCATCACTGAAAATTTCTGGTTGATGCTTAATTGTTACTTTTAGACTGTTCTGGTATATGTCTTACTGAAGCAATTGATTTACATTTAAAATTGGTATAAAACAGATAAAAAAATAAGAAAGAAATAACAATAGAGAGGTTGATAAAAGGAGAGAGGGGGGAAAAAGCAAGTATAAAAAAAATCAGAAGGGAATTTAGTAGTGCAAGGAACTAACTTATGGTTCCAAAATAAAATAAAATTAATTCTGAATCAATTCACACAATTGTGGACAACATGAAAACAAAAGGAACCCAAAAGTACTTTATTAAACTTCTGGCTAGACAGCTTTTGAAGTCTTTGCTATTTGTATAAATCCAGGGATCATTGCCTCTTTGAACAACAGTCTAGAAATTTGTTTTGAACCATATTTTTTTTCCAGTCATATATTTCTTTAAATCCACAGTTTTATTTCTTTTCTAACTATCTGGGAACTGACAATCGATTTGGTCAGAAGAATGTTTTATGTCAACCATTAACACTGATTTTATGTTCTCAAATATATGTTTACATATCTGATTCTTTTCTATTACTTTTGTGTAAATCAACAGAAGCAGAACTGTAATTTGAACTTAAGAACAGGTAAAGGTAGTAGAAATTTCTGAAGAATAAAAAATGTGATTTTTTAAAATAATAAGGTTGGAATGACGTATTTAATGTATGTTAAAAAAGTCAAATAAGCTGTTATATCTACACTAACTTGAACAGTGCCTTAGCAGATCCAGAATATATTCTTCTAATTAGCTTTGTAACTTTATTGGAAATTTCTTGCTAGCATCAGATATTTAGTGACAGAGAACATCAAAGAGAACAGTTAATTAAGATAGAAAAAAAGAAGTCTTCTTAAGAGGATGCACTGGTCACTCCAAAGTTAGTTAAGTGTAGGAAATTTTTAAGGAAGCTAAATAAGTCTTGGCTAAAAGTCCTTGAATATCTGAAAGAAGAATGAAGATAATTTTTAAATTCTATATATAATTTTAACCAGCTCTTTTTCTCTTTAATGAGATATGCATTTTATTTTTTGCTGAAGACAATCTAAACTTCTTTCTCAATTACCCACTGCAAAACGATAGACTGGCTTACTTGCTAATAAGAAACACAGGAAAAGTTCCAGGCTGACCTCATGTCAGACACCTCATTAGCACTTTGCTACCATCTGAGTTCCATTTAGGGTCATCTGCATTAAGGACCTTTAGCTTTGCTTGGGGAATCTGTGGCTGGATCATATGTGTCACAAGGACTAATAAAGTCCTGTATCTTGAATTCATTCTGAATAAATAAGATAGTGAATATCCCTGTTTTCTTTCACATATCGAACTCAACCTGGTTCATAGCAATTAATCAGCAAAATTAATGCTAATTAATTAGAATACAGTTGGACAGTATCCTTAGATTACATTTATTTGGTCTTACGAACAATTTGCTTGTTTTCATCTGTTCTTTCACCACTGCAGTTAAAAAAATTATATTTAGAGAATAGTCATAAATGGGCCAGACTCTCTACCTAGAGTCCAGTAACAAGTTTGGTAGTACAAGGGTCTGTTTTGGTTCATATTCTGCTCATATTCTGCTCATATCCATGAGCTTGAATGAAGGACAGAGCGCATTCTTACTAGATTTGCAGATGACACCAAAATGTTTGTCATTGTAGTTGAGGACCAACAGTCATATAGTCGAGGACAGGGTTGCCATAGGAACACAGACAAACTGGAGGAATGAGCCAAGAGGAATCCTCTGGAAGTCAGCAAAGGCCAGTGTAAAGTTCTGCGCTTGAGGAGTAAGAACACCCGGCAACAGGACTGTCTGATAGAAAGGAGCTCTGCTTTATAGAGCCTGTGTGTTGTAGCAGACAGCAAACTGAGCATGGCCCGGCAGTGTGCCCTGGCAGCAAGAAAGGCCAACAGCATCCTGAGTTACATTAATAAGATTGTAGCCAGTACAGTAAAAGGAAGGATTATTGTTCTTTACTCAACATTGCTGTGATCATAGCTGGAATAATGCATCAAGTTTTGGGCCTCATGACAGGGAAGAGGGTTTTTCACTGAAACAAGTTTAGTAGAAGGCCACCAAGATGATTGGGGGCTGGAACACTTGCCCTGTGAGAAGAGGATGAGGAAGCTGAGATTTTTCAACACGGAGAAGAGGGGAAATCGAATCAGAAAGCTTTCTCAAGTTATAGTCTCCTAAAAGGGAAAATAAAAAGATAGTTTTCAACAAGCATTTTCACTCTATTAGATACCATTTTTTGCCTTATTTTTGTTTTCTGATGAGTGCTTCTGCAGAGTGGTCAAAGGCAATTATTATCTCCCTAGTTTATTACATCAGGAATTGTAATAGTTAGTCCATTAGGTTAATTTAAATGGGAACTTCCACTGTGAGTTTGTATGGGGTAAATTTTCTTTGCTATCATGTTTACAATAGGAACCCTGTGTATACTTGTAGTATATTGCATATGCAAAGTGTGTATATCTAGCACAGATTCATAGTCTATTTTTGGAGCTTTGTTTCAGGCAAATGTCAAAGGCTAATGCCTCTTTCCTTTACTAAAAATGAACCTGGAATCAAGAACAACTTCCACTCCTATATAAATAGAAAGACTTATGGGTCTCCCATATGTTTGCATTATCCTAAGTTTTAGCAGTTACAACACTTTTGAGTAGTGTTTTGTTCAGACTAGTTTTCTGAACTGAAATGCTCTGTAGATCATCAGCTTGATCTCTTTCCACTTCAACATAGTTACAAATTTTTATGTGTAACTATCACTTCAAAGCTTTCCTTGTGTAAGCAGGCTAATTTAATACGTGAAAGCTCCTTGGTTTTACTGATTTTAATCAGTTCTCTTTCCACAGGGACTCACTTGTCCAGTCTAGTAGGTCTCAGCTGGGTTGGTCAGGTTCGCTTTCTTTGTGAACACATGCCCTGAGCAACAATTATTCTTTCTTACCTCCACATCCTTATTGCTTCTTTGTATGGTGCAGCCTGGCAGTTCCTCAAGCCTCAAATTTTCTCAGTTGCTGCTTGTGAATTCAAAGCTATGACCTACCTCTGAGATGACTTCAGCTGACTGAAAATTGTTGGTTTAAACTTTTCCCAAAAAGCAGAGTTCAGTCTTCTTTTCTTCTGTCTTCTACCATTTATCATTGCTAGATTTTATTTTCTTTTTTTCTTTATTTTTTCTTTTTTTAACCACAGTTTTAAAAGTAAAATAATATGTGAGTATATTTTAGTTCATAAAGGAAAATATAATTTTTAAAATAATCTCTTTGACAAACTGAAATGTCAGATATGACTGCAGATGACTGAAATAGAGAGTATCTTACAATGCCCATACAACATAGGTGCTTCAATTGGTCTAAAACTTTCCATAAAATGCTAAGACACCAAAGGTCAGGCTTTTACAGATTATAAATTACATTTAGAGAAACATCAATGGATCTATTCTATGCAGTAGCTGATACTTACAAGATTGTTTATACATAACATACACTAGTTTTCTCTCAAAAATCCTCCTTGTAAATTAGACAATACTGTTTGACTTTACTGATCTGCTTTATGAGTTCTTTTCTGCAGTGTAAGTGGATGTGGAAGCCTAGCAAGTTATGTGTTCTTCTTGAAAGTTGCCTCTGTGTCAAAGTAGTACTTTTCAATGTATAAGCTCTGCAGCTTTAGTTAAGTTTAATTTTTCTTGCTTTTTTCTTTTGAGATGAATTTTCTTTTAAGTTGTTTTCATTTGAAGTGCTGTACCTCTTTAAATCAGTTGCATAGAACAGGTCATTTGACTGAGATTCTGAATCAAGTTTTGCTTTGAGCTTGATATTGGAAGCAGGTGACTGCTTGTTCTTGTACATTTTCTTGCATGAAAAAGATGCGTCCACATAGATTTTGTTTTAATAGTAGTGATTATGTAACATACATTGTTTTCTTTAATTTAATCTACATTTTTTCTATTACAAAATCTCTCTCAGCTATGCATTTATATTTTCTGTGTTTTAAACTTGATACCAATCTGTCAAAATTTATTGTAAACTGAATCATAAATAGTCTAGTCCTTTGATATTATACGTTGTTGTGACAGTTTTCTTATTTATTCTGAAATAAAGAATAAAACATGTCTAGGTCTATTTTAGCTTGTCATCATAGGACAGTAAGTAGTTTTTGGTTTGGTCTCTGACACATAAACTGACACACAAACCTGGAATCTTACATGGTGCTTTTACATTTTTCTTAGTTTTGCAGAGGAAACCACCACTATGATTTAGAAGTGCTATATTGCACAACAGATCTTAAGACAATAAATGTAAGACATCAAAAATAATATGTACCTACAGCAGCTTTATTACTCGTCTATATAACACTAAAGTTAGTATTTTTTAATAGTACAATGAAATAAAACATCTTTAGCCTAAAATTTCTGCAGTAAACAAGATAGACTTTATTAGCAAGACTGAGTATTTTTGACATGAGAATCTGTTCCATTTATTTATACAGAACATTGGAGAATTCTGATCAGAGATCTGATATGCCTTGTGCATGAAAAATGATATATATTTCTTAGTTCCTCGGAGAGTCTTATTCCCATTTCCTAGTGCATAGGTTTTTCTAACAGTGGGAAAACTTCTTTTCATCCTGACTGTAAGGACAAGTCTCACTACACTTTAAGGACAAGTCTCAAAGGCTGTGGGAGAGGACAACTCAAAAGTAAAAAGAGAAGTGTGGAACATTACTGTTGGAATGACTGTTCAAGAGCCCTTAATCATTATTATGGAATAAAAAAGCCATATTTTAAAGATACAAGTATAACATATACAGTTCATGCTAACATCAACTTCGTTTATGCAAATTTTTATGGTGAATTTTTTTATGCATTGCCCAGTCATTTATTTGTTCCAGTCAAGGTGGAGTTTCTACTGTGTTAGATGTTCTGAATGCTCACAGGTGAGAGACTTGGCTTCCAAACATCTGCAGCCAAATGTGGGGAATAGGGAAGGATGAAAATGTTAATAAAATATAAAAATATGAAAAATTCTACATGGGTTATATATTTTAAGCACTAAAAAACTCAGAAGTGCTAATAATGTTTTCATAGACAATTTTTTAGCTTGTCAAACATTTGGTGACTAGGGTTTTTGAGTAAAATAATCTGGCCTATTACAGTAATCAGAGATCAAAAAGAGAATTACACATGAAGCCTCTGTACAATCTTAAGTATAAATAATTATGCGGAGATGGTTTTTTTAAATGTGTACTTTTCATTATCCATCTACCCTTGGCCTTATGTCAAGTTTAAATGGGCTTTTAGAGCCCTGTCAAGCTTTGATGAAAAGAATGAACGTATTTGGCAGCCTTATTAGCAGTTGGAGTATGGAAGCTTTGCCTGCTGCCTAGGTTACTATATAATGCTGCTGTTTCACTCCTCAATAGGATGGTTATCACTTTTCTACACGTAGGGGTCCTTTTAATGATATAGCTGTATTTTTGCTCTAGCCATGCTGATTTCAGGACTGAATTTGCAGAGGTGAAAATTATGTGCTGTCATTATGCCTGGTACAAAAGTTTATAGTGTAAGTTTTGAGGCCATTTAAAACTTAACATGCAATATCGCTATAATTACAAAATGTTCACTAGCATTGAACAATGTTCTGATTGCTTCAAATTTTTAAATAAAGCATATTGACTTTCCTCTTTTCATGTCAGTTGTCTTTACTATGTTAAACAGAGGGAAATTTAATCTTTTAGATTGATCAGGAAAAACACAGTTCAAAAGAAAGAGTTAGCATCCAGTGCTACTGTGTGTCCCACAGGTTCTTCTTTCATCAAAACTGCCTCCACTGGTGAGTTAGAGGAGCATATTGCGGCCACTACTGGTGCCATTACTGTTGCTAGCACATCTGCTGATGTTGCTGTATCCAGTGCAGTGACCACCCATAAACAACCTTCTGAAGAACAACAAGTGCAAGCTCTGAAAGTAAGAAAATCAATTCTGGAGTCGGCCACTTGCAAGGAAGCGCTCTCTCTTCATCAAGCAAATTTACAAAGCTCAAGAAGACGACCAAGAAATGCTGAGCAGATAGAAAGAACTAAAGAACTTGCAGTTGTTACTCATAGAGGTATTGGATATTATTTTACTTGTGCCCATGTAGTTATGCAAAAATATTTTGTATAAGTTAAAAGTGAAAGTTCAGGTATCCATTCAGGAAATGTAATTGAACCAAATGGGAAAGGGATTAAATCTGCCTAAATTTGCATTCTAATGGGACAACCAAATGGAAAAATGAAATTAGTAATAATATTGTCTTGGTAATTTTAATTGATTTGATTTATAAAAAGACAAAAGGGAAAGATAAGGAATTTTCTTTTGATGCCACTTTACAGCTTATATCATTATATTTCATATTAAAGCCTAGTAAGTAACATCTGATGAAAGTTTAGACAATTGAGATTAGGATATTAATCTATTCTGCATATGTGTTTAGAGATAATTAACTATAGCGTAGAAATGTACTTTATAAATAGCTGCTGTTCTAAACTAGTAGGTGATGCAGTTGTACTCATTCCCCTTCTGCTTATATCTTCAGCAAAATTTTGGCTTTTTAAGACACCTGTACATTTTCATTCCATCAAACATGAAATCAATGATCAAAGTAACATTTAGAACACTAGGAAATTCAGTTGCAAGTATTAAAGTGGTAAAGCTAAGGATTTTGTATGATCCTGTACTCACATTATTTAATCCATGTGCTAAAGTATCAATAATGAACAACATTTGGAGTAAAGACCAAGCATAATTTGATGTGTAAAAAGGTAAATGTCTATATGTGAAACATGAGGATGAGAAAAAGCAATGCTGGAATGTCTGAATTTAATCAGCAGACATTCAGAAAAAAGAATTAATGTAGTGGATTTTTATACATACACAAGTTCAGAGAGGATCAGATTAATTTAGCAGAGTATTTGTTGAATATAATTTATTATATATTTTAATTTTTCATGTTAATCAATTGTACATAAAGAATTTATCAACACAAATACGAAATATATATGGTGGAGAAACATCTTTTATAGCAAAAGCAGTTTGCAGAAGTCTCATTATATGACTGATATTTTGTAAAGACTTATTTAGATTGGAATCTGTTGTCATACTGGATAGTCATCTAGTATAATTTTTTTGGCTTCCTTTACTAATATCTTTTGAAACAGCAGATCTACAGTTCTTCAGAAGTTTAAAACATGTAATTTAAGTAGAGCAACTAAAAACCAGACATAGTATTTGGTTTGCACATGAAATATAAATCACTAAACAGCTGTTTATATTTAATGTGTATTAATTTCAGTACAAATCTGAAGTGCTTACTGGTTATTGACTGGTATAAAATAATCAACAATTGGTTTGTGCTGGTTGTGTGGGTATGCATTCATTTCAGAATATCTTTGATCCAGTTAAAAAAAGCAGGCTTATTTTCAGTTAAGAGAGAGTATCTGAAGGCCTGTAATAATATCTTCTATTTTAAAGAGGCATGAGTGTACTAATTTGGCAGTTAAATGTGATAGGCAGGAATTTTTTTTCCATTTCCTGCTTGGAATCATTACACTGCAGTGTCCTCTCCACTGTTTTCTCAGTGTCCCTCTCTTCTCTGACCTATTCTTTAATACAAGATATAGGGAAGGCATATGCTTCTACATTATTTTGTCATTTTAAAGTGCTAAACATTAGATTATGAAAAGAAAGAATAATTTAGAGACAAGATGCTGCTAAAATAGTGTGATAGTGCTTATTTGTCACAAAATAAAGTGGTATCACAGGTATGAAACGGTACAACAAACCACGTGTAACTAACTCCGAATTGTATTGACACAGTCGTATTGGGGAAAAAAGCCCACACCTACTTTGGTGTGCATTTTATTCCCTCATGATATTTAAAGCATTGATTTTGCTAACATTGTTTATAGAAAATCTTTATTTTTTATTATGTCATACAGAAGAGTGTATGTGTGCCTGTTCTTACAGTGGTATGCATATACTGAGGAAAAATTTACCATTTTTACCTGGCAAACACCAATATTTGATAGTGTACTTATAACAGTCGTTAAAACATATCAAATGAGCCTCAATAAATAACCAGGAATTTTCTTCCATAAAATATTCTTTATTACAAAGACATATTCCAAAGGAACTTTTGTGAATGTGAGATCATTGTTATTTGACTTGAAAGAATTTCCATTATGGAGGGATATTTCACAGATGTTTCTACAGTTTCCTGTAGGTTACTATTGAAATATTTAAACTTCTCTTTGACAATGAAATGTACACAAAAGTCTAAAAACTACTTGTCTTGCACTGCATATTCAATTTCTATGGAACTATATATGAGCTATTTAAGAATTTTATATCAATTGCTTTTTAAATTATTTCTCTATTTAATAGACATTAAAATTAGATTTTGCTTTAGAAATGCATTTTTTGCTGTGCTCTTGATTGTAATTTAAGAATTACACTCACAGATTATGCAAATTAACTAATGCTTGAGAAAATAAAGTTTAATAGATTAAATATAATTTACTAAAAATTACTATATATGTGAGGATATTTAAAACTGTAAAAATGTATTTTACATACAGTCTTAATTGTAAGCTTTTTTGAGAATATTGCTAGTAAGATCAGAATAATGCATTTTTATTAGCATTGATGCAAAATAACTAAGAAAAAGAGTAGTACTGTTGGCTTCATGGGATTGTTCTGGGAATAAGGTCTTTGAGAATGAGTAGATGATAACAATACTGGTTTGTTTTGTAAACATTTTTTTCTGAAGTGTACTCATGAATGAGATGTGGAGAGAGAAATAGAGATTTATATGTATCCAAAATTCAACTGCTATATGTGAATTATTGTACCAAACTTACTATGTCACCCTCAACAATAATTTTAATTTGTGTCAAAAGCTGTCTGAAGAATTTCTTCTCTTAGCTTATTAGTTGGAAATCAGAGAAGAGGAGATGACTTTGAGTTTTGATTATTTAAGAGAGTTAAAGGAAATCCTAGGTGCATTTGGTGAAATATTTTCATTAGACGTAGGGAAGTATAAGTACCATTTTATAGGGCAGTAGTGAGATCCCATGAGGAATACTATACTTGATTGTGGTTTCCTCATGAAGAAGAATTCAGACTGAATCAGATGAATACAAGTACTATAATGGTGTTACATTTTTCTGATCCTCCCAACTTAGAAAATAAAATTTAAGACAGGATGAAAGGATAAATTTTCAATAAGTGAATGCCAGTATGTGGAGAACCTAAATAAGGACAAGTTAGTATGTAATATGCACAAATATATTATATACTAAGACATACTATTACATGAAGATATACTATGGAGGTAAGAAAGAAGAGTTTTTGTTATTGGAACAATCAAGTCTTCTTGTAGAAGGAGGGAGTAGATGAAGGACAAGAAGCTTACTTTCAAGATGCACCTTGATAGTGTAATGAAAAATATATTAAGATAGGATAGCTGGAAGAAAAACATAGCACCTTTGGGGTCCTTAGTTCTACTGAAACTGAACTGTCAAGCTCAGGAAAGTTTATCCCCTCCCTTACTCAGAAGTAGGGGGATAAAAAAGAGATCCCTAACCACTTTTGTTCGGTCAAATCTAGAAGCTTCAGTTGCTACAAGAGTAGCAACTCTTGTAGATACTGCAATCACAGTTTCTAGCATGATCTGTGTTCTTCAGATGTCCAGAAAGAAAATTAAACATAATACAAACATGGTATTTTCTCTTCTTTTTCTCATCTTTGGGTTTTTTTTGGGTTATTTTTGCTGTTTGTTTGGGTTTTGTGTTTGTTTTTGTTTGTTTGTTTGTTTGTTTGTTTCCTGTTTAAGCATTTAAGTACTGTTAGTTTCATCTTAACTAGAGTAGTAGGGGATAATCTGATATTTTTGGCCTTTTCTACTATTTGTGTTCCATGCAGTAAGAATTCAGAGTTTAACAATGCTGTTAGTGCTATTGACTTGTTCTATAATTTATATCAACTGCATTTATTTGAGTATACGCAAACATCGTGAGATTTTTTTTTAGAACTTTTTCTTGTGAGGGCTTTTATAATATGCTTTTACTGTCCAAAGATATGCCAAGAGGCATATGTCCAAATGCTAAGAGATCTCTGTACAATGCCCTTAATAATACACCTTAAATTTTGGTCAGCCCTGAAGTGGTCAGGCAGTTGAACTATTGATCAGCATAGGCCCCTCCAACTGTTCTATTCTAGTCTAGTCTACCCTACCCTACCTTATTCTATTCTTTCAATGTTCATTTTAATATGAAAGTACACATGCATCCTAATTATATACCCCTGAGAATAATGGGTATCTTACTTCTGGTTTCAGTGGTAATAGAGAACAAGGAGTACAAGGATTTCTAAAGAAAACTCAAGATAGAAATAAAGAAAATAACAAAACAGATGTAAAAGCTGGTAATGTTGATACAGCAGAGCTTTCTATTCTCTCATATAATTGAGAAGAATCTTTGATACACCAATTTAAAACATAATCAACCCTGATATTTTCATTTATGATATTATACTTCTGGGTGTTTTAAAAGGACCATCAAGTGAATTTAAATATTTTTTAAAAAGTGAGTGTAATTTTTTAAAAAAAACCCTCATTAACTCTACTGAAGGAGTATGAAGTGGATTGAAAATGAAATATATCTAGTCAAGTCACTGGAGTTCTGTTCTTGATTGTAGTGAACCTGGACTTATGCCCTAGAAACAGATAACAACTCCTATGACATAAGAGCAACTAAGTATAAACACTATATACTACCAATCCTTTTTTTACTTCTTCAAGGAAGAGCCATAATGTTGGGTTAAGATCTTTTCATGCAGCAGTCACGTTCAGCAGAGGCAATTGAACAATGGTTTAATTTCTTACATTGAAAAATGATTTAAAGTATTGTGCTTTTTTTTTCCCTAATGAACTGAATATTTGCAAAGAATATTCACACTATCAGCAGGTACATAACTAAACACACCAAGAAAGTCACAAAGTGGAAATGACTGAAATTATTTTTGAGACTTATTGGATTTTAGCATAAAATTATGAAGTCTTGCAGTCTAAGAAAATATCCATTGTAAAAGAGCTTCTTAAATAAAGAAACACATGAGTACCAGGAGCAAGCAATGGAAAAAGACTTCTAATACGGGTCATAATTCATAAATTAAATTTAAAAAAAAAACACAGTCTGAAAAAGAGATACAGTGGTTGGAGGGAAAAAATTGCTTGTTGAACTCAAGCTCAAACAGTGTCAGGAAGTCTTAATGGATGACTCTAGTCATTGTCTAGTTGTTGAAAAGTGACTCAATGCTTTTGTTAGGATCTTAAATCCAAGTTATTTTCAGGAGAACTTTGGATTCCAACAAATTTCACAACTCCAAACTTCTCTTTCTAAAGAGCAGAAGTGTCACTAAGCATTTGCAAATTTTTAACCATATATGCTCAGTTTGAGGATTGAATATTGTTAATTTTACCAATATCTCAATATTTCTTTCTCTATGTTTTCAGCTCTATTTTTTTATTACTTTCTTATAAAACCTTTATCATTTTTTCTATCCTTTCCCCTTTATTCTTTAAGAACACTTGTCTATCCCAGCCTATATTATGCTTTTTGATATTATGCTTTATGTATGATCTTAGGAAAAAATGAGTTAGGGAGAAAAAAATTGTTCCTGCCTGTGTCTTACAGGAGAATTTCTGATGGTAGCAGGCAAGATTTTAAGATTTGTTACAAGAAATTAAAACAGATGCTAATGAAACCTTTGAAAAGTATATTAAGAGACTGTATTTAATTGTCTTCGTTTTTTCTTCTTTTTTTTTTGAAAGATTCCTTGTATGATAGATCACTAGTTTGGGATTATTCAGTGTAAAACTTTTGAAGATTTGTTAGAATATTGATACACGTATGCTATTTTTTTGAGGTTTACTTAGAAGCAGGAAGAAGAAGGGAGTAGGGAAGGAGAGCTTTTCTGAAGAGCTATTAAATTTTTTAAGTGAAGTAGGTAATGAATGTGCATACATCCCCAGATGGGTTTTGTTTGGGTTTTGGGGGGAGTGTGTTTTTTTATTTGATTGGTTTGGGGGTTTCTTGTTTGGTTGGCTTTGTGGGTTTTTGCGCGCTTTTGTTAGTAAAACACAGAACTACAGAGATGGTAGTCTTAAGAAAGTAAATGTGTTTTTCAGTAAGATTATTATATTCTATATTTCTAAGTATATTTGTATTTAAGAAGATTGTGTATTTCTAATAGGTTTTTTTTTACAATAATTTTAAACGTTTAAAGAAGTAAGCATAACTGAGATGCAATCTAGCACTCAAACATTTAGTCACTGAATTGTATTTGTTTAAAATTTCATAGTACATTTGTAAAAACACATTTAATATGAGCAACAAATCACATATACATGTTCTGTTTGGTGGAGGAACTCTATAACCCATGGTTTGTTAATTTCAGGATTTTTATTAGATGAAACCTGATAATAATATTCAGTAGTCAAGTCTGGGGTGATTAGAAGGAAGGGGAAAAGAAAATCTGACATACTGATTTCAACAAATGAGTTGTGTTAATGTTTTAATTGAATTATTGCCTTTTATACTTGCCTGTCAATTTTATTCTCCAAACTTTTTTCTTCTTTTTTTTTTTTTTATTTTATTTTAAATTCCTGCAGTTCTTAAGTGTTCTTCATTTTGTTATCTATGTTTACTTCTATAATTGATATTTGGCTTCTGACATATGTCATTACTTTCACTCAGCATTTCAGGTTTTCTTCTTTTGAACAAAATTTTTTGGTATAAATTTGATTCATTGTAGTTAGAATTTGAAAAAGAATTTCTCATTAGTGCAATTGTAAATTAATATTAAAATATAAATATTAGCCATAGTTACTTACTTTTAAATAATTGTTTTTTCATACTAGAGAAATTTGAGATAGATATAATGTAGAATGTAGTAGCAAAATTGTAATTTTGATAATTTTAAACTATTTATCATTTTAAACTAGTAATTCAGTGTAGTGATGCAATAGTTGCAGTAATTTGAAATATAAATATTCTATACAATCTGCTTTGATCAGGGTACTATAGAGTTGAAAGGGGTGGAGAAGCATGGGGAGGTGTGTGGAGGGGTTGGATAATAAAAGAGAAACTAAGATCAGCTCATGTAAAAAGTGAAAAATGGAATAGTATGAATAGTGGATGGTTCACCACTTTGTAGTTTGATTGTTCATCTTCTGAATGTCTCTTCATTAACCTATGCAGTTCATGATGTACTACAAAAATTGATGAAAATTTATGTCCTCTAATGCCCTTTCAAAGTGCAGAAAGGTTCTAGAAGGCAGTGCTACATCAGTGAGTGTGCTGGGTTACAGTGATCACTAGATTTAGAGATTTTGAATGTAAATTTCTGAAGCCTTAAGTGCCATCACAGAAAAACTAAATAGGTTGCTATCTCTTCCCTCCCATTCCCACCCCATTTGTGCAATCCCTTGAAGTGGTGATCCCTAAGATATCTGGATATCTAACACTTGTACTGTTAGAGTTTGAAAATTCTGGATAATCAGTTGCATCACATGCATAGTGAACGTGACGTGCATGCACAAAAAAAATGGAACTGACCTTTATGTGAGTAGTAAATTCAACACATTCAGGCTGTGGATGTGCTGTGCATGTAGATCAACTTCTAGTGGAAATAGAATGAATTAGACATATGCCAAAGATGAACTGGAAGTATCATGCATAATTTATTTGGCATATCTGCACATGAGTAGCAAATGTTGGATGTCCAGAGTATATCACACACTTGTTTCCATCACTAGAAACAGCAGTTGCTGCACGTAAAATCTGCCATCCTGACATATTTAAGTTTTTAAATAATTAGTGAACTACTGGTTCTGCACAAGTTAAAATCAGTTCTACACAGTATTCCAAACAAATGTTTTCTGTCTCTTCAGAAAGCAGTAAATGAGTTAACTACTCTTTATTTCTCAGATAAGTTTAGGTGATCAAAAACTTCTTACTGCTGAAGGTCATGTAATTCTAAATCTACAACTGTTTTTATTGTCAGCTTGTATCCCTAGCATCTGAATCCAATGGAAAGTAAACAAAAGGTATTGATTTCTGTTTTGCAAATAATGGCAGTATGGTGGGAAGAATTTTGAGAGGTCAAATTTATAGCAAAGATTAACTTTTCTCTCCCAGTCTTGTGAGAAAAAAAGATAAAAAGTAGTCTTAAGACTATTTTTTTTGTTTTGTTTCAGATATAGTCAAAGAGAATGCCTTGCAGTTGAATTTAAATAAATGTCAAAGATGAGAAACAGAGGAATACAAAGATTATGAGGGGGAAGAAAACCTTCCTTTTATTTTGAGAGATATTAAAATTTTCTAAAACATATGGCATTTATGTATGTGCAAAAAAAGTTTAGACACAGTCAAATAAACCATCTATTGCTTTTTTTTTACATAGTATTATATTTTTGCAGATGTCATTTAAATAAGGTTTGAAATAGTGGCTTTGATATTATGATATTGTTCTCTGTCTCCACCAGCTGAGTGGTAGTGAATATAAAGTGAGAACAGTTCTGGAGAAACGAAGGGCTGTTTCAGTGCTTGAACTACTTTGAGCTACACCAAAGGAAATAAGTATATAAGGTCAGATTAGGCCCAAGTGTCCATGGTTAATATTCTGTAGAGTTACTTACAGTAATGCAACCCAAGTGCCCATTTTGCATAGAACAATGCTGTTTTAACCCTCAGCATTTTAAATATAATTTTTACTTGATTTGAAAATTTACAAAATGCAGACATGACAAGCTGGACAATTCCTTTACAAAATAAAAGCAAGAATTTGTGGCTTGACAGTGTTTTAAATGAATATCCTTCACATGGCTCTATACCCCAATGTTTCTACATTGTAGAAGAAAATTTTCCTTCTTGAAATTTATGTCTAATGCAACCCTCATGATATACTTTTTCAATTAAACCAGAACTGTGTCAACTGAACAATCTTTTCTTCATTCAAAATTAATTCTTTTTCTAGTGTATGAGAGCTTGCTTTACTCAAGACTGTTAGTCAAATTATACACCTAACTTTTTTTTTATGATATATATGCTTAAATCTTATTTACCTGAGGTCCCTTTTTAATGCAATATCTATCCTGAAGAGGATATGAAACTGTGGTATGAGGATATGAAAATGTCTGGATTAATCCTCTCTAATAATGTTTGTATATAGTATTTATGTTTATGAATATGCATAAATACACATAATTGCACAGGCTTTTTATAAAAAAATAAGAAAATATTTTACTTTTTATATGTGTCTGAAACTTTGCCTGTAAGTGTTTGAATCTCCCTTATCTTACATGAGAGACCATTTTGGTCAAAAACCTCAACAAAATAATTCTGAACACATTTCACTTTACATATAAATTGGCTACTTGAAAAGTGTACGTGACTCTGGTTTGACTGTTGACTAATATTAACACACACATCTGTCATGCAAAACTTCTTATCTGGACTTTTTTCATTACCACGATTGTTCATATCCTTCCCCCATAAAAAAAGCATTCAGTTCCATTTCTCTTATTTACAGAAAACATTAGGCATTCTAACTTTAGAAAAAGTTACAGTCAGAGGGTGAGTTGGGGCTGTTCAGTATGAAGAAGTGAAGGCTTCAGAGAGACCTTGGAGCACCTCCCAGTACCTGAAGGAGGCTACAATAGAGCTGGAGATGGTTTTTTTACAAGGGCATGCAGTGACATGACAAGGGGGGATGGCTTTAAGCAGAAGGAGGATATGTTTAGATTGGATATTAGGAAGAAGTTCTTTACTGTGAATGTGGTGAGGTTCTTGAACAGGTTTACCAGAGAAGCTGTGGATGCCTCATTGCTGGAAGTGTTTAAGGCCAGGCTGCATAAGGCTTTCAGCAAACTGTTTTAGTGGAAGGTGTCCCTGCTCATGGCAGGAAGGGTTGTGATGAAATGGTCTTTAAGGTCCCTTCCAACCCAAACTATCATATGATTCTATGATTCTAATTTTCCAGTTGTATTAAAGTGACTTAAACCAGAAAAAAAAAACAAACAAAAAAAAAACAAACAAACAAAAAAAACAAAACAAAAAAAAACAAACAAACAAACAAAAAAACGAAAAAAAACAAAAAAAAACAAAACAAAAAAACAAAACGAAAACCAAAACAACATGAGCAGTGTTGAGCAGAAGTGGGAAGGTGAATGCCTAAATTATTTTTAGGTATTCACAGTTTTTTGACATAATCTCTGATTTGGTGTTACACAGTCCTGATGCTACTGTTTATGTTTCATCAGGTCACATAGTCAAAAATACAATCAGGATTGTCAGAGATGTATTTGAATAGGAGATGTGCACCAGTGCTCTTTCTCCTCCAAAAAATAAACAATAAAAAGAAACAAACTTGCTGTCTTTAAATTTAAAGGAAACAACCTAACCAACCTAAAAGCTGTATGTATTTAGAGTAGTCTTAAAAAAATTTTAAGCCTCTCCTTGCATTATACACTGCATAGATAGTTATGTCACAGAGGTTTTTATAAATATATATTATTTTTAAAATATACTTTTATGGTCTTTACAGACATATAATTAATGATGTGAAAGTGATACTGATGATTTATACTACTGCAAATAGAATTTAACTCACTTTGGTCTGTGAGCATTTTTAATTTCTTGATCTAACTTTTCAGATTTATTTTTTGATTGGTTCTGAAATGAATTGAAGGACAGGCCATAAAGGAAGCTTTAGGTGCACAATTAGTTTAAGTTATGAAATATTATTCCGCAAAGTATTGGAGAATCTTATCCCTGTCTTCTTCTTACATGAGTATACCTCAACAGGAGTATCCTACTTTGTCGGTGTAATATATTTTCTTGGCTCTTGGCTTTTCAGAAGTATGAGAAAATCCTAATCTGACCATATTTAGCTATTTTTAGCATTATTTCATCTCAAGAATTTATTTTGAGAAAAATGGGCATATAAACTCATCTCAGGCAAAAGTAGGTATCTTAAGGCCAGAGTAATTGAATTCTTAAAGTGTCTGTTTCTCTTTCTGGACTACCTTAGAATGTACAACTACTCTGTTTTCTGTCATGAGTCCCTCCTCTGAGACTTCTGAAAAGTGAAATCCACATTCAGTACTTACTGCCATATGTATGACGTGGGAAATAATGCTTAATTTGCCAAGTATAAAATATTTATTGGGTAAGAGAATTTTTTGTGACGGTGGGGTTGTTTTTATGTATGTACATGCATATGCAGCCCAACACTGAGTTTAGTGATGGCATGTTTGAACCAAATAAATTTCTATAACTACGCCTTCAGTGTATTTAGAAATTACTGTTCAATAAATAAACATACAAACTCCAGTTAAAACTAAAATTCTTTTCTTGTCGTGTAAAGATGCTTCAGAGAACAGGAATTACTTGCTTTCCTAGTGGTATTTAACAGCCTTGGCAAAGTGATGCAAATTATTATTAAAATCTCTGATTTGTTTGTCTTGTGTCTTGTCACCAAGACACTTCTGCAACTATTTTGAGTTCCACCTTATATCTTATGAACTCTTCTTGTGTACATAAACTGTGGATATGCCATTCAGGTGTTTGAGAATAAGTAGAAACAAACAAAAAAATACAAGGTAGTCTTCCTTTTTCCATGTGTTCCTATGATGATTTCTGAAAATAAGGAAGAGAATATTTAAACCCGTCCCAGCCCTGAGATTGTTCATTCAAGACCACTCCCATTTTACTTGGGTACTGGAAGAATAATTAAGCCTATTTTCTGATTCATGAGGAGTTTTTATATTAATCCTCAAAAAAAGCCAAAAGAAGGTTACAGCTATACTCCAACATTCATATTTACATAGAAATAGCATTTTAGAAAGCTCAAATGATGGTTAGAGAGCATTGCTGTAATTCCAGTATGGCTCTGCTGTGCAAAGGTACAGTGGACTTGGAGGGGGAAGAGGGCTTCTGCTACTAAGGATTACAAAGAGTCTAGTATTTTGTGCAACATAACTTCTGCTTCTTCAAATAATGTATTTCCCAAAACCATTATCAATGTTTATAAGTTACATCATAATAATACACAAGGAAATTTACATTTTGCCTCTTGAGATAGTAGCATCTCTGTATTTATAAGAAAATTTGGTCTCTTCCATTACAAGTGTAAAAATATTTATCAGCACATCCTGTATCTATCCTTTCCTAGTATATGCTTTTTCTCCTGAATCCTGTTTGGTCTTGTGTATGGTAATGAATAATTTATTTATAAAAAATATCAATAATATTTTTTTACTTTGGTATTTATGCCTCACGTCAGGGTTCTTTGAATATCCATCAATTTTCTGTAAGAAGTTAATGGGTATAAAAAAATCTTTGATGATGTACAGTCTGTCTTCTCATGTTAATTTCTGCTAGACCTGGTTCTTTTAATCTATGCTGTCTTCATTGGCAGTATTTGCTTGTAGTCAATAGAAAACATCTTCTTTCATATAGTTTTTAAATATATATATATTCTATAAAGCCAGTTAAGTACACTGTGCCTAAATTAACATATACCTATAAATTTAAAATATTTCAGGATGTCCATTTTAATGTGTGGTTCATTGCTCACAGGCCAAGTGAGCGATTAACTAGATTGAACTCAATGAATTAGAGATAAGAGGCCCTCAGTTTAATGACTGAAAAGGAAAGTTTCTTGTGGTGCTTTTGCCTTATTCTTGCTTACATTGCTGATACATATTAAGTTCTGGGTTTATTCTCTTTTCATTGGTTGTTTTCTTTCAAAGGTATGTTGAGGCCACAAGGTTTGGCTGGATTAACTATCTTTATCATAAAGCCAGACAAAAATAATGACTTTTACAGAAACAGATAAGCTGTGAGCTTGGGGGAGAGGAGGGACCCGCTACCTTCCATATCACACTTTGAAAATAACGATTTTTAAGGTAGAAAAAAGACCAGGCTGCAGAACCAACAGCACAATAGACTGCATTTTATTTTTCGTATTCAAATATCTTTTTTCTTCCTTTTGTCTTTTTTTTCTTAATGGAGAAAGCCAGGGATAAGTAACCACATTTTCTCAACACAGAAGAAACAGCTGGTTTAAAGCAAACATATTGTAATTGTTTTAATTTTCCAGGTTCCATAAATGTGTGGCAATGTTTTACACATTTATATGGTGCATGGAAATAAACATTTCTGGCCATACTTTTTTTTTTTTTCCCTTAGTTATGGAGGAGGAAAATAAGTTACAAATCTCATTTCTTTCCTTTGTCAAGTATGCAAATTGGTCTCAATATTTATTTTTGTAAATTGTTTCCCACCAAAGGTACACAATCTGAACTTGTTAGGTAGCCAGTACTCTAGTTTACATATCCTTCCATGATAAAATTTGTCAAATGAAATGAAATATTTTAGACTGTATTACCTGATACATGTTTTTTGTTTGTTTGTTTGTTTTTTTAACTAGTGAAAAAGGCCATAGATTTTAAATCTAGAGGATTTAAATTGTTTCCAGGGAAAGACAACAGCAACAAGTTTTCTATCTGTGAGTGTACTCCTTTTTTGTTACTTTTTTCTAGTGCAAGAGTGAAGTTTGTGCTGTGTTGTTTGTGTGTTTTCAAAATTATTTATGTATTTCTTATAGAACTGGTCTTTCCAGTCTGCATGGTAAATTTTTAAATATGGTTCTACTCTAAAGGCAGTCTTTCTATAAATCTGGCATTGTATAAGGACATATTTTGTCAGTCATTTCAAAATAAATGTACAGTATTTTCAAGGAAACAAATATTCAGCCTCCTAGGTGTCAGCTGTAAACTTAGCTGTGAACAGGAGATCTGTAATTTTAATTGAACATTAGCATCAGAAGGCTGTGTAAATCAAAGCCTATCCTCATTTACAAATGCACAACCACGTATTTTTTTCAAGAGACACATATGATGTCACTCTTCAAATTTATTTTTTCAAATTTGTCAATTTTAACCAATTAACTAACTGAAATTTTAAACATTCTGGAGATGCTTAGTGCCTTCAAATTAATTCTAGAAATTAGAAACTGAATCAGGTGACTTTCTAGCACAAATTAAATAGGTGTATCACTAAATATATTTAAAGGATACTTTTGCAAAAGAATGTGCCATTTTTATAGAATTTCTTTTTGGAATAGAACCACATTTTAAATATTAGAAGTAAATAAAATGGACTAAATGTTTAGCCTATGTCTGATTATACTACATTTCATTATTCTTCACAGGAGTGAAAAAACTTGGTTTTGAAGCACCTTAGGTTGGACGTGTTTGCACTAATTTTTTTGTTAAACACTGTCAGTTTCCAGAATTTAGCTGGACACATTAGCATAGATTCTAATTTTCTGTGTTAGATTTTAAACTGCCAATGTATTAGATTTTTTAAGGAAAAATGTCTTCAAGCAGCGAGACCCTTTAACATTTACCAAGTCAAAAAAACAAAGCAAAACACACTTCTGCTCTGTTTTTGTAATGTAACATATTGCCATATTCAACTCCTCTGTAAACTGCATCACCTAAATAGTTCTGTAAAGCATTTCTGGTTTATTTAAAAAAACTTGTTTGGAGATATTTAAAAAAAAATTCTTTTTATGAATAATGGGTGAATGGAAAGTAAAGGGATTTTACAACAGGAAATAAGAGTAAGATAATTACAGTAGTGTTTATAAAGTACATCACTGAGGTCTCTGTCTGATGCCCCATCTGTGTTTTTATCGTTACAGATGATAATAGTACGACGGATGATAAAAGAGACTGTTTCTCTATACATTTACTTTGCACTAATCCCTACCTTTTCTTCTATATATGCTTTTATAGAAATTACATATTTATAATGAATTCAAGAAACTTGTGATATCTAAAGTTGATTGTTATGAAATTAGTGATGAAATTTGTCAATATATTTTTGAAGGTCTTTATATCATTTCCTACGTTATGATATTCTATGTAAAGCTGAAAACTTCTTTATCTTTTTTACTGATTATGCAGAATAGATTACTTTTATGAGCCAAGAATAAGTGAAGGTGAAAATCTTGGTGATTGATACTTTTAGCCATCATAATCTTATCATAAATAGATAACTAAGATTTGATATTGTAATCTGGCATTTAGTTAGCTAGTCACTTTGGTAGCTGAGAAATTGAAGAAAAGTATTTCATAAGACAGTTATGTATTTGGCTGTTGACTAGTCAAGTTTTGCAGTGTGGCCTCAGCTGAGTCTGTACTTACATTACACTGACAGATAAGGTCCTTTAAAAAAAGCATCCATCATTCAACTGTTAGTGGAAATAAGATAAGGATGAGTGACCTATTTTACGTTACGTCTGATATTAGCAATGTCTTAAGAAATTTTCATCTAGCATTTTCATCTGTATGTCCTTTCATTATTTTACATCTTTTTTTTCAATGTTATGCAACATTCAATACTAATGCATAGGTGATTTGCACAGAGGAAACCCAGTATGGTAATGTCTGATGTGATGATACATTTTGAAACAAGTATGCATCAACTTAATTTTAGAAGTGCTGAGATTACCAAATGAATTAATGGGGGAACTAATTCAACCAGGATTAGTACTCTGGAATGTTTTGCTCCCAGCTTCTTCACCAGACCATGAATGAGTGCTTTCCTGAGATGCCTTTAATTTACTACAGGAAACCCTTTCTTTGCTTATTGTCCTATGAGCATCTGGGGTGTAAAAAAGATATCTGTGGAATTACATGGAGCTGTAGACTGAAAAGTCAAGCATTATTTCTGTAAAAGTAACATCAATACAAATAATTCCTAAAATGTGAAGTTATCTTTTACTAAGTATTTAACAGAAATCAGATTCGTTTTAAAACTGTGTAAATGCACTTTAGAATTGGGATCAAATCAGAAATTTGTTTAATGTCTTCTACCTATTCCTTTTCATTCTGTATTTTTACTGTAGTACATGTCTTACTTTTAAAAATTTAATTATTTTATCGATTTTCTTTAACATAAGCCTTTATATTTTTATTTATGAATATTAACAAATCCATACCTTATCATTTAAAAATCTATTTTTAGAGTATTTCTAGGAATGAAACTTTATACAGAATATATAAAAAAGCAATAGGATTTTCAAGCCTCCATTTTTTTATAGAAACTGAAGTGTATAATAGTTCATAATAACACCTTGAAACACAGTAGAATATTCTTTTTTATATTAATATTTCCTCTAGCACCTGTGTATGGGGAAGCATAATGTCCAAATAGAAAATATTTATTTAAAATATGAAAACATAAATTATAATAAATAGAAATAAATCTGTTTAAATAATAGTTTTATTTTATTTTTAATGGGCAAATAATTTCTTCAGTGTGCATTGTTATATGGTGCATGGCCGAATGGCACCATTAGAATTTCTATAATATTATTATCAGGCATCATGAATAATTTCCTAACTGTAGTTTTAATATATATTTAATGTCAGAAATGTCTTCTCTGTATATACAGGCTACTTATGATAATTGTGGATTTCTCATGTCTCATAATGAAGCACCCAGATATTTCCAAAGATATTTCAGTTAATTCTAAGTGCTTATCCAACAAAATGGCCTTGTGAAATGCAGTTTATTGAATTGTAGTTTTCATATATATATATATATATTCCAACACTAGCATGATCTTGGATTTCTGTAGCTAATATGCTTTCATCACATGTACAAGAATTGAGGGAGGAAAAGACTGAAAAATGAAACCTGAACCAGGAGGAAGAGTTGTCCTGTCCCCAAAGTCCCCTGAATGTAGAGATCCAGATGAAGAGAGATTGTCTTGGTTTGCTGTTAGAGCAGCCTTGAACATCTTACAGATATTTTGGGACAGAGAAGGGTAAATACAGCAGACAAGGGCTGAGCTTGATAGGTTTTTTGAGTAGCGTGCTAATGTGAGATGTTTTCTCTTTAAGCCTCTGCAATATTTGCATTTGGCCTTTGGCTTCCTCAGGGTTACTAAACCAATTTTTCCCTTTCCATGTATGTAAGACAAATCTCAAGGAAGGGAAAACACCCAAGTATTCTGAATTATTTTCTGCTTCATTAAAAGCTGAAATTGTATGAACACCCTTTAGAAGTATCATTAGAATATACATTTTTCTATCCATGTGCATTCTATTTGCAATGTAATGCAGTTGCCCTAATTATATGCAAACTTTTTCCTTAAAGAAAAGTAGAAATCTAATACTGCAAATCCATTGGTCTAGTTCCTCAGTAAATAAAGATGAAAAAAGTTAAAATCTTTCTTTTTAATATAAATCTCTTTGCTTCATGTAAATTTGTATTTTTTTTTTTTAATATTCTTTTATCAGACTGTGAGTTTACCAAGTAACAGTAGACTAACCTCCTTTACTAACTTTTGGCTTTTTGGAACTCTGCTACCTGTGGGTTCAATGAGCTTCAAAAATTAAGTGCAAAAATTAATAGAATTATTTTGACTTAAAATTATTTTTATAAGATATATTTTTTCAAGCTGTAAAAATTAAAAGAAATATATAATTCAAATTTAAAAAAAATAAATTAAGAGGTAGTTGAATATGCTGAGGGATATGCTGAGGATTAGATTGCTACATACAAATTTTCAGAAAAACACACAGAATGGTTCACAGGAAGTTTCTCTCTGAAGATCTATTTTAGATAAATGTATGCAAATCAAACTGGCATTTTGAGTTTACCTTCAGATCACCATATTTTGGGAATATATACATTTTCAATACTTATTAAGGACAATTCTCTCAGCAGGAGCTTATACATTCAAGTTTTATTATAATTCAAGGAGAAAAGATCAGCTCTTAGTAGAGGTGACATTTATTAGCGTATATTCATAATAAAATCTTAGATCCCTAAACTTGATGAACGCTCCTTTAAATGTTAATGTTTCTAAAGAAATAGCAGTGCATTTCTATATGCGCTCAATAATGTTACAAACAAAAAAATAGATGATTAAAACATCCTATTAAAAATTGTGGGGGTTTTTTGGAAAAAAAAGCAGAAAATATATACTTTGCTTCTTATAGGGAGGACAAACTTTTGTATTGAAACTAAAGTTTATATTGGTGATCATATTCTGTAGAAAATCTGTTTTAAAAGACCTAAAATTGAAAGAATATACTTTTTCATATTTGTCAATTTTAATTGCTTAACTCTGTATTTTGTAAAAACTATATTATTTTATCTCTTTTTTTGTTTATTTTATTTTGTTTTTGTTTTTGTTTTTTTTTTCAGTAAATGAGGGAGGTATTAAACAGGCGTCCAATTTGTGTCCAGATCCTGGAGAACCAGAAAATGGAAAACGGATAGGCTCAGATTTTAGGTAAAATACAAACCCTACCATTGTATCATTTCTCTAATACTGACCTTGGTAAATGTATCTGCTAAAAATGTATTACTGTTGTTGAGTACTCTTTCAAAACTGACCTTCTCAGTAAAAAGTGATCTAAAGTTCTGTGTAAAATTATGTAATGCATTATAGCCTGTACTTAGTATGCAAAGAAATATAATTCCTACTTGGAAGAGAGCATATATCTCTGATAATCTGGCAAAAATTGGATTGAAGGTAAGTTGAAGTAATTTTCTCTGTAAATACTGTATTAGATTTACACATATTGAACATACATGTGGTACTGGAGATTTTTGTGAAGGACAAAGCAAAACTGAGTGCAACACAAGCAGAACAACAAAACCTCAGAGAAGAGATTTCAGATATATATAGAACTATTCACTGGGCTATAATAGAGAGTATTGCATTTTCTACAGTATGTTTTTCAGGAACCCAGAGGTGTGATACATGCAGATGTATTTCCCTAATAGTGGCTTGCAGACTATATTTTTCATTAATTTTTAAATATTGTCCTCTATTCTCATCTATCTTTCAAATTCCTTATCTTGTAAGGAAAAAAAGATTTTTAATACTCTTTCAAAACATTCTACTGTCTTTTTCACAGTGAACACATACAACTCCTAATTTCAGTATCGGCAGTGGTTGATAAGTAGAGAGACAGAAACATAATCACTTTTCAAAAATGTTTTGAATTCATTTTAATCTCTTTTCTATCTGAGTTTCTCACTTGCTTTCTTTTCAATTTATTGAAATGAATTTATTCAACATTTATTTTAAAAGTGTTAACATTCATGTTATTTTATATTTGGTATATAGACACTTTGGACTGTACAAAAAGAATAAATCTAAATCTATGTTCTTGTTTCACATCTTATGCTAATTTCACGTTATCATTATGTTTTCAAATCTCTTCAAAACACCTGAGGAAAGAAAAAAGGAAGAAATTATTAAAAGGGAGATTGATAATTTTTAAATTAATTGGTTTTATTACACTCAGGTTTGTTATCACATATTTTGTATTTTACATATCACACTTCTAAGCGTTTGAAGATAATAATTGTTAATAATAATAATCTGGGAGATGTACAAAGATATAAGAAACTAGGATATTATTTTATTTTATATATATTATTTTTCTGTGTGTTTTTTCTTGTTTCTCCTCGTAATCAAGCAAAACACAAAACTGAAAATGGCATCCTAAATAAATGTGCTAGCTAGCAGTCAGTCATTATAATTTCCTAGTCAGTTATTATAGTCTCCCAATTTCTCTAGTTTTGAGAAAAGAAAAAGTTCAATGTGCATCAGAGAAAGCTTTATAACTAATTTTATAAAAATGTAATTTCTGATGTCAGCTGGCAAAAATATTGTCAATATTTTCAGAGAAATAAAAATAAATTCACTGTATTTAACTGCCATGCTCTCTAGAATAATTATTTAGGTCAGTGTTTTGTATTTTAACTTCAAAAGTACTGCTTCAGAGTGAAAATCTTTGACAGAGAAGATTCCCATCTTTTTCAAGTGTTTTCTCTGCATATTATCAGTGAAAACCTACTTGCCAAGATTATTCTATGTGAAGGGCAGTCCCTTGAAGAAAATATGATGATTATTGTCCTGCTCTGCACTGCACTGTTGTGGCCTCATCTTGAGTACTATGTGCAGTTTTGGACACCACAGTATATATTAGGCTATCAGAGACCATCCAAAGCAGGGCCACAAGGATGGGGAAGGGCCTTGAGAGGAAGCCATAAGAGAAGAAGCTGAGGTCACTTGGTCTGTTCATCCTGGAGAAGAGGAGACTGAGGGGAGATCTCACTGCAGTTACAACTTCCTCGTGCGGGGAAGAGGAGGGGCAGGCACTGATCTCTTCTATATGGTGACCAGTGACAGGACCGAGGGAATGGCCTAAGGTTGTGTCAGGGGAGGTTAAGGTTGGATATTAGAAGAAGGTTCTTCACCCAGAGTGGTGGTTGGTCACTGGAACAGGCTGCCCAGGGAAGTGGTCACAGCACCAAGCCTGACACAGTTCAGGAAGATGTATGGTGAGTGTAGCTCTCAAAAACAAACCAGAAAAAACTAGTTTCCTTTAAAAATATTTTTTCCACTATTTTGTGGTACCCTCTCTTTATAACACAAAAACATTGCATTTGGAAATAGTGAGAAGAGATATACATACATATGCACAATTTCTAGCCACTTTATTGACAGGCTTTGAAAAAGGTAAAAATTACTCTTTGGGTTGTATTCCTCTTACATATATTAGGGATAAATAAAATGGTTTTCTATCTAAGGCTTGTTAAACGTCTTATGAATGTGAATGTTGAGATTCATATTTGTAAAGAACAGCATTGGTGCATGTTAATAAAACATGCACATTTATCTCATGTTGAACACGTCATGCGTTGAAAAAAGATCTTACAGGGAACAAGAGCAGACTAAAAATTTTCAGCACTCATTAAAATTCCTTTTTAAGTTAACATGGTTTCAATTCTTGCCACTATTATAATGGTTTCTCAATAGCTTCATAAGTTTCCAAAGTAAGAATGTTACAAGTTCTTTCAAAAAAATAAATAATGCATTTACATTTGTTTAAAAACATCCAGTACTATAGAAAATCTTCTCCAGGTTGTCTTATATCTGATAGAGGGGAAAATAGCATGCTTTTACCTTTCCCTTCTTGAAGTCCCTCTCTCTGTAATGAAGGAAATAGCTTTACTTTAAACTTGTCTTCTTTTCCTTTCTGAAAAGAAAGAGAAAATTCCAATTACAATATCTTCATTTTAAAACACAGTATTTTGAAGAAGGGTTTAGTTCTATCTTTATTAAGATCAATCAAAATCTAGTTTCAGTACAATTTAATCTGTTTTAGAGAAGAGCATGCTCTTGTCACTTCTCTTTAGCTTTCTTCAAAGTGAAGGTGTAGGTTTGGAAGCATTTTATTGCAATTTCACTCCTGTTCTGATTATAAACACAGCCTACTCTCAGCACATGCATTTGTTCTTACATGGTTCTTACACAGACTTAGAAAATCTGTAATGCAAGCTCTAAGACAAACTTCAGCATTTCATGACATTGTTTGGGACCTGGAACTACCGTTTGGATATTTTTTCCTAATATGAAAATTCAAATGAAAACATCTAATGTGAAAATTCCCCTTTGTTACATTTTGAAGTTGTAAAGACTTTGTTGCTGATGTCCCCAACACTTTGTGTCTGATGTTAGATACCTCTTTGAGCATAGCAGATTTTGCTGGTTGAAATAAAGTCAAAAAGACTAACTCATAGCTGCCATCTTTTCCTGTAAGAGAAAAATATTTTCCCTTACCTGGAAGTTTGTTAAAATTTTGGAGGTACTAGTGATTATTCTGATAGAGTTTCCTACCTTACTTTATCTTTCATACAGTAAAATACACATCTTTTCCACATGTGTCCAGTTTTAGAATCAATGCTACTATGGAAAACATAAGAAAGATGTAATAGATAAAGAGAAAAGGTTTTCATGTGATATTGTTGCTTTTTTTTTTTAATTTTTGAGTTTTGAAGGAGTTTTTTTCTTTGTTTCTGGTGGAATAAACATATCCGGATTGAATTATACTTGCATGGGTGTTTCATTATGAAGCAAACATGTTCCTCCACTGCCATCCCAAAGTTCTGTCTTCATGAAATGAATGAATGAGCCCATCTCTATCCTTCTACCTCTGTAGTGTGATCCAACTAGTATTTAAAATTGAGATTTTGATCAAACTTGGGTCACAATAAACCACTGAATGCTGTTGGACAGCCACAAAAATGCTAGCGTAGTCTTTAAAATACATATTCTATTGAGAGAAGGAAGAATATGAAGTTTATATTAAAGACAATTTATTGTACCAATGGCTTGACTCACAGTTTAAATAATGATAATACCTTCTTTCATTTTATATTATAAATTAATTTGTAGTTATTCTTTGGAAGAATGACCTTGAAGTGTAACATTGATTGGCTAGATTGGCAAGAAGTTTCACACTTAATTTTCCTTAAATCTTCTCTGAATCACACACCCTTCTCTGGAGATACATAAGGTGAGCTTCTAGACTCTGAAACTTCAAGCCAAACATCCTGAAAATTTAACAAAACTCTATTTACAGCATGAGATGTGCTGAAATACTGATTGTTTCTTTACAGAAGGATTGAAACTCATCATAATATTAATCAGTTATTTGATAGAGAGGGACTTTTAGAGATGACGTTTAATTATTTCTGGTTGTACTTTTTTTTTTTTAATGCCTAAAAATTATGTCCTCTCAAATTTGTTCAGTTGCAGGTATGAAGAGAATAGGTTAATACAGCAAAAAGATGTGAATCTTGGAGAATTTCTTTTTCCATACTTGAATTTATATGTGACTTTTCAGTTGATTCCACAGAAAAAATATGGGACTTCAACATACAAGTTCAGGTGTATTTTCTGCATCTGAGTGCAGAAATCCAAACTGCATTACCGTGTTCTTATAGTCTGTCTCACCTACTCATCACAAAATTTACCAAAGAAATATAAGTTCAAAGTGCAGAATAATACAATTTATCACTATAGCTGAGTTTGAGGGGTTTATTCCTTGAATAATTGATTCTTGTTCAATAATAATTTAAAGAATATATCAAATAATGGAGCAAAAGAAGCTAAAATGAGGTAGTTTGTTACGTGAATGCCAACTGCTAAAGGAATTCTGTTCAGTATAAACTTCATATGAAGTTCAAAATTTTAAACTTACTCTTTCTCATCCTTCAGAGATTCTACAGCTTCATTTTAGCTTCCTTCTTACTGCCTTTAGTTTATGTTGTTTAAAGAGGGGTTAGGGCAGATGATGGAGACTTTAAAAAGAGATATGAGATTAAAGTTTTCACAAATTTATGTAACTAAATTCCTTATTAATATTTACTCATACTTTTTTTCTAACAAAAATATATCCAAAATTTGGAGGTTTTCATGAAATTCAAACCTCATGGCAATCCTCTTTTGTCCTATTAGAAAAAGAAATTTTCAGATGAAGTTACTGAGAGTCAAGCATTCAGTTATGGAGCTCTGAACTGCTTTAACACATTATATTGTATATGCAAAAGCTTTGCATGAATTCAAAATAAATTGAACAATTTAAGTCAGTCACAGAAAGATGATTAGAAGGGTCCTTCATAGGGCATCCGCTCCAGCCTCCTGCCCAAAGCAGGACTAATCAGATCAGCTGTGGCTTTATTTAGCCAAGCCTGAAAACTACTAACACTCCACTTGTGAAGAGTCCACAAGATTCTGAATATGTTGTTCCAGCTCTGCCCTGCTTTATAGAAAGAAATTCCTTGCAAAGTAAAATCTGAATCTTCTAAACTGTCTCTTGTATATTCTTTGCCACATTTAGAAAAGTTTGGCTTTGTAATAGTTCTTGAAGTAGTTAAGATCTGCTATTAGATAGTACCTTAGCTTTCCTTTTGTTAGACTAATTAAGCCTAACCGCCTCGATTTTTTACTGTGGGTCATGTGCTCTGTCTCTGACTAAACTCCAAATGCTAGAGTTCTTACCAATCTCTGTCTTGAAGTGGGAGGCCAAACATTGGGTTTAATATTCCAGATGCGGCCCCACCAAGTGAGTAATAATTTCACTTGGTCTGCTGCCACCACTTCTGGTGTAGTTAAGTATATAGTTTGTTTTATTCAGGATGAGAACACATTACTGACCAATATTGCAGAACTTTGTACCTCTACTTGTTGAGTTTCATGAGATTTCTGTTGGCCCAATGATGAACTTTGTCAGATGTCTGGATTGAAGCTCTGCTATTCCTACTTTTGTATGATCCATAAATCCATAGATCCATAAATTCTGTCTCACTGTCAAAGTTGAGGATGAAAATATTTAACAGCATAAGACTCCATATCAATTTCCTAATGCTCAGCTTATTACTGGCCACCAGCTGAATATGAAGCCGTTGATTCCTACCCTTTGATCACAGCTGTCAGGCTGTGCCTTTCTTAAAAGTTAGCCTCTCTACAGTCACGAGGAACTTCTCATCACTATAATTCTTCATATTGATACCAACCTTGCACAGACTCTATCAGATTTTTCAACACCCTTTTGTGAAAGTTCTCTGGCTCTCTGCCTTTGAGTACAGCCATCTTCTTTTACCTGTTGCTCCCCAGTATAGGCTGTCCCTCTTCTTCACAAATTGTGTTGGTACATGCATACGCCTAGGAGCACATGTGCTATAGAAATTGATGCAGAAAAGACATATAGTATTTCTGTGTTTTCCATATTGGATTTCAGCACCACAAAGTTGCCTCATCCATTTATTAATGAACCCACATTGTATATGAACTTTCATTTGTGACTGATCTACCCTCAGAAGCTCTCTTCCATACTAATGTGCCTTGCCAGTCTTAGCTCTATCAAGGGGCTCTTCCAAAGAGTCTAATTTAACCACCCAGAGACTACTAAATTAGTAGTCTGGTTCAGAAAGTTCATTAATCATAAATGATTGAAATATGGTAATGATCAGAAGATGAACTATAAGTGGTTGCTGTATTCTAAAGATTTTCTCTAAGCATTCAGTTTTCATCACTTTCGGTGTTAGCATACTGGACTAAATGAACCCAGTCTGGCCTTTGGCTGCACCCACATACAACTTCTTTTTTTACCATTTGACTTTTGAAATTTGTGAGAGATTTTCATGCTGTCCTTTAGATTTTTTTTTTTTTTTTTTTGGTTTATATATGTCTATGTAACATACAAAAATGGACAATTTCATAACTACATCATGCTTCAGTTCTCCTGAGATTTACAAAGCAGATACAGTCACACTTTTAGGAGGGTTCATCTGGCAAAGAGTTTGGGTTAAATGTAAGTCAGGAAATCAAACTGCCCTTATTTTTCCACACTATTTTTGGTCAGTTGTCCCACACTCTGTTTTTGGAATAGTCTGCCAGTTTTCTCTAAAATAATACCTGCCCATAATTCAGATGCAGACTACTCCAGTTACCATGATCTGATTTTCTCACTCCCAAGTTTTTAGTTTTCTAACATACAATCAGATCTCTCACATGTCCTCCTGCAATACTTCTAGATATGCAATATATATCATCAATTTTATTCTATCAAGAATCCCTCTTTGTCCTATAAAACCAACCTCAAATTACTTGGGATTCTATCAAAGAAAAATAAAATTAAACAAAAAAATAAAACCTTACTGAAATTGCTGCTGTCAGGACACCATACAAACCCTCATCAAACCCATGGCCAAGTGTTCTGGAGAAAACTAATTTGCATGTCCTTTTTGAATCTTCATCATATTCACCTCAGGGAACTCATGCACCCTCCTAGGGCGGGAAGTGACACTTTATCCTCTTGTACTCAAGTTATGAAACTTTTTTTAGGATGTGCACTGTCAGGCTTGTACATAGCCTTCAGCCTTTTACTACTGAGAGCAGAAATTACTGGATTATGTGTTTGTATTGTTTGTCAGGGCTGTCATATCTAAAAGAATGGAAAAAATGGACTGGTAAGAAAATGCTTTTTTGTAAAAAAATGTTTCTTTTTATGTCACTGTTTGATTTTAGCTTGGGAGCAACAGTACAGTTCTCCTGTGATGAAGATTATGTGCTTCAAGGTTCCAAAAGTATCACCTGTCAGAGGATAGCTGAAGTTTTTGCTGCATGGAGTGATCATAGACCTGTGTGTAAAGGTAAGGAGAAATTCCTACCCTTACGGTGATTTTTTCTATTTCATATCTATCTATTGTTTGAAAGCCAATGCTATTAATTCATATTTTGTAGGTACCTGAAGTTTTAATCCTGATGTCCCCACTTTCTTAGTAAAAAAGGACACACCTACACTATTTTGTCTGTGGATAGCTCACTGGAGATGGTTGTCAGACACAGCTGATTAAATCAAGGATCGTGTCTCCCACCTTATGTGTCTAAAGCTATGCAATATGAGTACCCCAGATTTTCTCCACTATGGAAATTAGGTCTCAAGAAAGGTGTGGACCAGTGAAAATAGGACAGAAGAAATTTTTAAAGTATAAAAAATTCTCTAAAATATAACAATAGAAAGAAGTGTAAAAGAACTGGGTTGTTTTAACCTGAAGAATAAAGAATCCAGTGAAAGAAGAGGGAAAGTATAAAATATAATGGGCTATCATTGTGCAAAGGCAGGTTTACAGTTGGAGACTAGCAAAACCTTCTGTACTAAAGAAATTTAGGTACTGGAGCAGAAGTATTCCACAGCATATGAGATACACATATATCCAGGAGAGTTTAAACACACACAGACTCATACTGAGGTGGGGTAATGGACTAAATATCTCTTCCAAGTTCTCCAAATCCCTATTTTCTGTGTTTTATAAGAGAAAGAACACTTAGATTTCAAAACTGATTCATTTTAAAAAATAAAATCATCATGATGTTCGTATGTAGATATGGCTGCCTATAGGATTTATATATTTACTGTATGATAACCATGATAAAATGACAATCCAAGATACTTGGCTTTTATATCCCACATAAACAGTAATAGGGAGCCCCCGGTGGTCTAGTGGTTAAGGACGCGGCGCTGTTACCGCCAAGGCCCAGGTTCGATTCCTGGTCAGGG
>JAWWES010000081.1:135281254-135293827 GCA_035583135.1 Lophotriccus pileatus | reverse complement strand
CCTCGCTGCCACCGTCCAAGCTCGCTTGGCCCCGGTAGATGAACCTCAGGATTAAAGGGTGGCCTCAGTTCCGCGCAGACTGTGTGTCACCTAAAAAATCCACTGCGTAGGCTCGAAGGCCTTATCTGCATACGCGGGTAAGAACCTTCCCTGGCTCTTCGTTCGTGAAGACTGGCCATTACTTACTTACAAACAGTAATATAAATGGTAATTGTACCACAATTAGAATCATAGAATCATTGAGGTTGGAAGAGATCTTTAAGATTAACAAGTCCAAATGTCAACCCAAAACTAGCACTGTAACTGCTAAACCACTGAACCATAACACCCAGTGCCAGATCCAGATGCCTCATAAACACCTCCTGGGATGGTGACTCCACCACCTCCCTGGGCAACCTATTCCAATCCCTGGCCACCCTAATAGTGAAACAATTTTTTTTCTGATATCTGATCTGCATCTCCCCTGTCTCAGCTTAAGGCCATTTCTTCTGGTCCTCTCACTGCAGGCACAGAAGAAGATACAGGTCCCCCCATCTCATTTTAACCTCCTTTCAGGTAGTTGTAGAGACCAATGAGGTCTGCACGGAACCTTTTCTTCTGGAGACTGAACAAACCCAGCTCCCCCAGCCTCTCCTCGTAAGACATGATGTCTAGACCCTTCATAAATCTTGTTGCCCTTCACTGGACACGGTCCAGCACCTCAATGTCCTTTATAAAGTGAGGAGTCCAGAACTGAACACAGTACTTGAGGTGCAGCCTCACCAGTGCCAAGTTCAGAGGGATGATCACTTCCCTAGTCCTTCTAGCTACACTATTCTTGATAAAGGCCAAGATGCCACCTGCCTTCTTGGCCACCTGGGCATGCTGCTGGCTCATATTGACCCGGTTGTCAAACAGCACCCCAAGTCTTGCTATCCTCTGCATATTATGCATTTGAGAACAAAATTTAACAATCTGTCATTTAAAAGACACTTTAAAGGAAAGCATACTGTAATTAGGAGTTAATTTATCAATAGCACTATTTTGTCTGTTTTTTAAAGTATCTCTCCTAACAAACAATAAAGTGTTTATGAGCAGTACTGTGTCAAGACCAAGATGTATGCACAGCTACTTGTAAGTTTTGAAAGGTAGCTTTTGGGGAATATGGCCTTCAAGCATCAGTGGTTATTAAATACATTGCTTTTCACTTTTGTGTAAGTTTTGGACTCTGAATAGCAGCAGGTAATAAAGTACTTAAATATAAAAGAGTAACCACATTTTTCAGTTCATTTTTTTCAGCAGTATGATTAAGAACTAACATTGCATAATGATTTACAAAGCATGTTAGTAAATGTGTCTAATTATAAAGTAAGCATTAATTATTCATAGGTGGAAACATCTTATTCAAACCCCAAACCACAGTGTTTCACTTCTTTACACTCACTGACTTCATAGAACTAATTTCACCTTAAAAAGGAAAGGACCAATACTGAGAAAATTATTAGGAATTGATACAATGCCACATGGTGAAAAGCCAGACAGATGGTATAGATATTCTAGTTTAGCAAATATGAACTGCTTTAGAGTATCATTACTTGCATTAAAAATACTCATTTAAGTACCTTAGGTGGGCTATAATTTTGGTTCTTTTCATTAACAAGGTGTTTCGATTACACTCTTAGATATACTGAAGCTGGAATATAAGCATTTCTTCCTGACTACTAATGATGTCTTCTTCACATTTCATGCACAGAGCACATGATAAACATGTTGAAAGAATTTTGTATAAGTAGCATAAATATCATATAGTAACATGAAGTATCTGAAAAAATATGTTTACATCTGTTAGTTGAACTTGCACATCTGTGTACAAACCATTTGGGCAAATAAATTAGGCAATCTTGCACAAATGTTATTTATGCAAGAAATTATTATTTTCTTGTACACTGATACAGCTTTACAGAGAACGAGGACACAAGTGGTACGTTAAATACTTCATCTCTCTTTAGATATACATCTTTAGAATAACATCTATCTGTTATTCTCTAAAATGTCACTTAAAGTCCTGCTTTTTATCATGTGTATTTTCATATTTGAATAGTACAACTTGCAATTGTTTTCATTCACTTATATAAATTATATTGAGCACAGACAAAAAATCCTACAGTAATGATACATTTTTCAAAAGTGGCATGTGAATATCCATAATTAGTTGCATTAATATACTGCAATTCTGTTAGATACATTTGATTTGACATCATAAATGCCCAGGACTTGTTCTCATACAGCATATGAGTGACTGAATATAACAGCCTGAAAAAAATGAAAGATTAGCTCTCTTAAGGAATTATCATGCAATACCAGCTGGAACTGACATAAGATCGTATTCATGAAAGTGAACCTGGTATAAGTTTGAAGCATTTCTATAGAAAAATGTAGCAGGACTTTGAGAAGGAAAACTGATAGATAGATCACTTCCAAAACACAAGCAAACATTGTGGATGATCATCATCTTTTAGACCTTCTTCTCTCGAGTTTGGCTAATTTCTAAATGTTTTGACTTCTAGAAAAGACTGAGAAAATTTCAGATATCCGGACCAGATTACATTGCAGTTGGATTACGTTGTAGTTTATCAACAATTATCCTTTCTTTTTCATATGTTTGTAAATATAATTAAAAAATGTAATAAGTCTCTTATCACCCAAGAAAAATAGCAAATGCTTCAATATAGGAACCTGATAAAGAAATATGGCAGAAAATCAAGGTATTTGCCCCATTTTGGTTTGCAGACAAGGGGTATTGAAAAGAGGTTAAAATTTAGAGCTATGAGGAAATAGCTTTGTTGTAGGCAAACAAATAGATTAACATAAGCAGCAGCTGAAAATTAACTCTTCAGTTGCTGCATTTTATTGGAATTTTAAATGTGATTCATCCTCTCAGATATTTGTGGATTTTTTATCTTGACGTTTTCAAGATCAGTGCATCATATAAGCCTGAAATTCCGCTGGGGATATTTAAATTTATTCCAATTTAATTGGCCTCATGCAAATCTATAACATACTATTGTTAGAGGACAGCTTCCCATCCTTTCAGAGAAAGAAAAAAAATGTTAAAAGGAATGACATGAGAATCTTTGCCCAAGCATTCATTACACATTGAGTTATGATTGAAATCTGTCATTTGAAAGATGAAAATTTCTTCGGTTTTTAGTTATTTTGTATCCCAAGAAATGCTTAATATATGTAGCTGTAATACCATGTCCGCTTTACATCAATTTCTCTGTGATTCAAGAGAGAAAGTTTAAACAGTTCAAGATTGAAACCCTACTTATTCATCTGCCATGAGATTCAGTATTCCCCTACAGGGCAATGCTGTTATTACAAAGCCAGCTTGATTAGGCAGACAATTATCTACTTTATGAAACTATTTGTGAGTTGATAAATCTCTTCCTCTCATTTATGTTTCAGGAAATGAATCAGATAGATCTATTCACATTTGGTTCATCAGCCTTTTTATTTTCATGCCTGCCACTTCTGTTTTCTCCTTGCTTGTTTTTTAGGCCCTGTCCTGTGAAACATTTATGAATGCCGGCTTTTGTAAGTCTGCTGGCAAGTCAGCAACAAATACAGTATTTTGGAAAAGCTCATCTAATCTGTAGAAGGAAAAATTGTTTTTGAAATAATTCTTTGTAACTGAAAAAACAAAAAGAGATACATGATTTATGATCTTTATCATGATCATCCAATTAATAATCATGCTACAAAGTAATTTGGAATCTTAGTAGAAAAAGAATCAAATAATACTATGGATGTGAATTAGGTTCTTGCAAATTGAGAACACCAGTTTTTTGCTTTGCATTTGTATTTTGGTCAGTTCATTTCACTGACTAAAGTGATTTTCAAATAGGTTGTAAGCATCAGTTTGAGTAAAATGTATAAGCAAGCAGAATGTACATTATGAATTTTAGATCTTGCTTTTACAAATACATCTACTTAGCTATAGTACATTTTGAAAAATCCACTTTTACCTCACTTCTCTCTGAAATGCAGCCATGTATCTGGACCTCTTAAATGTGTTGATGTATGACTAACAATGTATTTGTTTATATACACACACACGTAAACCCAGTTGATGCATCATAGAAAAATAGGAACAAAAGTGGTCTTAATTGGTCAGTTCTATTTCCTTGCTGCTCCAGCTGAATTTATTCCCAGTTGGTGTTCGTCTAACACTATGTATTTCCAAGGGAAGTGCTCTTAGATCTCACTCAAGCACTCCAGTGCTTCATTAGCCTTGCAATTTCTTGGAAAAAAAGAAATAACAGCAAAAAGGTACATTTCTTGCTGTATTTAAACAACTTCTTTCAATACTGCTTCTGTATAAAGGGCAGGTGTTTAATTTGTCTTTTCAATGTCTTATTGTATACTTCAAGAATACCTGATCTAATTTAAACTAACCAACAGCAGTTCAGTTAGTCCTTCCTCATGAGTCGTATTTATAGACCTCCGGCATTTTTAATCATTTTCTCAATGGATCCCTTAGGAGCTTTCCTCTCACCTCCATATTCTCTGGTAGTTTTCACAGAATATAACTTCTTTGAGGGATAGAAGTGGTGCAGGTTGGGTGGCAAAAGTGATATTCTTTCAAGAGGCTAATGAGAGGGAAGGAACAAGTCTTCATCTAGCAGCAGCTGAATCTTCCTGTGTTCAGTATTGATCAAATAAACATGCTTTGTGAAAGTGTAATGCAACTGAAGGGTAATTTCACACATCTAAGTGTGAATTTTTTTTTTCAGTTAAGCAAGATGGTCTTTCAGAATACAGTGGAAGCAATAATTCTTTACCTGTGCAATTTATTTGTGGTATCATAATAATCACTGGAGATATGACTGGGATAAGTTGAGGTTGCTTGACAGTTCTACATCTTCATACAGGAAAAGTTAACCAGTAAAACATTCAGCAAAGACCTGAATATTAAGGAACCATCAATAAAAAGTTTTATTGACTTCAGCAGATCAGGAATTTAGTGCCTTAAAAATGTCATTTGCAAGCAGAAGGGACACAGTTTATATTCTTTGTATTATTTGTGATGCAAGATGCAACATACAGTAAATAAGAATCTGTTTGGTTTTATTTAAGATATGCTATTGTAAATAATCATACAGATTTGGATTTATAAATAGATGCCCTTTGTAGTCTTCAGATATAGATAAAACTGTTTTGTGTAAATCTAACTTCTACAAGTTTCATTTAAAGTTTTCAGTGTTTCAGCCATGGGTTCAATGGGTTATACAGCGGTCACAGCTGAAAAAAATGCTGACATGCAATACACTAATACACATGCACAAAAAAAGCATAGTGACAAAAGTGATCTTTTTGTTCTACTATCTAAACTTGCCTTTCAAGACCTTAGTGAAGGTGGATAAGTTTTCCTGAAATTTTAAAAATAGGACAGTTTCTCTTAGTGTAGCTATTCTTTTTACTGCAAATACATTTTTTTAAGATTATAAGCTTATACACAAGAGAAAGTCTATTTTATTTTGTCAGAATAACTAAACATGAATGTTCAATTGTCTTGTAAGAGGTGACTCTTTTTTTGGTCAATGGTATATTAATTCTTCACATCTTGATTAGAGTAAGTTAGAGACTGGTTTATGAATCTGCTACAAATATTTTCTATGTGAATTAAAAGATGAACTTTCTTTTTGCAGTCAAAACTTGTGGATCAAATCTTCAGGGACCTGGAGGCACTTTCACATCACCTAATTTTCCATTTCAGTATGACAGCAATGCTCAGTGTGTGTGGGTCATCACGGCTATCAATACCAATAAGGTAAGTTTAAAGTTCTGTCATTGCTCTTGTTTCCCCCAAGATTGTTTTGCTTTTTGTGTGCCACATAGATGCTATCATGTTTTTATGTGATTCTCTAAATGAATTCCCAGAAGCAACTGCTCAGTGGTATGAAACAATGTCATGGGTCCACTAATATTTTGTTATAACCAGAAGAGCTGTTTTGCATATAAGACTGTTTATATCATATTTGGCCTTAGACTATGTAAGAAGTCACTGAAGTTCACTTTCCCTTCATGAGGGACTGTTCTAAAGTTGTTTATTTCATTGTCTGAACCACTGTATTAAAATCCCATATACTTTATACCTAGACTTTAAACCAAAAGTACTAGGAGTTTTGATAATGCCAGATGAGTCAAAGTAGAGCAATAAAGCTAAGTTATGACACCAGTTGTCTTTAATTTCAAGAACTAGGCACCTGGCAGCAATGGCTATATTCTATTTCCAGGTATATCATTTTATCTGTACTGAGTGTAATGGACTTGTTTAGATGTAATAAAACATAAATTAGTTGTGCAGCTCAGAAATGTCTTATAAAGGACTATCAACATCTGTGTTTGCTAGAACAGGGGTATATTCTACCTCTAATTTCTGCCTTATATTGCCATCTGCATCACACTCCATTAACTGATCAGACAGGACTAGAAGGTCTACCCCTTTGCACCTAAGTTCATCAGAGGACTCAGTGAAAACCTGATTACATTTCAGAAACCATTTAGCTACGCTGGTGTATTTCTCCCTTTAATTTCACAAAGTCCTGTGTGGAAGCCATCCTTATGTTTCATTTTGGTAGAAGAAAAAAGGATATTTAAACAGTTGATTAGAATTTGATAATGGAAGTTATAAATGTGTTTTGTTAGGGGCTGGGGGAGGAGGTATGGTTGTTTGTTTGTTTAATTCTTATCCCAACGACTGCTAATCCAATTTATCCAATTTGTAGGTCATTAAAAATGTGTCAAGAGTCCTTGAAAAATAATGCAATCTCTGTTCCACAGATGAGCAAGAAGTTCAAAAGTAATAGTTAAGATCCATTTCTTTCATATTTTTATTTCTTTGATATAAAACTATTGGTAAGATGTGCACATCTAGAATATATGGAAGTTTTGTCAAATGTGACAGCAGATGGAATTTAGTATCATACTGTGTGAGGAAATGAAACACAGCTATTACACTTTGAAAGTTCTTTAAATGGCCTGAAAACCTCCATTGAGCCATTGAATGAATTTAAGGCTTTTTTCACCATATTTTGCATAAAATGGTTTCCTTTTTTAAATGCAGCAAGGGCATGTCTACACAACAACAACAACAACAACAAAAAAAAAAAAAAAAAAAAAAAAAAAAAAAAAAAAAAAAAAAAAAAAAGCCAAGTAAGATTTTAGACATTCTACCAATAGTAGAAGCAGAACTTTAAGCTGACAAACAGGTGTGTATTTACTGGCAAGTCACAGGTTTAAGGTATTAGTGACTTGGAGATTGTTAAGGATTACACTCAGATGAAGATATTCATGTCTTAATGCTGCCTTCCTCCTCTGTCCCTACCAGTTCACAAGATGGTGATGCAATGTTATCTTCAAAAACTCCAAATTTTGTTTTGATCAAAAATATTCTTTACAGGAGTATTCAGAGACATTATTCCTCAGTGTTATTTTCCTTACAAATGTCCAGTTTCTGCTTTTAAGGAACTTTGAATTTAAATCTGAGTGCAGAATATTAATTGAAGAAGTGGTTCTCGTTGTTGGTGTGGTTCACAGAGCTACAGAATAATTAAGGTTGGAAGGAACCTCTGAAGATCCTGTAGTTGAACTCCCCTGCTCAAGCAGGTCCATGTAGAGGCAGCTGCCCAGAGGATCTTTGAATATCTCAGAAGATGGTGATCAGAGCTAGTGCCCTGTCACCCCCACAGTGAAAACTGTTTCTTGGTGTGCAGAAGGCACACAAACTGTGTTTCAGTTTGTGCCTGCTCCCTCTGGTTATGTCACTGGGCACCACTGAAAAGAGTTTGGTTTCATCTTCTCTACGTCCTCCTATCAGGAGGTTATAGACATTGAGAATTCAGTGAGCATTCTCTCCTCCAGGCTAAGCAAGCAAGCCCAGCTATTTCAACCTTATGTGAGAGATGCTCCAATACCTTAATCCTTCTTAGTGCCTCTTCACTGGACTCTTTCCAGTAGCTGCATATCTTGCTTGTGCTTGGCAGGTGCAATTGTTTTCTTTCTCTCAAAACACTTACAAGATCAAGTTATTCCATGTTTAAAAATTCCAATTGTAATGAAAACAATATAAACCCTCTCTTTGTTCATAGGCTGTACCTACAACAGATCAAATAATGTGCATTTGAGTTATTTTGTACTGATTGTTTCCCCTGAAACTGTAAATCCTGCAAAATAGCAACTGAGCATAGCATGAAAACTGTTCCAGAACCTGACTGATAACAATATATAAGTATACACTCAGTTTTAATATTTGGAGATGAACCCGAATTCATAGGTTGAACATCTACACTGATTTAGTAAAATATTTCAGCACACGCATGCTTCAGCTTTATTTCATTAGTACTTATGTTTTGATTGTATTTACAAGGTAAGGTTTTGGTAGCAGGGATAGCTGCAGAGGTGACTTCTCTCAGAAGAGATCAGGGTATGTCTCCATGTCAGACAGAGATAGTCCTAGTCAGCTCCAAAACAGACCCACTGCAGGCCAAAGCAGAGCAAATCAGGCAAGCTGGGGGAACCCCTGTGGTAACTTATTTAAGAAAGTGTAAAAAATGCTGCAAAACAGCAGCTAAAGGAGATGAGCAAGAATATCCGAGAGAAAGAAGCCCACAGACACCAAGATTAGAGCAGAAGGGGTGCAAGGAGGTGCTCCAGACATCAGAGCAGAGATTCCCCTGGAGCCTGTGGAGAGGACCATTGATGCAGGCTGTACCCACAGCTCGCAGAGGTCCCTGGTGAAGCAGAGATCCATCTGCAGTCTGTGCAGAATGCACGTCAAAGCAGGTGGATATGCCTAAAGGAATCTGTGACCCCATGGAGACCCCTTTGGGGTAGCAGGTTTCTGGCAGAACCCATGACACCATGGGGGCCCATGCTAGAGGAGTTCCTGAAGAACTGCAGCCTGTGCAGCCTCACATTGCAGAAGGGTGTGAAGAGCTATTTCCAGTGGGAGGACTGAAACTGGAGCAGGGAAAGAGCATGAGGAGGAAGGATCAGCACAGACAAAGTGTTACAAACTGACTGCAACCCCCATTCTCTGTTCCCATGTGCCACTTTGGGGAGAGGAGGAGGCAGAAGAGTCAGGAACAAAGAAGTGAATTTGAGCCTGGGAAGAAGGGGGGTGGGAAAATGGTAGGTTAAGTTTTGTTCTTATTGGTCACTTTCCTACTCTATTTTTAATTGTCAGCAAATTAAATTAATTTTCCCCAGATCAATTTTGTTTTGCCCATGACAGTAATTAATGAACAATCCCCCTGTCCTTATCTTGACCCATGGGCTTTTTCATTCAATTTTCTCATCCTGTCCTGCAGAGGGGTATTGATGGAGTGACGTGGTGAGAACCTGACAGCCAGCCAAAGGTGAATGACCACAACTTGCATTCTATCTGTCTCCTATGTATTTAAATATTGTGAAAGTGCTGAAGATATAGTAAAAGAGAGAAAACAATAGTTAAAATTAAATGTGAACTTTCAGATAAGGCCATTAGCAAGAATATCTGCTTGTTGATGGTAATTAGAGAGTTATGCCAGTAATAAGTATGCAAAGAAATAATATTAGGTAAAGCAAGTAGTTTTATTTCAAAGCATGAGTGTTGGACACTGTTCTACACTTCCGTGATGTACCACTGAAATTACTAGACTCCGAGAAGTCTTAGATTCATCACAGGCACATTATAGTGCAAGGAGTTGTATCACAATTGCTTCAGCATTACACAGAAAATACTGTTCTTTGGGTAGTATTGGTTGGGCATAATTATAACTCTTTGATATTGCAGTGAAATGCAGATACACAGGTAATTATGGGGTTTCTAAACTAGGGAATAGATAAAACGCTTACAGTGTTATCTGGAACAACATTCAGATATGTTTATAATTTTCAGAAAAGGTGTCTAACACTGATTAGAAGAACATAAAGTTGTTTAGGTAAAAAAAAATGAGATATTTTACAAGTTAGACTTTTTTTAATCATATATTGAGGAACCTGCATGTATAAAGTCTTTGCTTATATCAGTGGTTTAATGTGTTCAGTTTTGTTCATGCTAACATTGCCTTACTTTTCTGGGCACAATACGGCTTGTTTTGCATGACTGCTAAAAGGCAATACTTTTGATTTTTTACCTTGAAGTCAAAAACCTCATTGATGTATAAGTGAGGATTTGCCATTAAGAATTATTTATAATGGCAACAACAAATAATATGATTGTATTCATTATAACATAACAGTATTTACAATATTTTATACCGCAGCTGTGAGAACCATGAGGACTTATTGATCCTGGTGCTTCAGAGCTTCTACTTATTGCATCATTTGCAACAAATAGCTCAGAAATTGAGAATCTTTTAAGGCAGAAGGCAACAGATGAAATACTCTGAAAGGATCTTTAACTCTGGTGTCAGTGGCCTAGTTCCAGGACTGATTCTAGCTATTTTTCTTCCCTAACTGATTTCAGAAATTAATTTGATAACAGCACAGTGAAGATGTGAAAGAAATATTTTCCCAGGAATTTATCTTCTTCTTTAGCTTTGTACTGCATTATAGTTGATCTCTTGCCTCATACAGTTAATCAGACGTACTGTTCAGGTCTGACCCTGGTTGACAGTAAAGCCATGATTAAATATGTCAAATGTGGCCAGAGATGATGGGGAGTTTACTATTGAAAAATAGAATAAAAATTACTTGTGAAAGGAAATCAAGTGGATGAGAGTCAATAGAAAAACTCCTTGATGAAGGTGCAGCAATACATCTGATGGATATCAGTGAGTTCTCCATATGTTCATTGTTCTTATGCATGGTTTTTTACATTCTTATTCTTATATCAGGATCCTGTTCCCTGGAGTTCATCTGTTTAAGAGAAAAAACAACTTTTTCAGTAGTTAATACTATAATTAGAAAGAAATCTATGATATGTCAAAGCTCTAAATAGTGATTCAGTGGAAACAGAAATATTAGCAATCATAACTTTGTGCATAACTTTGTAATAGTGAAATATCTATCATTGCCTCTATGGTATCACAGCCAATAGACTCTTTAATCCTCCTGGACGGCTTGTACCTTGCTTTGTTAAGCTCTTAGGAGATACTGGGGTGGTTGAAATTCCCTGTAATCAGTACCTGCACAGGTAAGGTTTCCCCAACAGAATATGATGGAGGAAATTCATGGACAGTTTTTCCATTTCTCGTTTGTCTTAACATGGTTTTCATCTATTTTTTTTATATGCACCAATTGAGTGATTGTTGCCACTGTTCTATCCATGGCTACTCTAGACTCAAATAAAGCTCTGTTGGTCAAAAATAACCAAGCTGTAGTTCTGGGGATCCACCTGAAAGAATATCCAGGAAAATCATTACTTTACATGGAACTCTGAATATGCAACAAAATTTAAAGTTCTGTGCTTTGTTCTGAACTGTGATGCACATATTTTTAAATCCTTGGGTCCCTTGAAAAAAATCTTGTAAACAGCTGCTCAGAATTGAGAACAAGGATTTCTCAGTTTTGACTCCATTTCATTACATCTCTCGCCCCTCGTAAGGGAAGTTATACCTGAATATCTCATGGGATGTTGTATAAACTCATCAATTAGGATCTGGACCATGCTATGTATTGACAGTAATGTATTCTGACATTAGGTAACGAGATAATTTTATGTTAACATTATCTTAAAAAATTAAAACTTGTTTTCCTTTAATTGTTTCTGTATAAGATCAGGTGCTTGAGCAGTATTTTGTAGTAAGAAACAGCTGGGAATAGTGTTTATAACTGTTCTGGTATTACATTTGGTTTATTTTATCTCAGGTATGGACTGTATTCACAGAAAGAAGAATGAAGGTTGAATTTTAAAGTTATGTGCATCTTGCTCCAGACCACTCCTTTTCTCAGGTCTCGTTATCACAGAATCCCACAGAATCACAGAATCAACCAGGTTGTAAAAGATCTCTGAGGTCGTCAAGTCCAACCCATGACCCAACACCAACCTGTCAACTAGACCATGGCACTAAGTGCCACTTCCAGTCTCTTCCTAAATACCTTCAGGGACGGTTACTCCACCACCTCTCTGGGCAGCCCATTCTAATGTCTGATCACTCTCTCTGTAAAGAATTTCTTTCTAATGTCTAACCTAAACCTCTCCTGGCACAGCTTAAGACTCTGCCGTTTTGTCCTACTGCTGGCTCCTGGGAGAAGAGACCGATGCCCACCTCGTGCCAGCCTCCTCTCAGGGAGTTGTAGAGAGTGATAAGGTCCCCCCTGAGCCTTCTCTTCTCCAGGCTAAACAACCCCAGCTCCCTCAGCCACTCCTCCTAGGGCCTGCTCTCCAGTCCATTCACCAGCCTCATTACCCTTATTTGGACCCGCTCCAGCACCTCAGTGTCCTTCCTAAATTGAGGGGCCCAGAACTGGACACAGCACTCCAGATGTGGCCTCACCAGTTCTGAGTACAGGGGCAGAATCACTCCCTTGGTCCTGCTGGCCACACTGTTCCTGATCCAGGCCAGGATGCCATTGGCCTTTTTGGCCACCTGGGCACACTGCTGG